>JZKD02S1700580.1:364876-377231 GCA_000966675.3 Picea glauca | reverse complement strand
CCTAATAACACATAAGCCCACCAGCTTATATAAACTTGGCTCACCAGCCTATAAAACATAATTACAATTCATAATGCAAGCTTTATACTTCATAGACATGATTTACAACATGGCTTGGCCTTGGGGACATTACAATCCTCTCCCCTTATTTTTGCACTGTCCTCAGTGCAACTTTATTGTTCGCATTGAGAAAAGCGAGGTGTTCTTACTGTAATTAAATGGAAGAAACATGTTACTATGTCTGTAACATTAATAATTTAAAATTAAAAAAATTTGTGAAGCATGTAATACGAGTAAGAGTAAGAATCATGTAATAAGAGTAAGAGTAACATTATATATATATATGGTCTCTTTGCAAGTTGATTTTTGTTTGTTTTCATGTCTGTCTCATAAAGTAATCGTATACACTCATAAAGATAAGTTATATTAAGGTATATATGGTCGCATTGAGAGAAGTGAGGTGTTCTCACTATAATTGTAATTGAATGGAAGAAATGTGTTACCATGTCTGTAACATTAATAATTAAAAACAAATTGCGAGGTGTTCTTACTATAATACATGAAAGAAATGTATTATGCATCTCTATAACATTAATAAATTAAAAAAAAAAATGACGTTTGATGTCCAAAAAAGGAAAAAGAAAGAAATAATGAACATGAAGAATAAAATAGGGAAATCTAGCACAGATCCATCTTAACCTTAGTTCTTCTAAACAATGAGAGATTTGCACTTGAACTTTTTTTTTTATCTTTGTCAATACTTAATAAATTCGAGGTTAAGATAGATCCATACCACTCTATGCCCTTTCATGATGATGATGATTACTATATATGTAACACCATGTTTCCCCTAGTCTGTAAATATAACTATATTGGCCAGGAACTATGGCAAACTTGAAGGTGTGAACGTTTGTTTTGATGGACCTTTGTATAAAAGGTCGATAAATGTAAATTATGTTATGAATATGTGTTACATGACTGGTGAGAGCGGGATGTGCTAAAAGAGACCATGATGGCTAATGAAAGGTGGTAGAAGGGACCTGGAATGGTTGCGTTAACTTCCACCGAGCCAATACCATACTGGTTTTTACTTGCTCAGAGACCAAAGCAACTCTTTGACCCTGAAATGAATTTCCCGTCAGATTGGTAGGTGGGGAGGCTCCTCAAGAGTTAATGAGAGGATGGGGGTGAACCGCCCATCCGTAAAAATCTCTCAGACCTGACCACAGACAGGGAAATTCGCGCCACACGCAATCTTGTAGAGAAAAAGGAAAGAGAGGAAGTGTGGTAGGGAGTGGAGGAAGCGCGCGCGACAGGGATCGCGGAAGAGAATTGGAGAAACTCTAAAAATATAGAGAGTTATGAACATAGGAGAAGGAGAGTAACCTTCGTCCTTGACTTTCGTTGAGCTGGAAGTAAGAGATTAAATCTCAGAGCATCATGGTTTAGCTCGGGGGTGGCTAGTGGTAAATCCATTTGGAGTCACTGAGCCTACGATTGGGTGGAAACGAGCACCCCTCTCAGCAGTTGCATCACACCTGGTGGATCTAATAAGTGTTTTATGCCTTGTATTTTGAATTGAATATCATGAATACATGCTCATGTTTATACGCCCATAATGATTATGTGTGGAATGATTTCCTAGTGTTTTGTACTGGAAATAATGGATGCATGTGTATACTTACATGCCATAGTTGGTTTTTATACAAATGATTAAGTCTTGGGCATGAGTTCACTCCACCGAGAATCGTCTTGTTTGTTGAATTCTCGTAATATTCTAGGAAAGCTCCTCGAGAGCACTCTTCCCCGGGAATTACCCCATAAACCTTGGAACCATACCAAACCTTACCTAGAGATTCGACTAAGATCAAGGATAATTGCCCAAGAACTATTTGAAGGTTCATGCGATACAGGTCTGGAAACCTTATGCAAGAAAGAGTAGCTCTCTAAGGTCTCGGAGTCGTGGGAGTTTGAAGCTTCGAGAGGTTGAATGTCGTGATTCAAGCTCAGAAAGGATAACAAGTCCAATTATTGAAAGGGAGTATTTCGTCATTTAGTGGACAAACATTTGGGATCCTTTCGGAAATACCCCAGATCTGTAAGGACCAATGGATCTAGAGGAGGAGCACATGCATTAATGCCTCGACCCCTTCAGCCTTCGCAAGTAGCGATGGGATCTAGGACCGTAGATCCAAGGATCTGTCAGAGTTCTATTGACCGTCGATCTTAACCTTGGCATAGGTAGGAGAATGGACTCGGCAAAGTCCTGAAAGTCCTGAAGAAATCGGAACCGTCCACTGGCAGAGGACACGTGGTGGTCGGGTAGCATTTCGTTGATTCGCGACTTGGAGTGGTCAAGGGTAGGATCGCACAAACTCGTGATTCACGAAATCACGACGTGATCGTGGTCGTTGATCTAGGAGTGATCTGGGTCGTCGGTTTAAGCGTGAACAAGTTTTGGTGTTTCAACGACCGGGAGACCAAAGGGAAAGACCCCTCAATTTCGTAAGTCGCGAAATCTCGGTATAAGAAACCCCGATGTGCTCTGTAGATTGGCCCTAGGTCATAGGACAGGGTCATGTGGTAGAAGGAGGAGGTAGGCCCTAGCAGTTGGATAAGGGTCTAACTCGGGAATCGGGATTTCGGGGAACGAAGACTCAGAGATGGCTCACGTTTGTTATCCCAATACACGAAATTGTGATACGCTCACAGTCGTTGATCGAGGGGATAACACAAGACCGTAGATCCGATTTCTTGGGAGGGAACCGAAGGTTGGGAGTCCGGGAGTGAGAGTCTGGGTGGCTTTGCATCCTGAAAGTCCCGAAATGCGAAGCATCTCTCATAAGCACATGGTCATACCTTGTGGTCATATGGGGAAAGCTCACGTCTTATGTGGGTTTTTGCAGTCAGGGTTCAATGAGGTCTGTGGATTTGTTAGCAGGACCCCAGTAGGGAGTCGAAGAGCTGATTTGGCTCGAAACGAGAATATAAAAATTTTATTTTTATTCACGCCATCGTGGGGGTGTTACAAATTGGTATCAGAGTGAGGTTACAACACTTGGCCTGCTTAGGCTCATGAACGAATTGCACAGAAACTTTATTTGAAGTACTCTTAAAAAGAGTAACCCTCTATCTTAACCCCCTTTACCAAAAGTCGAAGTTAAGAATGAAATTCCTATTGTGTGTATGCATTTAGGAAATATGAATTATGTGTTGGTTGTGAATGAATATAGTGTTGACTAACAACAAGTGTTTTTGGTCTGCACACAAGCGGACGATCAACCGCGAGAAACTGTAGATGTATAGAATGGTGACGCGCCACGAAGTGGGGGATGGCCCCCACAATAGAGACGAAGAGTCTGATGAAAGGAGGGCGGTAGAGACCCCTCCAGATCTAGCTGAGACTGTGAGGAGCCTCATGGTTGAACTATAGAGTTGTAAGGACGACAACGAGAGGTTGATAAAAGAGCAAGAGAAGCAAATGAAAATTAATGCAGTCTTGCTGCAGAGTTTATCCAACATACAAAGACAATTGCAGCATGGACCTGACACCAGTCACGTGGACCAACGACAGACAAAGAGGAGTCGAAGTCCACCTGAGATATGAAAATGTGGGATTTTAAGTGGCCACACTGGGAAGAGCACCTTGAGAAAGGTCCACCCAGAGATAAGGGACAAGCGTCGGGCGATTCCTCTGGAAAGGAAACTGGCGACTCAGAGGGATCTTCTAGTAGTAGAACTAGTCCACATTCTCGAAGGAAACAAAAGAAACGAAAGCATTCCAAAAATTATAACCTCGAAGAATTCAAGAAGGCCAAACCACCCTCTTTCGACAGTGAGATAAAGAGGGGAGAGGAAGTGGAGGCCTGACTGCTTAGACTAAAGAAGTATTTTAGAGTCCATGACTTCTCAGAAAACTTGAAGGCCCGAGTAACCACTTTCAACCTGAATGGAAAAGCTTCCATTTGGTGGGAGGACCTTAAGAATGTGAAAGGGATTCATGAAGAAGACTTGTCTTGGGAACGGTTTGAAAAATACTTCAGGAGGAAGTATATGTCGGAAAAATATTTCGACGAAAAGACTAAAGAGTTTTATGAACTCAAGCTGGGGCAACTCACCATAGAGGAATATGTCAGCAGATTCCTTGAGTTGCTAAGGTACATACCCTATATAAAAGAAGAGAAATCAAAGGTGCAATGATTCATCAGTGGACTACCTAAGGACTATCATAACAGGATTGAGTTTGACGAGCCAAAGACCCTAGAAGACACTATCCGAAAGGCAATATATTGTTATGAACAGCTTGGGCATCAAACAAAACCTCGTGAAGGCTGGAAGCAGAAGAATAATTCGGAATTCCAGAAAAAGGGGTTTAAATTCCCAAGATTTAAAAACTATAATAAGGACTCAAGGATGAGCTTCCCGACCCGAAGTGTACACCAGTAGAATTTCCCCTCCCAGAGCGGAAATAAACCTTTTGGACCTACCCCAAGAAAGATTGATAACCCAAAGAAAGAACAATTGAAATGTTGGGGTTGTGGAGAAGAACATCTATTGAGGGACTACCCACATCGACAACAGAACAGTCGGAGAATTTACAACATCCAAGAAGCTACCACCATCAATGACGTGGCCAAGAGTATGCCGCAAATTTATGCAGCCGTGGATAATAAACAAACTTACCACCAAGCTTTAGTGGTGGAGATGGAAGGTATGATCACCAACCATCTAGTGTATATTCCAATTGACCTTGGTTCAAATTTGAGTTATATAGCCCCTCAGGTCGTTAATAAGTGTAAATTACCACTACATAAACATGCCAAGCCATGGTTGGTACAGTTAGCCATTGGCACCAAAAGAAAGGTAGTGGAGGTTATACCAGCTTGCCAATTCACTATGGGTAAATTCCCCACCCAAGCAACCCTTAACATACTACCCCTAGGATCGTATGACCTGTTGATTGGTATGGACTGGTTAGCCACATACAAAGCCAGACTGGACTGTTACCATAAAACCTTAGAATGTGTAAGTTAATAAGGAAGAAGGATAACCCTTCAAGGGATCCAAAAGTCTGTCTCGGTGAGACGAATATCATCCCTTCAAATGAGGAAGTATTGCAGAAAGGGATGTCCACTATACGTGATACAGGTGTTGGAATTAGTTGAAGATGACAAACCAAGCCTCGAAGACCACCCCACACTAAGAGAATATAGAGATGTATTTCCAGAAGAGGTACTGGGTCTACCTCCGAGAAGGGACATTGATTTCTTGATAGAACTTGCACCAGGAGCAATGCCAGTGTCTAGAACACCCTATAGGATGAGCACACCCGAGCTAGTTGAGCTTAAACTACAACTAAATAAATGATGGACAAAGACTATATCCAGTCCAGCGTGTCCCCATGGGGAGCACCAGTCCTGTTTGTGAAGAAGAAAGATGGTACCCTCAGACTATGCATAGACTATAGACAGCTCAATAAGGTAACCATAAAGAAAAAGTACCCCTTACCCCGGATTGATGACTTGTTCGATCAATTAGGAGGTGCTTCCATCTTCTCAAATATTGACTTGAGATTTGGATACCATCAAATCCGAATCAAGGGTGAAGACATCCACAAGACTGCTTTCAGGACGAGATATGGTCACTACGAGTTTGTGGTAGTACCATTTGGATTAACCAATGCCCCTGCCACTTTTATGTGCTTGATGAACAATGTGCTCAGCAATTTCCTAGACAAATTTGTACTGGTTTTATTGACGATATACTAATCTACTCCAAGAATAGGGAGGAACATGAGGAATACCTTATAATTGTACTTCAAGTGCTGAGATAACATCAGCTCTATGCCAAATTTAGCAAGTGTGACTTTTTCCAAAAGCAAATACATTACTTGGGCCATGTCATGTTTGAAGAAGGGGTAGCAGTAGACCCTGAGAAGATCATGTCTATCATGGAATGGCCTACCCCAAAGGATGTTTCAGACATCAGATCCTTTATGGGCTTAGCAAGATACTATAGGAGGTTTATAAAAGGATTCTCCAAGATTGGTTGTCCAATCATTGCCCTCTAGAAGAAAGGATTTAAATTCCTTTGGACCCCAAAATGTGAAGAAAGGTTTTAGTCCCTAAAACACCTATTGACTCATGCACTCGTGCTGAAGATCGTCGATCCCGAAATTGACTTCCTTGTGTGCACAGATACCTGCAAGGAAGGGCTCGGAGGAGTCCTTATGCAAGAAGGAAGCGTAATCTGCTATGAATCCTGAAAATTGAATGAGCACAAAGTCAACTATGTGACCCATGATCTAGAGCTAGCCACCATAGTGCACACCTTGAAAATGTGGAGGCATTACCTCCTGGGTAGGAAATTTGTACTTATGACAGACCACTGTGGATTGCGACACCTGTTTGACCAACAAAAACTCAATGCTAGACAAGCTAGGTGGATGGCCCTTCTTAGCGAGTTTGATTTCAAAATCAAACATATCAAGGGAAAGGAAAATAAGGTGGTCGATGCTCTTAGAAGAAGTATGAAAACAATTTGCCTAGCAGCGGTGAGCACCTGTGAGACAAATATCAAGGAAAGAGTCAGGAATACACAAGAAACTGACACATTCTTCCAGATCGTGACCTCGTACCTAGAGCAAGAGCCTACAGGGATAAAGTATGAAGGCTACTGGACGATAGATGGAGGTCTGCTAATTTACAGAAACAGGTTGTATATTCCCGATTGTGACGACTTGAAGAGGTTCATAATGGATGAACTACATAAAAGACCATATACTGGTCACCCAGGATACCAGAAGATGATCACGACCACCAAGAAACAATTCTATTGGTCTGGATTGAAGAAAGACATAGCTGAGTATTTAGCCAAATGCATAGAATGCCCACAGGTTAAAGCAGAACACCGACACCCAACAGGATTATTACAACCTCTACCAATCCCATAATGGAAATGGGAGACCATCTCCATGGATTTCATCACCAGATTACCAACATCGGCCAGACAGAATGACGCCATCATGGTGGTGGTGGAAAAATTGAGCAAGTCCGCTCATTTTATCCCCGTCAAATCGACTTGCAAGGAAATAGACATCGCCAACATATTCATGAAGGAGATATTCAAACTACATGGTATGCCTAAGGAGATCGTGTCTAACAGAGACACGAAATTTACTTCCAACTTTTGGAAATCCTTGATGGCTAGTTTGGAGACCAAATTACTATTTAGCACAGCCTATCATCCTCAAACCGATGGACAAACGGAAAGAGTGAACCAAATATTAGAAGACATGCTAAAGATGCATGTAATGCATCAACCTAAAAAGTGGGAAGATTACCTACCACTGAAGGATATTGCCTACAACAACGGCTACCAAGAATCCCTGAAGATGAGTCCTTTCAAAGTCCTCTATGGTAGGTCGTGCAACACTCCAGTCAGTTGGAGTAATCCCGTAAACAGAATCACTATTGGACTCGACATGTTGAAAGAAATGGAACAACAAGTGATTCAGATAAAACAAAATCTAAAGGTTGCTCAAAACAGACAGAAAAGTTACGTTGACAGAAAGAGAACTCCAAGAGAATTCAAGACAGGAGACCACGTATATCTCAGAGTTAGGCCCAGGAAGAGTTCCTTGAGGATGGGAGCTTGTGCCAAGTTGGCACCTCGGTATTGTGGACCCTTTGAAGTTCTAGATAGAGTGGGACCTGTAGCCTATAGGCTAGCACTTCCTCCCACAGTAAAAGCACATAATGTTTTCCATGTTTCATTGTTGAAGTAATATGTACATGATTCTAATCATATAATTTACTAGTCTGTGATCCAGGTGGAACCGAAGGGAAAATTCTTGCCAGAACCTCCATGCGTACTAGACAGAAAGGAAACCCCACTCAGGAACTGAACCATTGCAAAGGTCAAGGTGCAGTGGAAACATTTTGGCCCCGATGAGGCTATGTGGGAAATGGAAGATGCCATGAAACATGCATATCCGATTTTGTTTACTTCTGTACATACACGCTGTATTGATAGATAGAACATCGAGAACGATGTTCCTTTAAGGGGGAGAGAATTGTAACACCCTGTTTCCCCTAGTCTGTAAATATAACTATATTGGCCAGGAACTATGGCAAACTTGAAGGTGTGAACATTTGTTTTGATGGACCTTTGTATAAAAGGTCGATAAATGTAAATTATGTTATGAATATGTGTTACATGACTGCTGAGAGGGGGATGTGCTAAAAGAGACCACGGTGGCTAATGAAAGGTGGTGGAAGGGACCTGGAATGGTTGCGTTAACTTCCACCGAGCCAGTACTATACTAGTTTTTACTTGCTCAAAGACCAAACCAACTCTCTGACCTTGGAATGAATTTCCTGTCAGATTGGTAGGTGGGGAGGCTCCTCAAGAGTTAATGAGGGGATGGGGGTGAACCGCCCATCCGTAAAAATCTCTCAGACTTGACCACGGACGGGGAAATTCGCGCCACACGCAATCTTGAAGAGAAAAAGGCAGGAGAGGAAGTGTGGTAGGGGGTGGAGGGAGTGCGCGTGATAGGGATCACAAAAGAGAATTGGAGAAACTCTGGAAACACAGGGAGTTCTGAACATAGGAGAAGGAGAGTAACCTTCGTCCTCGACTTCTGTTGAGCTGGAAGTAAGAGATTGAATCTCAGAGCATCGTGGTCTAGCTCGGGGGTGGCTAGTGGTAAATCCGTTTGGAGTCACTGAGCCTACGGTTTGGTGGAAACGAGCACCCCTCTCAGCAATTGCATCATGCCTGGTGGATCTGATAAGTGTTTTATGCCTTGTATTTTGAATTGAATATCATGAATACATGCTCATGTTTATACACCCATAATGATTCTGTGTGGAATGATTGCCTGGTGTTTTGGACTAGAAATAATGGATGCATGTGTATACTTACATGCCATAGTTGGTTTCTATACAAATGATTAAGTCTGGGGCATGAGTTTGCCCCATTGAGAATCGTCTTGTTTGTTGGATTCTCGTAATATTCTAGGAAGGCTCCTCGAGAGCACTCTTCCCCGGGAATTACCCCATAAACCTTGGAACCGTACCGAACCTTACCCAGAGATTCGACTAAGATCAGGAAAAATTGCCCAAGAACTGTTTGAAGGTTCATGCGATCCAGGTTTGGAAACCTTATGCAAGAAAGAGTAGCTCTCTAAGGTCTCAGAGTCGTGGGAGTTTGAAGCTTCGAGAGGTTGAATTTCGTGATTCAAGCTCAAAAAGGATAGCGAGTCCAATTATTGAAAGGGAGTATTCCGTCGTTTAGTAGACGAACATTTAGGATCCTTTCGGAAATACCCCAGATCTGTCAGGACCAATGGATCTAGAGGAGGAGTGCAGGCGTTAATGCCTCGACCCCTTCAGCCTTCGCAAGTAGCGATGGGATACAGGACCGTAGATCCAAGGATCTGTCAGAGTTCTATTGACCGTTGATCTTAACCTTGGCATAGGCAGGAGAATGGACTCAACAAAGTCCTGAAAGTCCCGAAGAAATCGGAACCATCCACCGACATAAGACACGTGGCGGTTGGGTGGCATTTCGCTGATTCACGACTTGGAGTGGTCAAAGGGTAGGACTGCACAAACTCGCGATTCACGAAATCACGACGTGATCGTGGTCGTTGATCCAGGAGTGATCTGGGCCGTTGGTTAAAGCGTGAACGAGTTTCGGCGACTAGGAGACAAAGGGCAAGACCCCTCGGTTTCGTAAGTCGCAAAATCCCAGTATAAGAAACCCCGACGCGCTCTGTGGATTGGCCCTAGGTCATAGGACAAGGTCATGTGGTAGAAGGAGGAGGTAGGTGCTAGCAGTTGGCTAAGGGTCTAACTCGGGAATCGAGAGTTCGAGAAATGGAGAGTCAGAGATGACTCGCGTTCGTTATCCCAATATGTGAAATTGCGATACGATCACAGCCGTTGACCGAGGGGATAACACGGGACCGTAGATTCGATTTCTTGGGAGGGAACCAAAGGTCGGGAGTTCGAGACTGAGAGTCTGGGTGGCTTCGCATCTTGAAAGTCCCGAAATGCGAAGCATCTCTCATAAGCACACGGTCATACCTTGTGGTCATATGGGGAAAGCTCGCGTCTTATGTGGGTTTGCACAGTCAGGGTTCAATGGTCTGCGGATTTGTTAACAAAACCTCGATAGGGAGTCGAAGAACTGATTTAACTCGAAAATGAGAATATAAAATTTTTATTTTTATTCACGCCATCGTGGTGGTGTTACGATATACTTTTTCTTAAAGATCAAGTCACTAAAGATCAAGTCACTACATAGAAATAAAGACAAAGTCTTAAAAACAACATACAAAGCTTGCTTACATTCTACCTTAATAACAATTAGAATATTTCAAACATTATTATATTATATGAATAGTTAACAATTAAAACGATTCAAACATAGTATAGTTAACAATTAAAACGATTCAAACATTATTATGTTATATGAAAACGCCTACTTAAATAAAACATAACACCAACTTAGATAACCTTAACAACAACCACATAGCATTCAAAAATTCATGTTACATGATGAAATTGCACAAAGCATTATAAAATTATCCTTCTCATAATATTTTACACAAAGACATATAATAAAAAAAAGAAAAAAAAATCTTCATAATCTTAAACTAACTAATTTTGTAATAAACTTTCTTTCGGTTATCAAAATCTAATTATATTTCATACTTCAAAGATGTTAATTATTAAGTTCAAACCCTTTCACGCTTACCCTAACTATAAAACCACTCCACCCTAAAGCAAATGGTCTGACGCACAGCGAAGGGCCGCAGTTGCATTCAGAGGAGGTTTTCGATATGGGTAAGTTCCGTTTCTACGGTTTTTCGTATGTTTAATGAAGTTTTTCGATCGTTTTATTCGTGTTTAGCATTGATTCGGAAACTTCTCAGAAGGGTTTCTTCGAGCTGAATGGTCTTAGGGTTTTTTCTTTTTCACTGTGCTCTTTCTCTGTGATGGGTTTCTAGTGTTACCTGATCAATTGGATGTTTTTACATTGTTTTTGCTTCTGGGATTCTATATTAATAATGTCATCGTTTGGAGGGTTTATGGGGTTTTGGGTTTGTTGTAATCGGATCTGGAAGGTTTTTTAAAGATATTTTGGGGGGGTGGGGTGCAGGGGCATATAAGTACATTGAGGAGCTATGGAAGAAGAAACAATCGGATGTAATGAGGTTTTTGCAGCGAGTGAGGTGCTGGGAATTTCGTCAGCTTCCTGGTATAGTGAGGGTTACAAGGCCCAGCAGGCCTGACAAAGCTCGACGTCTCGGCTACAAGGCGAAGCAAGTAATGCCTCTGATTTTCTGTACTTTTTTAAGAGCTGGTTTTCATAGCTAGTTTCTATCGGTCAGCGTGTTATCAGAATCAATGCAGGCTTTATTTTGTATATATGTATAGATATATTCTGGAAATGAAAATGAACACTGAAATTATGTTTCTCAAGAATGAAATATAAATTGGAGTTTGAAAAGGGTTCAATTCAATGATTGGTAGATATATGCCAATTTTTTTCCAAAACAAAAAACCTATTTTTATTTGAGATAAATAAAAATACAATACTCAGGTGCTCTAGGCACAGCCCTGAATTACCCCTAGTTATTTGTTTCTCTTCCTATATTACTTTTGACCTGAAATCTGCATGTCTTTGAAAGATATAGAATAAGATATAGAATGAAGCTAATCCCACTGATGGAATCCTAGTTATTTGTTTTTCTTCCTATATTACTTTTGACCTGAAATCTGCGTGTCTTTGAAAGATATAGAATGAAGCTAATCCCACCGATGGAATCTGAGCCTTGACAAGTCCCATCAAAATATCCCAAAGTTAAAGACTTGTCAACCTGTACCTCCGATAGAATTCTCTGTGGTTTAACCTTTGGAATAACCTTTTAATATGCAAATAAAGCAGTAACTTGGGCAACTACTTTTCAAGTAGGCATCATTTTCTCTTCAAACAAAATAGAGTTTCTAGCTATCCATATTCCCCACAAACCAGAAATGGGATGGCCTTGAAACACTTTAGATCTTGCCAAGTAAACCAAACATTAAGGCACATGTCTAAGGGTCCTCATTTCCAATGGTTTTGGATACCCAAAAACTCCCCAATCTCAACCTAGACTTTTTATGAGAAATTACAATGCAAGAACAAATGTGAAGTGTTTTCCTCACTACACCTGAAAAGTAAACAAATACTTGGACTTGCTCTATTTCTTTTTTGGAGGGCTTCCCATGTTAAAACTTTATTGTTCAAAATGAGCCACATAATCAACTTGCACTTGGAAGGGGATTTGAATTTCCAAAGC
>JZKD02S1700580.1:329718-357942 GCA_000966675.3 Picea glauca | reverse complement strand
TCGAGGAAGGGGCCACCTTTACCACAAGGCTCGCCCTTCCAAACGTGCTACATGGAAGAGAAACAACACCCTTTCTCTCCGACGCTATCGTTAGAATTGAGGCCTGTGAGAGTGCTTATTTGCAAAATTTCTTGGAGCAGACTGCTTCAACTTTTTCTTTTCAGAGTATTATTTCCAATTTGTAGTTTGGACAGGAGTGGTGGGATAGTTTTGTAGAACCTCATAGTTATAAAGGCTTTCTATGGTGGATGAAATTGAATTAAATTCGATCTGTTGCTTTAGCTTAATTTTGTTGAGGATGATTCAATACATAATGATAGACTTAAAGTAAACTCTTTTAGTATCCTGTCCATAATCTTATTTTGTTGTAACCTAATTATTTAATCTAAGGTCTATGAAGTATATATGTTCTCATTTAAGCATGTTATTTTTCAAGGGCTTGTCCTGGAGTATTTTTCTGCCATTCGTGGCTTGTAGTAGATGGAGGATTGTTTGATATGCTATATGGATCGGGGCATATCAATGCAGACTAGGCTGCCTCATCCTAAATATGGTTTCCTGTGCTACACTCACATTGTAGTCTTGCTTTCAGTCATATATGGGCTGAATCACTATTAGCTTCGGTGATCAATATGCACCAAGCTGCAGAGCATTTACAGCACAACCTGTGGCTGTATATGTGCCATTGGATATCTGCACACGGACATCCAATGGTGCATATACTGTCGCAGAGTGCAGTAAATGATGTGCAGCTTGTTGTATAAGGCTTTGCCATTAGCTTCCATTTTTGCATTTCTGATATAGCTCTGACACTGGTCATAATCGTTAGTTGCACTTGACTTATAATGCGTTTTAGATGGCCAATGCTAGTTGCAGGCCAGGATTCCTCCTATATAGCTTCCTATGCTACACACACCTTGTAGTGGCTTTGGGTGAATGATATCCACTATGCTATCTCTGCACAAGATGGATGATATATATCCCACATACCATATCCAGTTAACAGTATACATGTGGAGATAGCATGGTGGATATCGTTCACCGAAGTCTTGCTTTAAGTGATTTATAGTGATTGTCTATCCTCTTATTTGTTACAGCTGTCACTGGTCATAAATGTCACTTGCACTTGTGAATTTTAAATGGGCTGTGCTGGTGCAAAATGTTGTTCATGATGTTTGAATTTGGAGAAGTTTTGCGACATGTTTTTGCTTTTAATGGGGGTTGTATCACCTCAGCAAAAGTTTTTGTAGGTATGAAGAAATTTATTTAGTTTTCCTTACATTTGAATCTTGTGTCTTTTGTCAGGGAGTTCCTATTGGCTTTTGTAATTTTCTGTTGATTCCCACCTTGTAAGGAAAATTGTGTTGGTGGTTCAGTAACCTATTACAATTGTTATGAAAGCAACTTTCTGCAATGTAAAGCACAGTAATAAAAGCAACTTTCTGCAAATGTACATCACATCTAGTATTGTAAAATTATAACATGGTATGAAGAAGATAAAAGGGTAATCTCGCATTGTGTTATCTCGTATTTTGTGTTTCGCTTGTTCAGAGACAAGCTTATTAGGAGTTTTGTTAGGATGTTAGTTGAGCAACCAGCTGACATTGTATTGAATCTTTCCATGTGACTCTTTGGTGCATAACCATTTTGGTCTTCGCAAGTTAATACCATAGCATGTCTATTCAGATATATAAAATTGTTTATACTAACCGAATAAAATTGTTTTTACTAATCCTTGAAACGTGCTTAGTGCTTGGCACTTTTTGACTTGAGTTTATAGTTGGTCTCTTGAGGTATTATATTTTATTTTTAGTTTTTTCTGGTTATACCTAGTGAACATATTTTTGTTATACCTAGTGAACATATTTTTGACGTGAGGTGGACTTTGAGAAGTTTTAAACTCTGGTCGCTCGAGCCATTTGAATCTCTGACCCCTAATTTCTCGATAAAGGAAAAATCCACCTAACCAAGGTTTTGTCCAATGGCTACACCTCTTAAATTAACAAAGCTTTTTGCTCAACCCACAACCCTAAGTTGAACTTTTCTTCCTCCTCTTCCCCAGCTGTCCTTTTTCTCCCCTACATGCAAGGCACTATTGATCACATATCCAAAATTCTTGCAAAAAAGAATATCAAAATCGTCTTCAAGCCTTTAAAACTCTCAAACAATCTTTCAAGTTTGTCAGGATAAATCTGACCCAATGCTTAGCGCAGGAGCTCATCTAATTCCTTACTCTTGTGGCAAATCATACAGCGGCCAAACTGGGAGATCCTTCAAAGTCTGTCTCAAAGAACACATAGCTGACACAACCCACAATGACATCTCTAAATTAACTATAGCTGAACACTCTTTCAATTCTAAATATCTAATATCGTTGAACACTCTTTCAATTCTAAATATCTAATTTGTTTTGACAAAACCATAATCTTGGCCTTACTACCTCTCAAAATTGAAAAACATCTTAACAATTTTAATTGTGAAGATGAGCATAAATTTAGCCAATCATAGAAACCTATCATTCATGGCACCAGACAATCAAACTAAATGCGCCATTATTTCTTTGTTCTTGTGCAATCCTCCCTCCACTTTTGTCAGAAATTCTTGTCATGATTTTTAATTATTCTTATTCCTAATCTCTAATTAACTCTAATTATTATGCAATTAGTATTAATTTTATAATTTAATCAATATTAATTATATAATTATTATTAACTAACCATTCTTTTAAATTTATTATTCAACTTTTCATCTATTCACATAAATCTTTTAAATTTTTAATTAAACAAATTTCAATTATTAATTCCTCTTAATTATATTATTATTGTTAAATTTTTAATTAAACAAATTTCAATTATTAATTACTCTTAATTATATTATTATTTAACAATTTTTATTGAACAATTATCATGTTAGTTTATAATTTGATGTTTTATACATTAATTAATTATGATGTTATTATAATATAATTTGATGTTTTATACATTAATTAATGATAACAAAATAATTCTCTTTTCAAGTATATTTCAATTTTTAGCTTCTAATTAATTTTAATTAATTATTATTAACAATATTATTATCAAATGATTATTCTTAACTATATTATTATTTAATAATTATATTTGATTAATTATATTATTATTTAAAACTTATTATTGATTAACTATTCTCTTCACTTTAAAATTTAACATTTTATTATTTACTTTTACTTTATTAATAATAACAAAATAACTTTTTTTTTTCACGACGACTAATTTAATTTATAGACTGTCTTTTCTTTTGCCTTGACTGTCATATTATCTTCACATTTATATACCCCCTTACCCCAACACTCTTTTAATACTTATTGCTTCAAGAGTCCCTAATGATGGGTGAAGTGTCCACTTGAAATGTTGGGCGTTTCAAAAAACCCACAAAGTTTATTTCTAGAATTACAAACAACAACATGAATGTTTTTATATCAACACAAGCAAGTGGGATAGTCTGATCTGGGCTATTAATGAAGCATACACATCTTACATGCTATGAGAGTACCCTTTGCTGATATTAACGAGACATACACATCTTACATGCTATGAGAGTACCCTTTGATGTTATTAATGAGGTAGACACATCTTACATGCTATGAGAGTACCCTTCGATGTTATTAATGAGGCATACACATCTTACATGCTATGAGAGTACCCTTTGGCTAAGCATTGGCGGCCAAATATATATATTATGCCAAAGTTGCTCAATTTGTCTATATAATAAACAACTCATTTGTGTCGGTCCATGACATGTAATAGGGGAGTTGGAGTTACATTGCTAACCAACCATGCCCCAGAGGACACAATTTAGTATAGACGTATTGATTTGAAGTGGATGAATATTTGCCATGTTTAAATGCTCCACTGTATTTGGGAAAGCTCTGATTATATACTTTGTGAGTTTTGTGGTTTGACTTGTGGGTAGGGTGTAATCGGCTGCAAGATGTTCAATTGATACTTGAGCATAAGGGGAGGTGACATATGTCAATATATAATGCAAATAGAAAGGTATTTATGTCATATAAACAATTCCAAGATATTAGGTGTATTTGAATTATTAATGGACATGTTTTTAGGAAGTGATGTGAAAGGATACTATGGAGTATGGTCAGTGAGATTCTTCTTGTTTTTTACAAAAAGGAAGAGGAGAAGGTTGATCAACCAATATATTTACATTGCAACCAATCGACCATTATGTTAGTAAGGGGCAACACTCCCTCGTGGTTAGCTCCATTGGTATAAGGATCATGGTATGTTGGAGTTTATGCTATGAACCACTTCTCTCAACCAATATGGGATTGTAATTTTGTGTAAAGAGTTGTTTATGTTGTATAAGCAAGTTTAAGATGCATCAATGAAGTAGCCTTTACAAAAATGGTATTCATGGTCATGGGATTTGCACCTCTAGCATCAAATCTTGAGCCTTCATGTTTGACCCTGGGTGTGGCTACAATGGGGCTTAGGATGCCATGTCTTTTCTTGCCTAGTCCTTGTCCATCATAACCCATCTTCCTTAAGAGCTTGGAACCAATGTCTCTGGTATGCTTTTCAAATTCACCAAGTTTCTCTTGAAAAATGTCTATGAAAGGTGAGCTTACCAAAGTGGTCTCGATCATAGTGTTGGCTTGGGAAATAACAATGGAAGGTGGCCTTGCTTCGTGGTGCTTTGAGACAATTGCTTGGAGCTTTGCCAAGGCCTTCTACTATGCCAACTCTTGTTATAGTTGTGTCATCGTCTGGGTTAGCCTCTACTCTTGCCAATTATCCAATTGAATGACATTTTCACCAAGGTGTACAAGTTGCACTCTATGCTTGTACCATTCTGTCATGACTATAATGAGTCTTAACACTCTTCAAACTTCTTCTTTAGTAATGGAAGGAGTCTCGCAGAGGTTTCAAGGTGCTTCTTCATCTTTGCCATCCTCTTGATGAACATCTGCACTTGCTCCTTCAAGTGCTCGTTCTCTTCTCAAAGTTGAGCAATCCTAACCCTTAAGTCTTCCAACTTTTCTTTGCTTGATTTACCCATGTTGAAGTTTACAATGTGCTGCTCAAAGTTCTGGCAACTGTCACGGTCAAAGATGCAACTGCTCTAATACCATATGATTCATAATCCACTCACTTCACTAACACAGATCCTTGCAGAATTAAAAAAAAAGAAGTCTATGTCTTAGCTTTTCTCTTAGGGTTGTATAGAGTGTTCTATCTTCAGAAAGGCCACTAGGTCTCTATTCCTTGCCCTACACTAGGATCTTTGTTTTCTTCTTCTTGGGCTAGATGAAAGGCATGTTCTCTGTGCAACCTCCGCAATCACCTCGTTCTTCAATGGCATGTAACTCCGCACACATCAACTAACATGCAACTTCCTTGCACCTTATTCTCTAACAATGTTTCCTAGCACTTAACATATATTCATGTGAAGGTAGACCAACAATTTAAATGACATTAATCAAAGAATGTTAGCCCGTGTATCACCATGCAACTGGTTCCCATCACTTATTCGAGCAGTCTCATAAACTCCCAATTGCTCCAACGTTAAGGATGGACATAAACGTTGTAGAAGCATCACACTCGAGCATTAAGGACAAACATAAACATTGTAGAAGCATCGCACTCCAACATTAGTACATGTGAGTATTTCAATACCAAACAACAAACTTAAATGGCAAAATACTCTCCAGGTTTACTAAGGGAACACCATTTCATTGCCACTCATTATCCATTCAACAACGCATCATTTCAATGCTTCAACTCTAAGAAACCATCACCCATTGAGATTGCTCTAGCATTCACAAAGGAAAGGAAGGCTTCCTTTATATCAAAGGTACCAGTACTGAAATATGCATACATATGTATTCAAGGACAACAATAAATTAAATGACCCTCACAAGGAAATGAACAGGTTGGTGTATTCAAACAAGACCAACAACTCAAATGGAGTTAATAAAGAGATGGGGAGCATGTGAATTCACTTGTATCAATTCCCCTATAGATTGAAATCTTGACAATCAATATTAGAAGTCTACAAGGTAGGTGAATCCACCGATGGTGGATAGTCACCCAGGCACAAAATAGAATGCCCAGGGGGGTTTGAAATTGTCCAGGCATGAAGTAAAACGCCCAAGGGCATGTGAACTCACCTAGACACAAAGTAAAACACCCAAGGGGATGTAAACTCACCCAAGCATGAAGTAAAACACCCAAAAGATATAAATTCACCCAAGGGGGATGCAAATTCGTCCAAGGAGATGTAATCACAATCCAACAAGTGAAGAATTCACCCAACAATGATAAAAATTGACCAAGTCAGTGAGATTGCAAAGTTTGGGAGAATTTTGAACCTATAGGAAAGAGGAATTCACCAAACAACCTGAATTAAACCGAAATAGGAACTCTTATAGAGGTGCAACAACTCTAAGATGACACTCGTCGATCTCTAAGCTTGGAAATGCATCCTATGGTGGTAGCAATAGAGATGCTATATTCTCTATTAGATAAAGAAAATCATTAATGAAGTAAATCCACATATCCCTTTCATTTACATTCTCACAATTCATTGGCAACCATTAAAACTAAAACTATAACATAAACACATCGAGCACAATCTCATAGAAATCTCAAAAAAATTCAAGACACAATTGACACCATATTAACCATGGAAACCCAAATGGAAAAACCAACTTCGAGTGGGGCTCAATATATTTCACCAATTTTTAGTTACAATGTTTTCTTAGCTCTTTGTCCATCCTCCTCTCCTTGGCCAAAAGACCCATTGAGAATGGGAGTGAATGAGGAAATAGGAAACGATGGGGGGCAGGGATAAGACTAACACCCATGACCCTTCATTTCCCCTTCCTCGACATTCTCTCCTATTTTATTTTTTTCTTTTCATTTAATTTTTGTTCTCACATTCGATTTTGTCTTATTCAACTTCACAATAATATTGATTGACATAGTTTGTTTAACCTTCGTTAATTGTTGAATTGGCTTGTAGATACCAAGTCTTACCCATTCATTGGTTCAAATCCCTTTCGGATCATTGGTTGCAATGTGAGTACCGCTTGCTGTTCAATGTTCCATTTCTTTGTGCAAAACATTAAAAAAATTCCGAACTTTCTCTCCTATTTTATTTTTTCTTTTCATTTAATTTGTGTTTTCTCTCACATACATTGTCTTATTCAACTTTACAATTGCATTGATTTACATAGCTTGCTTAACCTTCATTACTCGACTTGTAGGAATTGAGTCTTACCCATTCATTGGTTCAAATCCATTTCAAATCATTGATTGTAGTGTGAGTATGCTTGTTGCTCAATGTTTCCCTTTCTTTGTGCAAAACATAAAAAAATCTCACTGATCGTACTCCATAGTACCCGTTTAACAAGTCTTCATAAAAAAATGTCCATTACTAAATCAAATATACTTCATGAGAAATTTTTATGTAATTTTGTTTAATAAAATTAGCTTTTATTTTATGTAAATTTGTTTAATATAATTAGATTCTCATAATCACAATTTTTAAAAATAAAAGTAGCTTCTATTTTATGTAATTTTGTTTAATATAATTAGATTCTTGTAATTACATTTGTTTAATGTAATTAGATTCTGTTGTTGATTTTGGTTCTTGGTAGGTTGTGTTAAATTTAGAGCTGCTATTAAGTTCTTTTCTATTTACTAGAGAATAATAGCATAAGCAGGATCACTGAAAGAAATATAATCACAAGGTACACACCATTTTATCCTAGGAAACCCTCATGGGAGAGAAAACCCAACAAAAACTTTCTCAATAATAGATTGCCAATACAATGCCAAGACTTAGACCAAAACACTAGAGAATATCCAAGACTAAGCATGCGCTTCTCTCTCCTTGTAACTGCAACTACCTCCAAAAGATGCTCACTTGTTGAGTGATTGATTGAGTGAGTGAATGAGGCGCCATCCTCTCTTATTTATACTAGTTGAGGGGCGCTAGGGTTATGTCTTTTCACCAGGCAGGACTGACTTCTCCCAATAGTGGTTAAAACAACTTTAATAAACCCTAGGGGCCAACTTCTCAAATACCACCATATAAATATGGTTTGACCGATCCACAAAAGGGGATTTGGTCTTATACAATACCCAACATGATCAATCCACAAATGGGGATTTGATCTATATAATAATAACTCAATTATAATTAGAATATTCTTCACAGTTACAATATTTCAACACTCCCCCTTAACAAGAAGGGTATTATACTAACACAACTCAATACATCATCAAGAGGGAGAGAGGGCAACAACATCATCAACATCTGGGACACTGACTGACACATCTATAAATCATCATAATTTTTTCTCATCATTAATAACATCATCATTCACAACATGGAGCTGGAGTAGTATCATCATCATCATCTACATCAACATCAATTAGTATAACACTAATACAACATCATCATTAACAACACGAAGCTGATACAACATCATCAACATATGGCAACAAAATGAGGCAGGCGCAACAACAACATTTTGTGGTACTCTAACAAACCGTCCTTACTGGACCTTTGAGATCTGCCCAGGAATCAAAAGATTCCCTAGGATATAAAATCCTAACAAAGCTACCACGTGGTACTCTGACAGATCGTCCTTACCGGACCTTTAGGATCTGCCCAGGAATCAAAAAATTCCCTAGGATATAAAATCCTAATGAAGCTACGACTACTGACCACAACTGGCATATACATGCACAGGTACTCTGATAGACTGTCCTTACTGGAACTTTGGGATCTGCCCAGAGATGATCAATCCCCTAGGATATAAAATCCTAACGAAGCTACCCACTGTTGGTGAGGATACTATAGTATCATCAACATCACTCCCCCTTTCGAGAGAGGTCCGGACAACACCAAGCTTATCTCAGAAGTACTCAAACTTCACTTGAGATAGAGGCTTGATCAACACATCCACAACCTGCTCATCTATGCCAACATATTGGAGCTTTTACAGCTCCTCTCTGAACCATATCACGGATGTAGTGATACCAGATATCTATGTGCTTCAAATTATCATGGAACACTGGGTTCTCTGTAATCTTTATACAACTCTGGTTATCACATAGAATCATGGTGGCTTCCATCTCCATATTGAATAGACCTGTCAACAACTTCCGAAGCCATCTGGCTTCACAACTAGCAGAACATGCTGCAATGTATTCCGATTCTACCATGCTGAGAGAAATACTGGATTGCTTTATGCTCTTACATGAAGTCATGGTTGACCCCAGACTGAAACAACATCCTGAAGTGCGCTTTCTATCAGAAACACTTCCAGCCAAATCTGAATCAATATATCCATATAGTATGAAGTCATGATCTCCAGTGTAATAGAGACCATATTCCAACGTACACTTAAGGTATCTCATCAGATGTTTTGCAGCTACAAGGCGAACACGTTTGGGCTCTACCAGATATTGACTCAAGGTGTTCACAGAAAAACATATATCTAGCCTGGTGTTTGTTAGATACATCAACAGACCAATAATATGTCTGTACAGAGTAGCATCAACCAATTCTGACGAAGTATCAACCATCAACTTCAACTTTGTTTCTATGGGTTTGTTCATGGATTTACATTCCAACATTTCAAACCTCTTTAGTATTTCAACTGCATACTTCCCTTGGTTAAGGAAGATAATCTCTAGGCTCTTCCAAACTTCAATACCTAAGAAATAATGCTTCATGCCTAGGTATTTCATCTCAAATTCTGCAGTGAGCTTCTTCTTACAATCAGTGATGAGCTTTTCTTCTCCAGTTAAGAATAAGTCATCTACATACAACATCAATATAATTGCCTCATCATTCGTAACCTTGAAGTAAAGGTTAGAATCAACTTTACTCTTGGTAAAGCCCAAGCTCATTAGGAAGCTATCGATTTTGCCATACCAAGCTCTAGAAGCTTTCTTAAATCTGCAGACATGAGTCTTTCTATCTTCAACTTCAAACCCTTGTGGTTGTTTTATATACACTTCTTCTTCAATGTCACCATTTAAGAATGATGTTTTCACATCCATCTGGTGTAACTTCCACTTCATTTTAGCTGCAAGAGCTATGCTTTTTCTGATAGAAGTGTATTTGGCTATAGGAGCAAACGTCTCTTCATAATCAATGCCTTCCTTTTGAGAAAAACCATGAGCTACGAATCTTGCTTTATGTTTTTCAATGCTTCTGTCTGCAACATGTTTTATCTTGTATATCCATTTGGAAGATACCACATAATTGTTCTTTGGTCTAGGAACTATTTCCTATACATCATTCTTTTTAATGGACTGGTATTCTTCTGTCATGGCATCCACCCATTCTTTCTTCTGAATGGCTTCTTCAAAGCAAGTAGGTTCCTTTTCTATGAGATCACACATCAAGGCCATATAAATGGATAATGGCTTAGGTTTCTTGCTTTGTCTCATGGTTCCTTCTGGGGCACCATACTTCTCTCCATCTTGAATAAGTTCCCTTTCCCAAGATGGCTTTCTCTTATGAGAGATCATCATCTGGGAAGGTTCTTGAGATTCTATCATATCATGATCTTCTGGAATCTCATCATCAGGAGTAACTGTAACTTCTTTCACAGGTTCTGCAACTCTGGGAGCTACATGTTCTTCTTCATATACTTCTTCAAGATGACATTTCCTTGATCTCTTGAGTGTTGCATCTTCATCAAAGGTTACATCTCTGCTGATCTCAATATGATGGTAACCTGGTATGTAAATTCTGAAGGCCTTCGAGATCTCACATTATCCAACAAATATTCCCTTCTTTTCTGAAGGATCCATCTTAGCTCTCCTTTCTTTCAGAATGTGTACAAACACCGGACAACCGAATATTTTGAGATGACTTACTTCTGGCTTCTTTCCAGAGAACATTTCTTCGGGGGTTTTGAATCCAAGTGGACTGTGGGATAAATTTTTTTGGACATAAACTGCTGTTCTTGCTGCTTCAACCCATAAGTGCATTGGAAGATCTTGATAATGGATCATAGTCTTCACTGCTTCCGTTACTGTTCTATTATTTATTTCTTCTACACCATTTTGTTGAGGATTATAGGGAGTGGTGAGATCCCTCTTAATCCCAGAATCTCTGCAAAAGATTCCAAATTCATTTGAGGTGTATTATCCTCCATTATCCGACTTGAGTATCTTGATTTTTCTTTCGGAGAGATTTTTTACCAAGGCTTTGAATACCTTGAACTTTCTGAGTACTTCATCTTTTGATTTCGAGAAATAAACCCAAGTCTTGCGAGAATAGTCATCAATAAATGACACATAGTATACGTACCCACTTAGAGATGTTGATGGCATTGGACCACATACATCTGAGTAGATGAGCTCCAATATTCCTTCTACTTTACTATCGCTCTTTGGGAAAGGATTCTTTATGTTCTTTCCTTGTGCACATCCCTAGCATACATCTTCATAATCAACCTTGAATTCTGGTAAACCTGTAACTACCTTGCTTACATATGGTAAGGCTTTGTAGTTGATGTGAGCTAGTATTCTATGCCAAAGTTAACATGGAATCTCAGTGGAGTGAGTCAAGGCTGCATCTTAGTGACCTTTTAACTTATACAAGCCACCTTCATCTCTTCCAATAACAATTGAATCTTCTATGGTTTTTCCTTTAGGCCACATAAGAATTTCACCATCTATGAATGCAACCTTGAAACCTTTCTTATCTAGAGCTGAGATAGAAAGTAAGTTCTTTGTCAAACCTGGTACATAAAGTACATTCTTCATTTTCATCGGAGTCCCCGAATCAAGTTTGTAGGTGGATTCTCCTATTCCTTTGATAGGATACTGATAATCATCTCCAAGTGAAACTTTCTGGGGAAAGTCCTTTTCTGTAAGGCTAGAGAGAATGTCTCTTTGACCTGTCATGTGCTTAGAGGTACCACTATCTATGAGCCAATTATCCTCTCCAGGTGTCATAGATCCTGATAGGGCGGAAAATAAGACATAATCTTCAATATTTTCTTTAGTCAACTTTGTGGGTGGCTCATCATCTTCAACTGCATGGGCAGGACAATTCTTAGCAATTTGTCCCATCTTATCACAATGATAACTTTGATAACAGGATAAATCTTTTTCTCTTCTTTTCCCCTTCTGATGTTTCTGGAATCTCCTTAGAGGGTGAGATTCTTTATGAAAGTGAGTGAATCTCTTTGGAGAGTGGTATTCTTTATGAGAATGTGTCTCCTTTTGGAAATGAGACCTTTTCTTTCCTCCTTTAGTATGAGCAGCTAGGGCTTGGTCTTCATCCCTCAATAGTACTTCTTCTCAGTTGCCTACTCTTGCTTCTTCTTGAACACATTCTTCCCATAGACTATCAAATTTGAGTTTTTCTTTTCTTGCACAGATAGTTTGGATGAATGCATCCCAAGGTCTTGTGAGACCATTAAGAGCTATCATTATGAGTTCATATTCATCTAGGCTATCTCCAATTGCTTCTAACTGTTCCTTGAATTGAGAAACCCTAGAGAAATAGTCATGAACTGTTTCTCCTTTCTGCATCTTTGTATTCTTGAGTTGGATTCTCAGATTCATCTTCCAGTTGATGCTATTTCCTTCATACATTCTGGTTAGGGCATCAAACATATCTTTTGGAGTATTCTTAGAAGACACTTGAGGGATCAAGTGATCTTTAATGGAGTCTGCAATGATCCTTTTGCCCCTAACCATATCCTTCTTGTACTTCTCTTTGGTTGCTTCTTCTTTGGGTTCCGATACATTTTCTTTTATGAATTTTGCAAGATCATTCTCTTCAAGAATGAGTCCAATTATGTACTTCCAGGCACATAAGTTTTTCACACCTTCTAATTTGTCAACAAGATTAGTGCTTGCAGGCATCTTGACCTGGAGCTAGGAAAATGAACAGAAAATGAAATTGCTCTGAACTTACCAGGAGATGTGCTGGGCTGAGGCGAGTAGGATGGAACTATTTGTTTTAAAAAAATTCAAGTTTTACCCCTTGAAACTTGACCTGTGCAAATCTGGACTCGTACTTCTTGTACTGGTTCTGGTTTCCTGGTACTAGTCAAAACTAGGGTTTGAATTTTCGGAGGATCTGGCCATTGAAAAAGTGCACTCAAGCTTCCAAGTGATGCGCTAGGATGGTTTTTAATCATAATTTCCCTTCCAATAAAAATATCTAGTTTTCTTGTACGACACCAATGACGTTTTTAGTTACCCAGTGAAAGGTGCTCTATTCAGTCAAGCTCAGATACCATGCTAAATTTAGAGTTGCTATTAAGTTCTTTTCTATTTACTAGAGAATAATAACATAAGCATGATCAATGAAAGAAACATAATCACAAGGTACACTACATTTTATCCTGGGAAACCCTCATGGGGGAGAAAACCCATCAAAAACTTCCTCAATAATAGATTGCCAATACAATGCCAAGACTTAGACCAAAACACTAGAGAATATCCAAAACTGAGCATGCGCCTCTCTCTCCTTCTTCTTGTAATTGCAGCTACCTCCAAAAGATGCACACTTGTTGAGTGATTGAGTGAGTGAGTGAATGAGGTACCATCCTCTCTTATTTATACTAGCTGAGGGGCACTAGGGTTATGTCATTTCACCAAGCAGGGCCGACTTCTCTCAATAATGGTTAAAACCACTTTAATAAACCCTAGGGGTCGAATTCTCAAATACCACCATATAAATATGGTTTGACCAATACACAAAAGGGGATTTGGTCTTATACAATACCCGACACGATCAATCCACAAAGGGGGATTTGATCTATATAATAATAACTCAATTATAATTAGAATATTCTTCACAGTTACAATATTTCAACAGGTTGTTGGTTTTTGGACAAGGTCGAATTTAGGCTTGTCCATGTACATGGACAAGGCTGAATTCAGGATGTCTATAATAAAGAAAAATGAATTTAGCTTTTAATTAATATTAATATGTACATTTGGTTTTGGGAAAAAACATAATTACCTTGGGATGGATAGATATTTCAAGGCCAACACCCCCCTAGTGCTTGCCTTATATTTTTCTAGTGTTTCCAAACAATATTTTCCTACCATATTTACATTACCAATGCCACCCCTTTTTCATGTTAACAATTAGATCAAGGTGAAGAACATTAACTATATTTGTTAGGAGTACCCCTTTGTAAGGAATAGACTAAATACTTATTTGTATAATCAATCATAATATCATAGTTATAGAGTTTCCAAGACATGATGTTTAGATCTAGTATTGGTAGGAAATCTAGATGTATGCTCCTATAATACGGCCCTGTCCATGTACATAGACAAGCCCGATTTTGGGCCTGTCTATGTACATGGACATGGCCCGAATTCGGGCCTGTCCATAAATTGAGTACCCTTTTGATACAATTGTTGCGATAATAGATTAATTGGTAATGGAGTCATTGATAACATTATTTTAGTGTTGAAATGATTTTCCACAACACTTTGATTTGGATATTGATATGAACAATTTCATTCTTAGTATACTCAAGATAATTTTAAAAAGTATGTTTAACATATTTATTTTAACAAATTTAATAAAATGACAATTTATTTCTTAAAAAATGATATTAAATTTGACAATTTGATAACTAATTTTTTAAATAACAAGTAACATTAAATATTACATTGGTGTAATTTGTTATCCTTAAATATGTTCGGGCTTGTCATTAAATATTTTATTTTCTTGTGACATGTCTATGTACATGGACAACACGAGAATTTGGCCCTGTCCATGTACATGGACATGCCCGAATTTGGCCTTGTCCATTTACATGGATAGGCCCAAATTCGACATTGTCCATGTAATGGACAAACCCAATCTCCCTTTGTATTCAATAAAGAAAGAAGATTAAAGAGATCCATACCTTGAGTTGTCCTTTTTGATATATCATGAATATGATATAAATTGTTACTTATAGGTTTTCTTCCACCCCTGTAGATTTCTTGTGACCAACGAATATGAGACCAAATGAGATATTATGCATCTTTCTTGCTACAAACACTGGTATGAAGGATGTTGATTATTCTGAAAAACATAAATATACTTCTACATTGTCTCCACAAGGAATTTTTAGGACTAATCTCTGATGCTGTCTAAGAATAAACTTCACCACAAGTTTCATAAAAATCTTGCGACTACAAAATTGTATTCTTCCTCAAACATCCCATTACACATCCTACCCATGTTATTAGAATATTTGGAGTTGATCATGGCAGGAATTATTTTATTGCTGAGGATTGTGAAACCATAAATTTGTCTTGTTGAACTTAAGAGACATGTTTATTGAGGATCCAACCCATTAACTTCCAACTAGATCCCTGCCAAGCTGCTTTGCACAATTGAGCTTATTCACTCCTACCCTACCTATCCTACTTGAAAAGTAAGACTTCTTTTTCAAGTATTTAGCGTGTTTCCAGTGGAGCCATGTATGCAACAAGGTCATAGATGAATTCATGCTCAGATTAAAAATAATAACTTTGACATGTACCTGAACATGAAGCACCAACTGATGTTCTTGATATGGTATCAAGAATTGTTGAAGAATTGAGTGTTGCTCTGGTTTGATGACTATTTCCATCAATTCTTCAATGTTATCATAGATTTCTTGATCTTCTTCCCCACCATTCCTAGTTTGTATGTCTACCTCTGTCACATTCACTTGTTGATTGGTCTCTGGATTGTATACAAGATCTGGTGATGTACTTTGTGGAAGTTCTTCAATTCTTGAATCTAATTTATTTTATGGATGCTTGATTTCTTCCTAATCTTCCTCTTCATGATGGTCATGACATTTTTTCCATGTTATATTCTTGGTAGTTGTGAGGATCTATTCTTGAATTGCAAAAATATATTCAGCTGCTGCCAAGATCTGAGAGATTTGTTTGAGCAACTTTCTTCCTCCAACCTATCTTGAATCCCTTGATAGTTGTCGCTGGTTTGTCTAATCCTTTCCTCATACATGGAATAGTACTTGGTGTCTTAAATATTCTTACACTAATATTTTGCACACTAATTGATACTACTGAATGAAAATCACTCTTGCATCAAAAGTAACTTATCACTATTGAATGAAAAAAAATCAATCTCACACTGCTGAAATGAAAGGCATACTTGCTTGAAAATAAACCTAACACTGCTGAAATGAATCACTCTTAATTGAAAAATAATTTCACTCCGCTAAAATGAAAGAACACTTGCTTGAAAGGGAACAACAAGTTTTTGGAGGAACCCACTTAAATGGATGCATAGGTTCTTACCTCTCGTCTTACCATTTATCCTCCCTCTTGTTGTGTAATTGAAAGGAAACCTACCTATCTAAGCTTCAATCCCTTAAGCACCTCCTCGAGAACAACGCCAGAAATGTTGGTGCAAATATATGACATATTATTTCCAACATTAAATTATCAACCCTGGGATAGTAAGCTTGTGAGGTACATGCACTATATGTGCAAGACTAAATCTGGGTTATCATGGAAGTACAAGAACTTAAAAGTAACTAATAAACACACTTGCATGACACTCCAAAGAAACAACTACTTTCTCTAAAACTTGGAATGTTTCCTAATCATTCACTGAAAGGTATAACACAAGTCACACTAAACTTGCTGAGAAAGGAAATACATAAATATGAAATAAACTAGTTACAGATGAAATGAAAACACTCTGTAATTTTACTATCTACAAATATATCATTGTTGCATAAGAAGGGGGGCATGCCTTCCTTGATAGAAGACTAATACAAACTCAGATTAACCAGAGAAAAATAACAACTGCTATTCCAAACACCAACTCTGTATTTATATATATGTTAAAAGGAAATTACATTTGCTATCTACCTCTCTTTTTTATTTTCTTCGACACCAGGCTTTATATCCCCTTCTTCATACAAATATACAAATCTATGATTCAATGGATAAAACCATCCACATGCTATTCAACCTATCTTAGTCTTAGAAACATAATTACAAAGAAAATAACAGAGTTCATTAACCCATGATAATTACAATCACATCTTCCCGATCACATTAGTTGAGAATTGATTGGAGGCAATTATTAAGTATATTGATTCGATCTCATTCATACAAATGCGATCGAATATCTTAGTTTACTGATGAGATATCCAACATTTTGCGCTAAAGAGAAGGTTTGACTGGACCTTTAACCAATGATCCATGCTTCTTCATAACGACCTAGGCGTAAATGGAGCAATACATAACCATCTTAGGATTTTAATCTTAGAAACTCATGTGCCCAATCTCATCAAAACACCTGGAGATATGTCAACCTTTAAAATCAGATCCGGAACTGAACTTTGTTAGCAGGAATTGAACTCTGTGAGCATGGATGTTTCATCTGGAGCAGGAACTATTCTCATCATTCACCTCCATTAGTAAAATCTAAATGGAGCAATATCAACCTCAAATATAACCAATTGTCCCGATAAGCATTGCAAATGAATCAGGTTACTCAATTCATAACTCAATTGAAAATATGAACCATAAACCTAAATGGAACAATATCAACCTCAAATATAACCAATTAGCTCGATCATCGGCTTTAGATGGATCCAATTTGACAAACATTGCTGGAAGCCTCTTCGTTTTGGTGGAATGAAATAATTCGAAAATCTCTATGATGGTTGAGGGACACTAGTCCAAGATTTTATTATTGATAAGCTTGCTAATATTTACTTGTGTCAATTGATTCATTACTTAACACAATGCATCTCATAGCTCTAAGCTCTTTATCCTAAAAAATATCTACAAGTATAGGTGTTGTTCATGGTAAATGATCAAATGTCAAAGTACACATTAGTGTGATATGAGGTCTCCTTTTCTTACCCATTGTACCATATCCATAATATTTCATAAATTACCATGTACAACACTAACCCAATCATACCTAACTCCCTTTGCACAATCCCTTTCTATTAGCCACCACATCATAAGGATGGCATTGGTGTTCTCATTTATCAACAACAAGAACATAATATCAGTGCAAATAAGCATATAAGCACAAAATAATGCTTAAATCCTTTTAAGGATGCTCTCTAACAATTTTGAACTCTTCAAGAAATTTTATGTTATTTTCCCTCAAGTTTCAATTTTATTAGATGCATTTATTAAAGTTGTTTTAGTAATTTGAAAGTTCATATATCCATGAAATCTTAGGATAGAAAATTAATAAGTATTTATTGATATTCTATAAGGTACTAGTCTTTATCTTTCCTTCATATTGCATCACCATCTAGGTTTAGCACCTTGGCCATGTGTCTTAGTTATTAAATAGTCAAATACAATTGGTTATGGTTTTACTACTTCTCCTTATTGTCAAGGAAACATTAAGGTTTTCTCTTCATTTGCATCTCATTTAGGCCACCCCATACTTCAGAGTATAACATAGTCACAAATATAGTTGTTAGTTTTTTCAATATATGCCTTTGATGCTTTGAAGTTGTTATAAATGATTATGCCTTAAAATTGTTATATATTATATTTTCATTTTATGTTTATATACCTTATGTTTTCACATTCACATATTTTCGAAGGATAGATCGAGGCGAGATGTCGAGACATGAGTCTCCAAATATGCCTTGCAAATGCTCAAGGCTATCAAATGAAGGAGGATGAGGAACCCCTTCTTCGAATGAGACACCGAGGATGTCGAATACCCCTATCTCAGTAAGACATGGTAGCTTGGGAGGGGCAACTAGTGACCAAAGGAAATCTAGTCAGATGAGGAGATTATCAGATGAATCGGTGAATATATCATCCATACAGAGTGCTCGAAATAGAGCTATGGATGCAACTTTTTTAGATGGGTTGCACATAAATACTCCAACATCGGAGAATGTAGGGAATCCATCATATCAACAAAATATGTTTGGTAAATTTCTTTTGCTTTTGTGTTTTTTTTGTGTATTTATGTTTATGTTTTATATGTTTTTTTTTTTAATTTTTTTGTGTTTTTGTTAAATGTTGTAATTAGTTTCAAATGTGTCTTTGTGTAGAGGATCAATTTAATATGAAATGGGATAATGAAAGAGAGAGTGGTTATCAAGCATAGTCCGATGTTGGTGAAGAGGGTGAAGGTGGATTAAGGGGGTGTTATAAAAAAACCGAAGATTACACACCTACGTCCACCTATCCCTCAGATGTTGGTGATGAGATTCCTTGAGAAGGGTATGCTGAAGAAATGACCCTTGAACGATGCACATGTGTTAAAAGTAGTTTGCAAAATGATTTGAGGTGCTTGGATCTCCCTCGAGAGAGAAATCAAAGATTGAAGATTTTTTTTCATTCTTTACAGAACTTTATGGATGCATATCAAAAGATGGGGCCAACGACTGATAATTTCATCGATTTTGTGAGGAGATGAAAGTTAGAGGTGATGGGTCCTGATAAATAAGTAGTAAAAAATAGAGTTTCAAAAGAAGATGCAATTTCTGTGTTCAATTTCAAAGAGGGTCCAAAGTGAGAGATGTTGAAGGGGCAATATTTTAAGCACCCTAACATAGAATAACATCTTTATAATAGATTTTTGGCAGCATATGGGAAGTTTCCTTGGAATTATGAGGTTCCACATTACTTTTCTAGACTTTTTTATGCATATTTTTTCATGAGCATGCACCTTGATTATACGATCCTACCGTCCACATATTATGGAGATGGTAAATGACGAACATATGATTAGAAAGTGGCATATCGAAATGAAACATTGCAAAGGCCTCCACTACCTTTGGTATCTTGTCCAACATGGGCATTTACCTCACATTCAGAGATGTGAACTACATCATATGTTGGCACGGAGGCCAAGAATGAAATCAGAGAAAATTTAGAATCAATTTTTTATGGTGTTGATGTCGATATGAACTGTCAGAGAGATGAAGCCAATTCTCGGGCCAACTTCGTTTACAAAACAAATGAGAAGATAGATTTCATGTCCATAGAAGATATACAGGAGTATGCAAAATTTTGTCGCAATGGTTGGAAGGAGTTAATTCAAAATGACAAACCGAACACTGGATTGGTATGTGTTATAGTTAGTAATTTTTTCATGCATTTGAGGATAATTTTCTTGTAGTTATAGATCTAGATACATATAATTGTATCTTTAGAAATAATTGATTTGTTATCTTCATTAATCACAGTTTGGTCATATGTTAAATGAATCTCCATTAAATAGGGGACTTGATTCATTGAGTTTAAATTTGGATGCGATGAATCATGTATGTGTTTAAAAATATCCATATACATGAGCACTTTAGTTGTCCAATTTTCATACATTGTCAAGAAGAATCAATGTACAATAAATTTATGTTTTTCTATTAATGTGAACACATTGAACTCTAAAATTCTTATTTGTGTTGTTCAAAGATTCCCATTCCATCACCCACTACTTGGGAAGGCTTGTCACAATTCCCACTGAGAGAGTTTGGAGAGGGTGGGAGTTCACATGTATAATTGCATGTTGAAAACAAGTTTAGTTATATGAAAATTGCAATGTCATTTAAATTATTAATTTAAAATAAAAATGTCTTACAATATATAATTTATCGAATCTTAGGGTCTGGTGGGTAAGACTATGTCTCAATCGACTATGGGAATTCCATCCATTTTGTGGTTGATGATATTGAGATTGACACATTACAGGTATTGCATGTTTCAAAATTTAAAACTATGATTTCATGTGTTAATAATTTAATTTTAATTTTCAATCAATTTTTTTTTTGGAAATATTAATTATGTAAGTACTTTCCTTTATGGATATCTATAAATTTCAAATGTATTATAGGGAAATGTGGAGAAGAAAGTTCTTGAGACTGTTCTAAAAGAAGATGTGGATAAGAGAATGCCAGAGACCGGGCTTGAGGAGGATGCATCCTTACATGAGAAGGATGCGTCCATTCATGATGATGCTTAAATGTATGTACATTGCACATTTGTGAGTTTTAGTTTGTTTTTATGCTGGGATTTTAATATATAAGTGTTCAAGCTTATTTGTGTTGAACACATGTGCTTATTTTTTTCCGACTTTTTTCAATTTTTTTAGTTACATTACAGATTGCACAAGATGCAAAACTTCTCTTCTAATTTTTTCCCTTTTGAAAGATCCATGTTCAAAATATAACTTTTTGACTCCCCTTTCTTTACATCAATGGTTTAGAATATGTACTGAGGATTTAGACAAAAATACATTTACTAGATCAACTTAGTATTGTTGAGCTTTCACATCAATCTACAATTATTTGATGCTTTAGTTTAATATATGCTTTAGTTGAAAAATATAAACATGATAGATACCTATTAATCCATGTGAATTGTTTATCTAATATATAGCTATGACTTCTAGACACAAAAACATGTACTATCTTGTATTGTCCTCACTATTGTTGCTTGCACAACTTACAACTTTTCAAGGCTTTACTTAGTAGTTGAAATATGTACTTGTAGCAAAATTGAAGTTTTGTTTGATCAAATTTTTAATTAATCCTTTTATATTCATAGAAGGGTTACTCAACCGGTGTCTATATAAATTTTCAACGCTTCGATCAATCATTTTGAAATATAGAACTCCTATATAAGTTTATCATCTTCTAAAATGGTATATCTTTGCAGGGAAAGAATGGGGAAGGTTCAACCTCCCCTTATTTCTTTGGGTATATTGTCAAACTCCTCACTAGTTGCTTACCAAGCACAAACTAGCTTTTCTAGATTTAAAAATATGATAGATGCACTTTTAATCAAGTTTAGATTATGAGCACGAACCAACTTTTCTAGATTTAAAAATATGCTAGATACATTCAATCTTATTTATGTTTAGATCATTATGTAGGTAATTTTGAAATCTAGCATTTGATTATATGAGTTCACAAAACCTATGTCACATCAGAAAGAGGAAATATTCTAAATTTTTTTGGATTTAAAAATATGCTAGATACATGATCTTATTTAAGTTTAGATCATGAGTGTGAACTAGAACTATTCTAGATTTAAAAATATGCTTACATGATCTTATTTATGTTTAAAATTTAGATCATGATACAAACAATTTTGAACTTGAGCATTTGATTATCTAAGAACAGACTCTATCCCACATAAGAAAGATGGAAGATTCTAAATTTTCTTCGATTGCATTCCTTTCCTTCTTGTCCAAGAATGGCATAATATGGAGATTTCTCTTTTCTGCATTCCTTCTTGGGGTATTGTCAAAACTCTTACCTAATTGCTTACTAACGACAAACCAACATTTTTAGATTTACAAATACGTTATATACACATGATCTCACTTATGTTTAGATCATGATGCACACAAATTTCAAAGAACATTTGATTATATGTAATATGAATACATTCCATGTAGAAAGAGGAAAGTTTTAAGGTTTTTGAAGAATGACTTAATATATGTCCAGATTGTTCAACAACACATGTATTCCAATAGAGGACGAATACCTTCAGTAACCGCTCACATAACCAGATCAAAGATCAACACATCGATGTTTTGACGTGGTAAAACCCCTACGGGGAAACATCCACGACCCCAGCCAACGCGACCACTTGGAGCATTTTATTAATGCAAAAGAAAAAGATTACATAGATATTTTACAAGAGAGTTGCTCACAATCGATCATTGGTAAATGACCCTCCATACTATTTAAATAAAGATCATGGACCAATCAGGTGTTAAGCCACAAATCAATGGCCGTTAAGATCGGGGCGAATATGAATCGTCAGATCACTCTATGTCGGGAACATATCGTGACCATTGGATTTTCTAACTACAAATGCATACTAAAGAAACACACTAAGAAACACACTTTTACCTAACGACACATTAGACCAAGTAGATATTAACTAATTCCTAAGTGTCTAAATATCCTAACATCCCCCCTTAAGAACAACTTAGGATAGGATTGAAGGATTTACAATAGTGACACAATAGGATAAGGAAGGAGGCATTAGAGCCTATCCCCCCTTAATGAAAACTTCATGAACTCCTAACATAGATCGAAGTTTGTAAAATTTCGCTTCTGTAAAAGACATTGTGAAAATGTCTGCAACTTGATCTTCTGTAGGAATTAAGAGCACTTCAATAACTTGATCATGAATGATCTTTCTGATGAAGTGCATGTGTATCTTGATGTGTTTGTTGCGATGATGTTGAACTGGGTCTTTGGCGAGCTTGATGGCACTCTGATTGTCACACCAAAGGCTAGTCGGATGCTATTGCTAGAATCCAAACTTTGAAAGAATATGTCGAAGCCATAAGGCTTCCTGACTTGCATTTACCACTACTCGATACTTTGATTTTGCTGAAGAAAGTGCAATAGCCTGTTGTTTCTTACAGGCCCAAGTGACAGGTCCTGAACTAAGGCTAAAAAAATAACTTGCAATAGACTTCCGATCATCAGGGTCGTCGACCCAATCTGAATCAATGAAACCAACCAATAAAGGAGTCCCCCCTGAACTGTAATGTATCCCTAACTGAACTGTACCACAAACATAGCGAAGTATCCTTTTAGCTGCTTTCCAATGTCTTTCATGGGGTGTTTGCATATACCGGACAACATGACAAACAACAAAGGAAATATCAGGATGGGTATGAGTAAAGTATAAGAGGCTACCAACTAACTGATGATATGGGGTTGCATCAACTTTGGGAGAAGTACATATGGAAGTAAGCTTGACTCTAGACTGGAAGGGAGAAGGGACTGGTTTACAATCGTCCATGTGAAATAAACAAAGAAGGTCACAAGCATACTTAGATTGGGAAATAAAAATCCCGTCACTGGTTTTCAAAACTTGGAGGCCAAGTAAATAGTGCAAAAAACCTTCTGTCATTTCAAATTTCTTCTTAAGGCTGGTTTTCACATGGTTTAAAAGTTTTGAGTCACTACTAGTAAGGATAAGGTCATCAACATAAAGGACAAGGATTATGAGAAGGCTTCCTACTTTCTTGGTATAGACATTAGAATCAGAATGGCACCTAGAGAATCCAGTGTCAATAATAAAGTTGTCCATTTTGGCATACCAAGATCAGGGAGCTTTCTTAAGACCATAAAGAGATTTCTTAAGGTGACAAACAAGGCTAGAGTCATTCTGGACATAGCCAGGAGGTTGTTCCCTGTATATTTATTCTTTCAAATCTCCATGCAAGAAGGAGGATTTGACATGCATATGATGGAACTCCCATTTATGTGATGAAACAAGGCGGATGGAATTCATTTTGGCTAAAGGGGAAAATGTTTCATTATAGTCAATGCTTTCAACTTGGGAAAATCCTTTGGAAAATAACCGAGCCTTGTGTCTTTCAACACTTCCATTTGATGCATACTTAGTTCTCTAGACCCATTTACATATGACAAGTTTTCTTCCTTTTGGAAGAGGTACAATATCCCAAGTATCATTGGCCATTAAAGAATGATACTCTTCATTCATTGCTATATCCCAATCTGGATGAACTGAAGGTTCTGCAAATGTCTCTGGATCACGAGTCTTTGAAACCTGAGCCAAAAGAGAAGAGGCTCATTGGAATTGTGAATGTGTTCGACGTTGATATGAAGGATCATTGACAAGACCACCAGTTGCTTCTCGTGTTGAACAAACCCATCTAGGAAGCAGTGGAACTGGTGCTGGTTCAGGTTCAAAGGACTCATCTAGAGGAAGGTGAGCTGCAGGAGGTGGATTTCCATCCTCACTGTCATCATCTAAATAAGAAACTAGAATAGGAACATAAGAAGGCACACACATCGAAGATGGCTTGCAGGCCGAAGAAGGAACAATTGCCAAATTAGGCTCACAGGCCAAGATATTTTCATCAAATTTAACATCTCTTCTAATAATAATTTCATTACAATGTGGTTGAAGAAGCATATAACTTTTGGCATCTTCATAATAACCAACAACACCATTTTGTTGTGGTGTATATGGAACAATGTGTTGCATTTGGATGCCCTATGTAGTGCAGTAACTTGTAAAATTATTGTTCAAATATTCGCCTCCATTATCTGTTCTTAACTTTTGAATTTGATGTCCAGATTGCTTTTCTACAAGGGCCTTGTAGGCCAAAAAATTGTTAAAAACTTCTTTCTTAAGTTTTAAGAACTAAACCCAAGTATGTCTGGAAAAGTCATCAATGAAAGTTAATAAATAATTGCACCAAAAAAAGAAGGAGAAGAAAGTGGACCACACAAATCATTGTGAACAAGCTGCAAAGGGCCCGAGGCATGCCAAGAGGCACGCTTGTCAAAACTGTCCCGATGATGTTTGCCAAGAACACAACTGACACAAACACCATCTCTGCATGAAACAGGAGGAAGATCAGTCACCATCTGTTGATTACATAGTTGCTGCAATGAGTGATAGTTTAGATGACCAAACCACTCATGCCAAAGTTTGCTCAAGTCATAGCTATGAGCAACAAAAACTAATGAAAAAGATGATGACCCAAAGTTTTCAAACTTGTACAACCTGGTAATATCATCAACAATTCCAATTGCAAGAACATGCTTAGGATCTTTAGATCCTTGATTACAACTTGGTGAGGTAAAAACTCTACAGTTTTACCTTCACCTGAATGAGTGATTTGATATACTGATAGAAGGTTATAAGAAAGACATGGAACACATAATACATCATTGAAATGACCATTATTTACTTGAACTGTTATAGATCCCACAATACTAAGAGATCTACCGTTACCAACAAATATTTTCTTGGTGTTACATTCACTTAGAGAAAAAAATATTTATTTATCCTTAGCCATATGATAAGATGCTCCAGAATCAATAAACCACTCATTAGAAGAAGAAGTAGAAGTTGTATTGAAGGAGAAACCAAAAGCAGAAAGTGCATGTCCATGAGAATAAGAAGAAGAAGAAGTAGAATACATATTGTTGGCAAATGCTTAACAGGTAGCATATGCTTGTCATTGATGGCAAGTACAACAATGAAGATGGAATGAGTACAGGAAGAATGTAATAGATGGGCACCAGAAGTATTTTGGGAAGACGCAGCAGAGCAACCTAGATAAGATCAGAAGAGATAGTGCAGAGGATGTTTGGTATGTTTTACAGGCAGCGTATGCTTGTCATTGATGGCAAGTACAACAGTGATGATGGCTTGAGTACAGCAATGATGATTAGCAGCGCAGTGATATTCAGGAAGATCGAATGATCAAAGGCAACGCCACCAGGCAAATAGAATATAAGTCCAGGTTGATCGAATGATCGAAGGCCCGTAAAGATTGAGAAGCATTTCTGATCGTTGGATTCATTCAAAATTCCTGAAAGAACAAGGTTCGTCAGATCTAAATGTAGACAAGAAGAGATCGTTGAAGAGGAGGACAGATCTCAAGCGTTAGATCCAAGCGCAGGATCCGACCATTGTTGGATCAAGAAGAACCCACACATCCTTTAAGATACAAGGAGAAGCGGGCATAATCGTGACTTAATCTGAGCCGTCAGATCAAGGTTGAATCTGGACCATTGATTCCAGTCCATGTCGGGGTTTCGAGGATCGCGTGTTGGAGATGTCAAAGAAACAATGCAACAAGAATGCTGATTTCGCGATATGTGAAATTGCGATTCAATCGCAGCTGTTGAATCAATCTTTGATCAGGACCGTTGATCCCACGCCATTTCGGGGTATCGGGGATCGCAACTTGGAGAGTCGAGATGTCTCATCTCCAGACTCACGAAATGCGAAATTGCGAAAGCGCCTTATGCATAAGGCTGTGGTCACAGCCCATGGTCACGAGAAGGGAAGGAGTCAGTCCAGATAAGCTCCTTTTCAAAGTTTCGCCTGTTGCGACTTGGAGTGACAAGAACCTTCATCTAAAGAACCGTGAGATGCGAATTCACGATGAGATCTGGACCATCAATACATCAAAATCCTGGACCCTTGATCTGAGCTCCATCTCCGAGTCTCGCCTATCGCGACTTGGAGTGATGAGAATCTCCATCTAAGGAACAACGAGATGCGAATTCACGATGAGATCTGGACCGTTGATTCATCGAGATCACGGACTGTCGATCAGGGTCGATGAAGATCATAAGTTCACAGCGCCTTTTAGCGCAACTTGTGGTCACCGTGTGTGGTCACGTGGAGGAAGGACCTAGTGTAGATAAGCTCTGCCTCGAAATTTTGGGGATCGCGTATGGAGTGTTGAGACATTGGATCATACGAATGCCGAAATACCGAAAAGGTGAATTGTCGGTGTAACTGGAGGTCACTGCCTGTGTTCATGTAGAGGAGGGAGCTAGAGCAACCAAGCTCCTTTTTAGAGCTCATGACATGGAGACTCAAGATGTCTCATCGCAGAATCTCTGAATTGTGAAAGTGCGAAACAGGTAAATAATGCAAGAACCCATCAGAGTTAATCCAACGATGGAGGTGAAAATGAGCGCGATCGGAGGGATAATGTTGATCCTCATAGTGTAACTGCTAGAAACCATTGATGGTTTCTACCAGAGGATGCGAAGAGACTTCTGTGTGATTTCTAGAGGAGCTGAAGAGTTACAAGGAATCTGCTAGTGGAATGAAGACGATTCGTGGAGGAAATTGACAGCTGGATGAGGGTTGGAGCCTAAACAGAAAGGATAAGCTTGACTATGCCAGAGAAGATGAAGAGTCTCAACTGCCAGAGAGGCTGAGGAATCTCAGCATAACACCCAGTGATGCCGAACGCGCGGTTGAACTGCCAGAGAAGTCGAAGAGTCGCGATGATGATCACGCAGAGCACTTGAGATGTGGAGGAGATTGACACGGTATGAGCATGCAGAGGAATGGCGAATATTGCATGCACAAGATGCATAGAAGCTATATATGCACGGAACAGAGAAGAGAAGCGATGGCTATTGGAGTTTCTGTGGTTGCTGTTATTGAAGGTGATTCATGTGTGAAGAAGGAGGAGAGTGCAGCAGCTGAATTGAACAGAAGAGGAATTGTGTAGTGAATGGACATGGCGCACAGAGCATAAAAAACAGAAGAACAAACAACGCAAGTCATGTGTGTAGGAAGGCAATGAGGTAGACAGAGCAATGAAATGCAACAGAGCAGTGATGAGTCTGGTAAGCCATTGTTGAACATTATATCACTATAATAAGTTTCAGTAGCAAAGATTTATATTTCAGGGTGGAAGGGAGGTGCTAGGGAGGACTGTTGTCCTCAG
>JZKD02S1700580.1:311461-322814 GCA_000966675.3 Picea glauca | reverse complement strand
TGAATGTGCCATTGTTTATTTCTCTGCATTATTGTGATCATCATTCAGTGTTTCTGCAAAGAGTTTAAAAGAAGCATAATTGTTTAAGCACGGTAACAACTGATTCACCCCCCCCTCTCAGTTGTACAACACATACTAATGTCATGCTTCTTCATCACTGCTTCTAAAGCTTCCATCTTCTTAAAACATTTGAATTCATCATGACCATCTTTATCACAAAAGTTGCAATGTCGGTCAATCTTCTTATTTTTATTTTTTTCTCCTTTGTCACCATTAGGAGCTGAAGTTGAGTGGGTTTGGGACCCTTATGTTGCTTGTTGTTGTAGCGAGGATGTTGCTTCTTAGGATTCTTGGGTTTATCTTTCTATTGGGAAATTAAGGCTTTATTGGAGGTACCTGTAATGTTGATCACTCCAAGTTGTAAAAGCTTATATTCCTCTCTAATCAAAGCAACACAAAAGGACTCAAGAGTGGGTTTTTTTATAAGCTTTCCCTAGATCCTCTCTCATGGCATAAGAGGTAGATACAAACACAAAATATGCACTACCTAGCTTAGAGAGAATACGATAGATGCAATGCTCTTCCTCCATCTTTATCTCACATTATTCATATAAAATTCCGAGTGTTTTAAACTTAGATAGATAGTCTCCAATGCAAGAAAAATCATTTGGATTTAAAGTCAGTACTTGATTTTCTAATTGTTGTGCTCGAATAATATTGAGTTTACCAAACACTGTTTCAATATTTTCCCAAGCTTCATCGAGGTGATCAATTTCTTTAAGGTGGAACCTTAAATCAGGAGAGATGGACATTCCAATTAGTCCACATGCTTCGTCACTCCTATTAGCCCATTTTACTTTCTTTTCAACATCAGTGGATTCTTTTTCCTTTCCCAAGGTAATCCGGTATAAGCCTTTACTTCTTAATAAATCCTCCATATGAGATTTTCATTGAAAGTAGTTGGTACTAGTAAGAAAAATATTACTTGAAGAATCCATATTAAATATGTAGATAATATGTATTTAAAAACTGAAACTGATGATCTGGATGAAAAGATCTCGAAAAATTATGTGGTTTTAAAAAAAACGACACTAAAAACAGGGTTCGGATGTGAAAGTTATGCCCTTAAAAACAAAAACATAAACGGTTACCAAAGAACCACGTGGTGGTGTAAGTTGCTTTATGAAGTGACCCACTTTTATAAAGAGAAGATCACTTTTACAATGAAGTTACTTTATAAAAGGAAATCTGCATGCAAAATAAATAACTCTAAAATAAATTATTAAAACTTCTTATAGTGATTCACTTTTATACTTGAAGTGAAATACACTTTACAATGGAGCATGAACTTTTTCAAAAAAAGTAACAAAAAAAGAGACTTGAACTCAAGACCTCTTACTTAATAAGACACCTTTTAACCAAATGGGCTAGCAAAATATATTGGATTGTTTAGAAAGAGGATTTGGGTTGTTGTTGTTTTTGTCATCGTCATCTTTGGAAAGTGTGCTAAAAAAAACTCTTTTCACACAACTTCTCGATGACAACAAGGGTTAGATCTCAGTTAGCTTACTCAGAAGATGCACCTTTTCCTATCTGTTTCTGATTTTCCGAGATTGCACAGGGCACAGGGCAAAGAGAATACACATATCTAAAAGAGTAGCAACTCGAAAACAAATAATATAAAACCGAAATAAAACCAAAATAACACTCTGCAAAATTTTAAAAATGCGTATTCAGGGTTTATACCTCCGGATTTGACTGAAATGGCTGTATCTTGGGCAAATGGAAACCTCTTAGAGTGAAACAAAAAATGTTCATGACTGAAACAAGCACTCTGGATGTAATGGAACAATCCTCTCAGCTTAGAAATGTGTGAAAATGACAGAAAATAGAGATGAGGAAACTCGGCTTAACGATCTTGATCTACAACAAGAACGAGTCTTCAAACATGCTCTGATACCATGTTCGACAACATAGGTATTCCAATAGAGGACGAACACCTTTAGTAACCGCTCACAAAACTAGATCAAATATCAACGCACCGATGTTTTGATGTGGTAAAACCCCTATGGGGAAACATCCATGGCCCCAACCAACACAACTACTTGGAGCAGTTTATTAATGCAAAAGAAAAAGATTACAGAGAGATTTTACAAGAGATTTTCTCACAATCGATCATCGAAAAATGACCCTCCATGCTCTTTAAATAGAGATCATGGAACAATCAAGTGTTAAGCCACGAATCGATGGCCGTTAAGATCGAGGAGAATATAAACCGTCAGATCACTCTATGTCGGGAACATATCGCGACCGTCAGATTTTCTAACTACAAATGCATAATAATGCATACTAAAGAAACACACTTTTACCTAATGACACATTAGACCAAGTAGATCTTAACTAAATCCTAAGTGTCTAAATATCCTAACACAGATTTGTGTTTTTTGCATGTACATCTAACTGAATTCATTATTGGGGTATTAAGAAACTCCGAACAATAATTGTTTACCAATCTCACACCAACATTTCTCTTTAAAAATATGTTTGTATATATGGTCATGTACTTATCTTTAGATCATGATTTACATGCATTTTTGAAAGAGAATTTGAATATATGAGAACATCTATTCCATCGCAAAAAGAGGAGATAACTATATTTTCGTAGAAGAATGGATTTAAATGGATATTTGTGAACTTTCTACATACACAAGTGAATTCATTTTCAGGGCATTATCTAACTCTAAACACTAAAATTGGTTACCAAACACACAATTTTTCTCTTTAAAAATATTCTAGATATGATCTTACTTTGTTTAGATCATGTAGGAAATTTTGAAAGAGCATTTGGTTATAATATGAGTAGCAGAAAATTAAATATTTATGCAAATAATGGCTTAATATGGAGAGTAACTATTTTGGAAGTTTGGGAATTTCTTGATGTAAGTTTGGTTCAGAAAAAAATGCCGAAAAAGTATAATCAAAAGAGAGCAATAATCTTAGATCCGTGGAACTCCTGTTGGGTATGTTATTCTTTCTCACATGGTTATGTTAGTCTTGATGATGCTTGGGAATGTTATTCTTTCTCATTGCTTATTTAATAAAGTTAAATATCTTTAAAATATTTGCTAATAAAGTATATGCTAATATGTGTTATTGGTTTTTCTTCTTGGGTATGTTATTCTTGCTCATTGCTTATTTAATAAAGTTAAATATCTTTAAAATATTTGCTAATAAAGTTAAATATCTTTAAAATATTTGCTAATAAAGTTAAATATCTTTAAAACATTTGCTAATAAAGTTAAATATCTTTAAAATATTTGCTAATAAAGTATATTCTAATATGTGTTATTGGTTTTGTCCAACAATGAAATAGAGAAAAATAACGGCGCTAGGGTTTGGAGAGGAGCTGCAATGGCAGGAGAGTCCAAGCAAGGCCACCATGAGTGCGCCTGGGGGTGGGGAGTTGGCTCCTCCCCCTTCGATTTTTGCTAATGAAGCCTTCAGAAAGCTCATCAACAACCAAGGTAAGAAAATTTCCCCTCCCGAAGTCCCAAAATTCATCAAGAAATTAGATGCCATTACGGAAATAGCATTTCCAGAGGAACAACCCATCGAGATTACCCTTGCATTGGTAGAAAGAGGGTTAGTAGGCCATTTTATGGGGCTAAGGACTTCGACAAAAACTACGGATGATTGGATCCAGAGGAACTGGAGGCCCCAACTTCAACACAACATAACCTGCTATCCAGTGGGAAAGGGGTTTCTTCGCCTTTGAATTTATCTCGAAAGAATACCACGATATGATATTCAGAAGTGGACCCTACTTCATGGGGACTCAGGGCCTGTATATTAACAAATGGACGCCTGACTTAGATCCCTCTGTGGACCTCCCCAAAGAGGTCCCGGTCTGGGTAAGGTTACCAAACCTCCCTATCCATTGCTGAAACTATCAATCCCTGCAAAAGATTGTAAATGGCCTAGGGTGGTTCATAGACAAAGTGGATAATAAAGCCCAATATTCCCGTGCAAGAATATGTGTGGAGGTCGATCTTGAAGCTGGACTCCCAGAAGTGGTAAAGTTAACAGTAGGAACATGGTACCACTATCAAAAACTTGATTATGAGCAACTGCCGTTCAAGTGCAGGAAATGCCACAAACATGGACATTTCCAATGGAACTGCCCCAAAGCTCAACCTGTGGAGAAAGAGGATGTAGAAGGATGGAAGAAGGTGAAGAAAGGCAAGGCACCCCCAAAGCCAAAGGAGAAAAAATCTTCAGAACCAACAAAGAAAATCCAACCTATCCCAGAAATCACGGAAGGCCCAAAGGAAGCTTCAACTTCAGCGAAAACTCCCGAAGTAGTAGAATCCCAAGAAAAAGATCTAAAAGCCGCTACTGAACCTGGGTTGTTAATTGAGCCAATAGATATAGAAGATCCCTCAAAAACACAAGAATATCATGTCAGTTTGAGATCCGAGTCCGGAGGGGATTCAGATGGCAGAGCCACGAAAACAAGCATCTCTCACAGAACCTCTGAAAGGCCCTCGAGAGGAAGGAAACCCGAGAAAAATAAATGAGAAGAGGAGTCCTACCGGGATGTCGTGAAAGGATCCCAACAAACCATCCTAGAAATGATAAGCACCAGAACCACAAGGAAGCAAGGTAAGGCTCCGAAAGGAGCTACCACTCCTCAAACTATTAAATATTGCAATACGTCTCCTGGAATTGTAGAGGGATCGTAAGAAAACTAAAAGAAGAATCCTTGAGAGATTTAGTCCACATGAAATTGCCCAAGGTCCTCCTAATCCAGGAGACAAAAATGGAGGAAGCAAATCTCCTCCGTACTAGTAACTCATTTTGGAAAAAGGGCTCAGGAAAAGCCGTAAGCGCAAGAGGGGCCTCAGGAGGAATATGCACCTTCTGGGATACCTCAAAAATAGATTTGATCGAAGAAGAAAGCATCACCCATTGGATCTTCACCAAGCTACTTCATAAAGAATCTGGTCACCATGTAATTCTGTTTAATCTTTATGTTCCAGTTTTTCTTTTAAAAAAGAAGACCTGCTGGGAATCCCTAAAGTCCTTCCTTAGTGTGCAAAATACTGAAAATATTGTAATCACTGGAGATCTCAATGTTACCCTCTTGCTATCTGAGAAAAAAGGTGGTTTGCTGGTTCGTGATCCAGCAAGAGAATGGGTAGAAGACCTCATCCTAGACTGGGATCTGGAGGACATCAAGCTAGCCCGAGGGAAGTATACTTGGTCAAACAAAAGATTAGGCCCCGACCATATTGCAACCCGACTGGATAGATTCCTTGTCCAAACCTCTTTTCTGACCCTTGGCCTAATGGCTAGCTAAAAAATCCTTTCGAACTAGACTTCAGATCACAAACCCATAATGTTGACTCTTGCTCCTGGGAAAAACTTGGGCCCTATCCCTTTCCACTTCAACCCCCTATGGATCAACCAGGAAGGATTCTAGGAGGTAGTTTCTAAGTCATGGAAAAGAAAGGTGATTGGTTCCCCTTTCTTCGTTTGGGAAGAAAAACTTCAAGGACTCAAAAAGGATCTCAAATATTGGGCCAAAAACCTTAGCTCCCCCACTTCTGAGAGGAAATGAATCCAGAAGGCCCTGGAGCTACATCAACTTGCCTTAGAAGACTCTCCAATGAACCAAGAATTACTCTCCTAAGAGGTTGATCTCCAAAAATCCCTCCATCAGGCTTGTAGAACAAAAGAAGAACACTGGAGAGTGAAATCAAGAAGTCTCTGGCTCCAAGCAGGGGATAATAACACTACCTATTTCCAAAAGAAAGTAGAGGCCCAAAATAACTACAATACGATCATTGAAATGCATTTTCAAGGCCAATATATCAAAGAGTTTGAAGGAATCAAAGAAGCATCCCACTCCTTCTTCAAGGACCTGTTCTCTTCCCTAGAAGCTAGCCCTAATTCGCTGCGTTACCCGCTCTCCTCGGTTTCAGAGCTAGTGGGGAATGAGGAAAATCAAAGGCTGACAGCCCCGATAACCACTCAAGAGATTAAAAGAGATTTAAATCACATGAAGCCTGACAAAGCCCCTGGTCCAGATGGATTCACAGCTCGGTTCTACAACTCATGCTGGCCTATTCTTAAGGAGGACCTCCTGAGAATGGTCAAGAAATCATAGAACTGTGATAAGCTGGGAGGAAGCACCAACTCATCCTTTCTAGCCTTAATCCCCAAAGAAAAAGGAGCTAACAATTTCACCAGATTCTAGCCCATGTCCCTCTGCAACACAGGATACAAGATCATCAACAAAATAATAGCTAATAGACTAAATAAGATGCTCCCAAGTATTATCCACGAAAATCAAGGAGGATTCATAAAAGGGAGGCAAATTCTGGATAATATCATCCTGGTCCAAGAGGCCATTCATTCAAGTTTCCAGAGGAAAGAGAAATGTATGATAGTCAAATTTGATCTCGCTAATTCTTTTGATAAAGTTCGCCATGAATTCCTTTTTGCTATTATGAATAAGTTAGGGTTTGAAAAAAGATTCATAAGTTGGGTTAAGGCCTGCATCTCCAATAATTGGATTGCTCCACTAGTAAACGGTCGCCTATATGACTTTTTCCAAGCCTCAAGGGGGTTAATACAAGGCTGCCCCCTGTGTCCTCTACTCTACGCTATCCAAGCATCTGTGCTCAACTTCCAATTAGACAACTGCCTTCAGATCAGATCTATGTCGGGACTAAGAATGGTCTCTAATGTTAAGGATATCAACCATGCACAGTTCGCTGATGACACCTTGTTACTAGGAGGAGCCAACAACACCACTGCAAGGTGGTTTAAAATAGAGCTAGATGTGTATAAAGAAGTCTCAGGTAGTGAAATCAGTCTTCATAAAATCAAGATCTTTGGTTGGAACTGCTCACCTCGAGAAATGCTTGACATATCTATAATCCTCGAAATGGAAGGCACCATCACTTGGGACTCGATTAAGTACCTGGGCATCCCTTTATTCAAATCATCCCCTAGAGTGAGACACTGTTTACCTCTCCTAGATAAGATGAAGCTCAAAATCCATTCCTGGGGGGAAAATTGGTTAAATCTTGCAGGAAAAGTGGTGCTGATGAAGTTTGTCCTCTCTAGCCTTCCTATTTACCAGAATTCCATTCTCCTAGATCCTAAAACAATAATTCTCAAGATCGATGGGATGCTACGCTATTTCCTCTGGGAAGGAGGCAAGAACTGTGAAAGGAAACTCCATCTAGTCAACTGGGACAATATTAAAAATCCTCTCGTTGAAGGTGACCTACAAATCCGAGATGTGGTCACCCAAAACCTTGCGACGGGGGATAAAATTCTATGGCATCTAGTATCGGGTAAAGTTTCATGGAGCAAGCAATTCCTTTGCAAAAAATACTTATTGGGACACAGGGACAGATGCCTGGATCATCCCCCAAAAGCCTTGATAGGCTCTCCAATCTTCTCTCTTTGTCTAAGAGCGCTTGATCACTTCAAAGCAAAGCTGACTTGGATCCCTGGCAATGAAAATAAAATAAAAATTTGGGAGGATTCTATCCTCGGTTCCATGCCTCTGGATCATATTAAAGGCCTCAAAAATATCAAAAGTTGGCTTCAGAACAACAACTATAGAACACTCTGGGATATTTTTGAATGGGGTTTAGATGACGATTCTTCTTGGAAGAAGTGGACACTTGGGGCATACCTGGAAAGGTTGGAGGCAGAAGCCAAGATCCTCCTTGAAGTCCTCCAAGGGAAATCACCTTGCAAGGCTTGCATAAAATAAAAAAGAGGCTGGGGTGACTCCACTGGGAAATACTCAGCAACTGCAGGGTATAAGGCCATCCAAGCAATTCCTAATGTTTCTCCAGACCCAACTCCATGGAGAGCCTTATGAAATCAACCCTCTATCCCCAAAATTGACATGTTCATTTGGAAACTGGTACACAAAAGTGTCCTGACGAGTGAAAACTTAAAGAGGAAAGGCTGGGAAGGGCCATCCTGATGCCCACTGTGTATGGAGGCAGAAGAAACAACAGACCATCTATTCCTTGCTTGTGTGTTTTCAAGAGAGGTCTGGACTCACTTCATAAACTCCTTGAACATCCTCTTGCCCCCCTCTGTGACCAAGATGATAATCAATTGGATGGATCTGTCCCCGTTCTCTTTGAGAAAGAAGAACCTCCTTAAAATTTGCTGGAGGTGGCTCCCTAAGTTCCTTTTCTGGAAATTATGGCTTGAAAGAAACAACAAAATCTTTCGTGAGGAAAGTAGAACACTGCCTCAAGTTGCCATAAAAATAAAATCCATGATGGGTGAAGTCCTGAACACTAAGCACTCTATCAAGAACTCAGAACCTCTAAAATCATAAGAAGATCAATGGCTTAAAGAGTACGTTCCAAACCACCTTAGTAGAGGATCCCTCAAGAGCCCTAAAAAAGCAAGTTGGGAAATTAGAATGGACGAGAAAGAATTTATCAAATGACGTTCATCCCTAGAAGAGCACTACCTCTTCTTCGATGGGGCCTCGAAAGGGAACCCTAGCAAGGCAGGTGGGGGTGGGGTTTTGCTCGATCCCTTGGGCAAGATAGACCTGGCCTACGCTCGAGGCCTTGGAACAAACACCAATAATCAAGCAGAAATTCTAGCCCTATGGCAGGGGCTAAATTTAGCAACTGATTAGAATGTTCAAAATCTGGTGATTTTTGGAGATTCTAGGATCATTATTCAGGTCGTCATCTCAAAAAAAAACCAAAGCATGTCCTTCTAGCCCAATTCTATTCGAAGGTTTCTCTCCTTCTTACCAAATTCAGGAAAATTAAAATCTATCATGTCCTCAGAGATTTAAACTCACTAGCAGACACCGAGGCCAATAGAGGCTTGCTCCTAAGAAAGAGCACTCTTCAAGTGAATGGAGAAGACAAGATTTCACCCATCCCGTGACTTCTAGTCAATATTGTCGATCATGATTTATCAGGTACTAGAATCTGCCCTTTCTGAAAATATTATGAAGTACAACAAAGAGAATCGTTCTCCCAATCTATTAGAGCAGCTTCCCATCACTCGCTGACAGTAGACAAATATTCGTTAAGAGATTCGTGGTACAGGGCAGGTCTGGGGGAAAACCCGTGATCCATGTGACTGCACAGGGATTGAAGGCTATAACTTGCATCTAGAAACTCTCCTAAGAAACATTCGTTTTCTCCTCCACCGCAGTCATCACTCTGCCTCTTTCAAGTCGTTGGTCTCTCTGTGGAAGGAAAAGGAAGGAAGCTATGACATCACCCTCAACCCCATAACTCTCGTTGGAGGAAAGGACTACAAAAATGGAGAACGAACTCGACAGGGTCAAGGAAGTGGTCAAGGAGCAGACCAAGTTAATGCTAAGCTTGGACAACGTGGGAGAAAATTGCTGGGATTCATTGAACTAAGAGGTCAAATCCATCAGAGAGGATCTCACAAGAGAAGTCGAAGTAAACTTCAAATACATGGCAAACATGATAGAAGGAATGTGTCAATGGATCAACAAGTTATAAGTTCAGGTCAGAAATTTAACCAAAGCCTGGCCCAAAGAATCAAAGCTCCTGGAGAAATCCGAAAACGATTAGCCCCCACATCCGCCCTATTCTTTCTCCTTAAGGGTTATCTTTGTTTCTCAGTTCTCTGTTTCAAGTTCTCTGATCCATTCTCGTCAGCTAAGTCAAGATCTATTGGCACCCCTCGAGCCTTCTAGAATAGTGAACACTGGATTTTTGTAACAAAGCTATTGAGGCAAATGCTTGAACATCACACTAGTTTTGCTGTCTTGTTTACCATTTGTAAAGTACCCGACAACTTATTTGCCGGTCCATAATCTATAAAAAAATTTAACCATTTTTGTAAAAAATATATATGTGTTATTGGTTTTTCTTATTATTGTTACAATAATGTTTACATTCTATATGTTATTGGTTTTTCTTCTTGTTGGTACAATGATGTTTACATTCTTGGTGGAAAAAGAGCATGAATGTTTGAAGATGAAACTTCAACACCTTTGGTATGTCAATTTTTTTTGAAGAACTGCTTGTTTTATTTATCTAAATATTATTTTAGAGGTGTATGTACATTTTATTTTAAATTTGTCCATATATTTTATTTAAAATGTTTAAATTTTAAATTTGAGAAATGCTTTTTTTTTCCATCTATGAAGAGAACTATGTTGATGGCTCTGAGTTGAATTTTGGAGTTAAATGCTTATTTCCTCTTAGTTTTTTGTTATTATCTTAAAATGCCTTTGGAACTTATGTATTTGGTTGTGCAACTACTGCAATTATGCTTCTTTTAGTATTATATATATATATATATATATATATATATATTTGAAATATTTAGTTATGTTTTATTGACTATTTTTCATTTTGTTGTTAGTGTGTTTTTGCATAAGTCTTTTGTGGAGAATTGTAAATTTATTTTCTGTTAAGTTTTACATTACTATTCAACAATGTTTAAAAAATTGTTTTCATAAACGTGGAACTTTGTAAAGTTTGTAGGTTTGGAAATTTGGATATGTTAATAGCCTTTTCATATATTATTTTGAAGTATATCAAAATTACTGAAAAGAACATTATTTAGATTAACACAACTTAATCAACTTAGAATCAACGTTAAAGAAAAAATAATAATTTGATATATTAACACAATCTAATCAATTTAATCAAAATTAAAGATAGATTACCATACTCTAATCATATCAAAATTGAAAAACTTCATGGTCTTTAGTTAAATATCATCAAATTTTGTTGAATATTTAACAGAAGTTCATTGAATATTTAATAGATGAAGTGTTAAGAACACAAGTGAAAAATTTCAAAGAGGTATTAAGTTTAAAGTACATAGATACGAAACAAATTTTAAATCACAACTAAATGTAAAATATAATGTGTTAAATGAAATTTATAATGGAAATTTAATTTAAATACTAATCATAAATCTCAAAGTTAAAAATCAAAATTATGTTTAAGTTTATTATAAATTAAAAAAATATTGATCTACAGAAACTTAAATTATGAACATTACATTGGAATGTAATGAAATTGACTATTTTTAGAACATTGTGAGAAGTTCAAGGGAAGGGTGAAAACCACTTTTTTTGGTTCCATACATGTACACATCAAGGTTCAATGTGAAGCCTTTTGTATCAATACAAATCAATATATGGATATTGAATTTGTTAAATTTTTAATTAAAATGAAGTACCAAGGCAAGTGTTTCTCTTCCCTAGGCGCCTAAGGGGAGAAATTGCCGAATGTGGGTCTTAGTCAAATTAATTTGTGAGATGCAAATTAAAAGATAACTTTATGATTAA
>JZKD02S1700580.1:268377-286378 GCA_000966675.3 Picea glauca | reverse complement strand
AAAAAAAATTTGCACCTGTCACTAGAATGGTTGTCGTGACGACTCGGTTCGTTACAACTTATCACTTGGTTGTATTAGATCTATTTATTCGAGGCATGACTGGAAAATCCAAAGCATGTTATCTCATCCCTTAAGTGGTCCGGAGGACATATATGGGGACCCAAACATAAATTATAATTGAGATCTAGTTGCATGTGCGAAATTGCGTTTAATAAAGAAGTACATGACACACATTTCATTAAAAATCAGCTTACTCGAATGAACATGGTATTAAAAACCAAACAATATCGAATTCCCTTGACAGATTATTTTCATGGCTTAGTGCTAGTTTGCACCGTTCAACAACTTGATCAACATATTCAAATTGATTGGCATGAGGGTTCATCTGATACTTTCGAAGTACTTGTTTTACACATGCCCCTGCATCGTCGTGCTCTCTTTTTCCATGACCAGTCTCAAAGAAATTCCAACAATGTGTAATTTTTTATTTCTTATGAATACGACACAACCAATATAATGATCATTAATATTTGAACTGAATTTCACATCCATCTGACCATATCCAATGTCAATTGAATTCGATCCCACGTTCTTTCAATGAATCATAAAATTTATCAAAACAATGTTTTACATAATGTGTATCGTGTGCCCAATCATCACTTATCTAAAAGTGATATTCTTTAATAACATGCCGATTGTCATTGATGCTTTCTATGTTATCAATACTCTGTTGAGCATGTCTATATAGAACACGAAAAAATATAGTGACTTTATCATAATGATAATATTCACTTTGTATTTATTTTGGTGCAACAAATGTGTAATTCTCTGCAAAATCAACTACAGACAAAATTTTCCCTCATGGAAACACTTCACGAGATTGTTTGAATTGTAGGTCTTGCCATCGAGCTCTATGTGAATTGTTGGTGTATTTATAAATTTCTTCCTTAAACTTCTTCAAAAAATCTATCACATAGATTTTATCTACTTTCAAATCAATCCTTTTGGAAATAACATTTGAAGAATGTGGAGCCGTGTTGCTAATATATTCATATCTATTCCAATGGACTATTATATTAGACAATGCTTGATCATTCATATCAATAGGATACTTTGAGTGAAACAAACTTAGATTTCCACAACGATCGCTTTTCTTTCCACCAACACATTTTTTTTGGTAAAATAATTTATCACCTTCTCTTTCACATAGAATTTGAGAAATAAAGCACAGAATGTGGAAGGAGGAGGTGAACTTGCCCATAAAGTTTTACCAAAATCAATAAAAGTGTTGTAATATAACTCAAATTCCACATGATAACGACAACAACAAGTGTCACAAACAATGACGGGTCTAACAAACCATAGTTTTTGTTGCACAAATGTATTGATGAAAATTTTAACTTTTTTTGCTCTTCTTTGAACTTATTGAACAATTCTATTTGTGTCATTGGAAATATATGTTTTGTATGTTCTTCATATTGTTTTCATGCTATTATTCGTCGCAACACATCCCTTGTATGTGGTGAAGCATGAGATTCTGTCAACCAAAAATTACGGGCTGATTCTTTAACATTTTCTGCAAGTCTATCTTTGTAGGGTTGTCTAGAAATAACTGTCCAACAAACAAGTTCATCATTTGCATCTATTTGCAATTGAAATTTTCTATGTTTGTACAATGTTTTTCTAGAGGTTCCCATCACTTTTGCCATGTGTTGTGTCAAACGATCTTTTATATTGTTAGATGAAACAACTACTATTTGCATCACTCTACGTGCAACACCGACATATTTTTTTCGAGATTTTCCAAAAGATTTTAATGCACTAGCTATATTGTCAAATACATTCTATTTTACCTCTGTATCTTTTGTTGAATTTTGAATACCCAATAATGATGTAGCTTCTTTTAAATTTCTTGAATTTATTAGACAGAGAAAAAGTTGAGCTTGTACTGTTACCGAGTCATCTTTGAAAACATTATTATACATATTCTTAACACGATATATTATATAATTCTTAGCTTCTTTCTTCCCAAATTTGTCAGTATCAACATTTTCTAATATTTCATCATCAATGTTGATAGATTCTTCTGCATATTTCAATTTAAAGTTTATATTAAAAAACAAATCCTGAACATAAATTCATTAAACTATACAAGTGTTCATCTTGTATTATCTAAATTTATGTACATACCTGTAGGTGATTCGATTTCTGCTCCAATTTTGGTTTCAATGACTTCATCGACGTTATGAGGAAAATCTATTTCGGTTTTCTGAAAAACATCAAATCCAAATTACACTCAATTATATTAAACAATAATTTAAATTTGAATTCTATACTTTTAATCTAGCCAATTTGTATGCATACCTGGTTGGACTTCTTCTTGTTGAAAATTTCTATTTACATCATCATCATTTATTTCTTCAATATTTTCACCTTCTCATTTCTTTCTCCAATAACGCTCTTTCCTTTCTTCATTATGGCGAGTTTCATCTCGAGTGTGATCAAATTTTCTCTTGCGCCCACTTTTGTTTCCCATGAGTATAGTTATCTGTAAATTTTTAAAAAAAATTCAACATTTTATAACATGAAATAAAATTTCAAACCTCAAATATTATAGCTCAAAAAATTTCTTTTTTAAAAGAAATAAAAAAATGGATTTTATAATCATATTGTAAAAGATTTGGAAAAAAGTGTTCAATAAACAAAATTTCTTTTAAAATAAATTTTGCATAAAAAATTTGATTTTAAAAAAACTTTTGATCTTTGAAAAAAATAGTTTCAGAAAAACTTCATTGTGACAAAAAATATTCAAAAATAATATCAAGAATTTTATAGGAAATGTTAAAAGAAACTTACTCTCAAAAAAATTCCCTTTGATATAATAAGAAATTTCTTATGAAAACTTTCACCTTGAAAATAATGTTCACGTAAGTCTTCACCTTGAAAAAATGTTCAAGAAAGCCTTCAATATATAATTGATACTCCAAAAAAAACTTGAACTTTAAGAAGATAATTTTTTTTTTTCCATTCAAAACATCAACAAAGTTGCAAAAGCATCAACAAAGTTGAAAAAATAACAAGGGCCTTGTTCAAAACAACGAAAAATATCCTCCAAATAGAGAAAAAGATAATCCAAACTTTTGCTTAGGGGCTCCACATATGCTAAAATATGAAATGAGCGAGTAAATTATGTAAAAATGGTTCGAACGAAAGCGTATTTATATTATTTTGCACCAACTGAAACCAAACGACACGTCCCTTCATTTTTTTCGGCCGACGAAATTCTCACACCCACGACTACCTCTGTGTCATCCTAGAATCTATTGATCTTCCTAAGTTTTTGATAGGAAAATTTTCTTCTTCGGGGAGGAAAGAATATTTATTGCAGGATCGAATTTTGACCAAAAGGTTAGGAATCCATTTATTTTTAACGAATTCCATTAAAAAATAGGTTTTGGTCGAACAAAATACTTTTCGGTCGAAAGCGTATTTCAGTTGAAAACCTGCAAATGGGATTGTTTGCAGGAAATTGCGAATTCTCTCTAGCTTACTTGAACTTTGGAGGTCACAGACTCTTGCAAATACTCATAATTTAGTTTTGGAATTGATACCAACATTTTAAAAATTGAATCTACTCTCATTGGATATAATTTGTTTTCATTTACATTTTTTTTAATCTAGTTTTATTTAATTTTATAAAAAAATCACTGCATAATATTTTCAGGTGACATTATGATTCAGTGAAATGAAAAATCCATATCTCTAAAAATACACAGTGGAAAATAATGGAAACTTTATATTCATAATCCTTAAACTGTTATCTTGAAAATGGTATTTTTAGATTTTACTTTTAAGTAAAAATTAATATAGATACATGGTGGGGGGAAAATGTGTTTAACTTAAAAAAATTCTTGAAATTATAATATTTATTTGTTAGATTCAAAACTATAGTCATCAAAAAACAGAGTCTCTATAGATTGTTGTAGTATATTTTGTTTGTCAAAAATAAAAGTTTAATAATGGATACATTGTTGGGGGAAAACATAACTCATTATCATTCCTTTCATTTTTAAGGAACATACTGTCAAACAATTGCCAAATTGACATATCGAATCTCAATAATAAAAAAAAAAATAGTCAGTAGAAAACTACCAAAATTATTCATAAGTTTTTTTTTTTACTGTAAAGTGAAATTATAAATAAAAAAAATTCTTTTGTTTACCGGAAGTTGAAGAACTTGTGAAAATATCATTTTTTTTCTCATAAAACAAGCAAAAGTTTGTTTGCCAAGTGTTTGATAAAATGATCATAATAATTAGAATATTCTAAGTTAATTTTGGTAAGTAAAAATTTGAATAATGCTTTCAACCTTCAATTATTATCAATATGGTTAAGTGAATTTAACACATAAACAAATTGATATAGTTATATTTGGAAAATTTATGCTTTTATTTTTAAAAATCCATGACTTGGGTTGTGTGCATGCCTACAACAATGCACAATATGAAGGTATGCCTAAGGAGGCCACAATCATTTCTTGTTGTTATTATTTGAAAAGTAATTGCATAAAACCTCTAAATTGTTTTATAGACTTACATTGGAATAAATGAATAACACAATATTATTAGATGTTTCTGTTTTTTTAAAAGAAATTGCATGAAACATCTCAATTGTTTTATAGGATTACATCAAAATAATAAATAGAAAAATATTATTAGATGTTTATATATTTTTGAAAATAAATTGTTTTATGGGCTTACATTGGAATAAACAATAGCAGAATATTATTATATGTTTATAGTTTGTTGTTGCTAAGTGGATATGTGATCATTGACATGAATTGGAATTGACATTATTTATGTTTTAAATATGAATCCTTAGTTACATACTTGGTAGGGATAGAGATTGTAACACCTTTGTTTACCTAACCTACAATTAATCATAATTTATGATTTCCATCCAATGGATTGCAAATATTGTAAATGTATTATTGTTTAATTGTAAAAACCAACAATTGTCTGATGGGTGAATCCTTAAAGAACTTGCCATGATATCAATAGAGGAATGAGGGGAGGTTATATTAAGTTAAAGGACCCCAAGCCACCTTGCAGAAATATTAATTGGACATATTCATATTATTTTCCCTTAGCTCGGATATCAAGACAAGTCAGTTAATGAGGAGGGGTTGGTAGTTGAACAACCAACCACCCACATGAATGTGGGTATGTGAAATCTAGCTAGGGTGACATAAACTTCCAGCCGAGGGTACAACAAAGTACCATTTTTTGCATCTAGATTGACCCACGAGTTCTTGGGTACATAAGAAAGAAAGGACAGTTTGAGATCCTTCAAGGCAGAAGGGAAGAGACACCAGAGAAGGTCTAGTCTCTGGAGATGAGACGATAGGATGTGTGAAGCTTAGATATGCACAGAGAGAGAAATATAGGAGAATTCGGGACTATGAGGAAGAGAGATGCTGAAAGGAATGCATGAGTGTGTGCAATAGAAGGATCAAAGAACCCGTAGAAGAGTTCCAAGATGGAGCATAGAAGACCCAAAACCTGACTTGAGATAAGAGGGCCACGAGTTTGATGTTGGGAAGAAATATGATAAATCTTGAAGAGGTCTGGACTAGGTGGGTGTAAGGAAAATCCCTACCTAGAGTAGAGTGAAGGAGAGTGACCTTCAAATCTTACTGAGAACCTGAGAGAGATTCCCTAGTGGTATCATGGACTGGCACCGAGGTGGCCAGAATGTTAAGAGTGAATGCATTTGAGCCTATGGTTGGGTGGAAAGGAAAACACCCATAATCAGCTGGCTGGCTGCAACTTGTAACTAGATAAGTACTTCATAGACTCTGTGTAATTGAATTGAAATGCATGATTGAATTTTTGAACTTGCGTTGTAAATATACATACTTGATCTATAGTAACGATTCTTATTATATTGGAAAACTCTTGCATTTGAGTGATGGTAGGATGACAAGAACGATGCATGCCCTCCACAACTAAATACAAACGTTCTTTAATGTTATGAGATAAAAAGAATGAACTTAATTTTATGGTTCCCTTGTGCTCAATATATATATATATATATATATGTTCTTCCTCCTTTGATAAATTAGTGGGGTCATAGGACCTTGAATCCTCATTCGAGTGCTAGATGATGGGCTTGTTCTTGTTGTGGATAAGGGAAAGAGCCCAAATAACAATCCTTGAATTGTCTAAGTCCTGAATCATATTAAAAACCATGTTTTGAGTTCAAAGGAATCACAATCGTTGGATCGATGGAGAAAATAGATCCAAACCCTTCATTGGAGTAGGTTTCCATGCCTATAGAGAATGTTCCCGAGTCAATCTAAACCATTAATCGGAACCAGAGCGAGATTGCATCCTAGTCATCCATCACCAGATGTTGTTTGGAGTAGTTTGTGTATTCAGAGGAGTTTCACTCCGAAGGAGGAGACTCCGAGGGAATATCCTAACCGTTAATCAAGGATTAACCCAGACTTAATCTCTGTTGTAGATCATTTTTGTCTTGTTTAAGAAATATTTGGAGGAGAGGTAACATCGACATGATGTACCATGCTGACCTGGAATGACAATATGTCCAGAAGTTGATAGGTGTTAGCCTATGAATGGAAACAAGTAATTTGATGGTGGGACATAGCACATGCCCCTTGGGTGAACTATGTCTTAGACCTCTATTTTAGCCTTAGATGTCGGACCAAAAGTTTGAAAGATATCAACCATTGATCGGAGTACATCTGGGATGTGATCTGAGTCGTTGATCAACATGGAAGCCCTTAGATGTTGATGAGATGAGGGATGAAATCATGATAAGGTTATGTTGACACCATGTTAACTAAAAGAGCCTACATGTATGAGGAATCCATGTGGATGCTCGGTCAAGCTAATAGGGAGTGGGTCCATGTTGATTTTGAGGGTTGGAAAGGTGAGATGAATGGGTCTGTGATTCCGCCAAACTGTGAACCCAACAAACTCACAAAATAATCTAAGTGTTGAGTGTTAGAAGAGAGTAAGGGACTCAGATGAATCCGTGAGTTTGTAAAGTGGTTAAGCATTGAGAATTCACAGACTCATGAAATGGAGGCCACAAAAATTTACGTCTGTGAGTCTGCAAGTCCATAAAGATGGAAAAATGGATAAGTATTGAGACTTCAGGGACTCATGAAAGGAAGATCGTAAAATTTTACCTCCATGAGCCCATGAGTCCACGTCGATGGAAAAATGGCTAAGTATTGATATTTTATGGGTGGACTTGTGAAAGAAAGGTTACATAAGTATGTAGCTACGAGTCCGTGAATAAAAAGGTATTGACATTGAAAATCTCTTGAATAAGAAAAGGATGTTGGAGATGTGAATGGGAGGAGGTAAGATAAGTTAGATAAAGTAATAAAAAATTGACACCCCTCCTTTAGAAGGCCCTTAAGGGGTTGAGTATGTTACAAAGTGGTATCAGAGAAGAAAACAACACTTGGCCTGCTTGGGCTAATGAAAGAGTTGAATACAATTATTCTTAAAAAACGTTTAAGGGAAGGGCATTCTACCCTACCCTATTTGTCAGAGAAGGCTACAACACTAGGCCTGGATGGGCTGGAGATTAGTCATAGGACCGATATATCGAGATTTAGGTGAGCCTGTTGAAAGGTGTTTCTACCTTTAAAGGATTGTTTATTATATGCATTAACTTCCTAAGGAGAAGGACTGCAAACTAAAATTGTAACATGAAAAACTTGGTTGAATTTCAGAAATGGGGAATTATATTGTCCCTTTGTTAAAATCATGACTACTCTTACAGGAGTAGGAATATGCTGATGAGCATTATTGGTAAAACATGAATGCGAATGGAAGTGGTGGTAGAAATTCTATTATGAAGTTGCACGAGTATAGATAGGGGACATGAGCTGAGTTGTTTTGTTAAGTGTAATAATGTCTATCTATTAGAGCATGGAAAGTATCTTGTAATTAAGATGGCTGGTTATATAAGGGTTAAGACCCTTATGGAAAATTCCTTGTGCTTAAAGGAATTTGGTATGGATTGGTAGAATCCGTAGTAGTAATAATTACTGCTTTAAGAAAATATTAAAACCTATATATATGTATAATTCCTCATGATCAGAGGATCGATGGAAAATGTGTAAGGTTAGTTTATTTGACCTATAGTGATTAAAAATTGTTGTTGGAGAATAAACCAGTTAAACAATTAAAAATGAGCCCTTTGGACTGTTCCTAGACCTCTTGGAAGAAGTAAAGAGATATGAACACATGGGAAATTTTATGGTGCTCACGAAAACAATAAGAGAATGTGTATACCTATTAATCCAAGAAAATGTATATGCATGCGAATAAAAATAGAAAACAACTAGAATACATCTACACTGTAGGCATGGTTAAAATACTTGGTGCACGAGGATATGCCAAAATACATATGGAAAAGATTGCATATGCGTATAAATGCATATAGGCTTATTATAGTTTGTTATTGAATGTAAAATATGGTGATGTCATGAATACTATGGTTAATGATGGTATGAGTATAGAAGCATAAGTAAAATACTGATGATATTGATTACATATTACCTTATGAGAATAAAGTAGAAGGGTTAATGAATTGTTTATTCCGAATGGAGTAAAGGGAGTGTTGTGGCATTTCTAGATGACCAATGGGTCAAACTAACATCCAGAGGTGGATGGTAGCCATAAGAATATGGCTTGGTGTGCTTAAGTTGTAGTGAGAGGGAATTTGGAAAAATGATTCCCTTGATAAAAAGGTCTATTGACCGAGAATGGTCTGAGGCATGAAGAGAAGATTGATAAGTTGTCATGTTTCTCAGGGCACTATTGAAATTTCCCAGATTGTATTTCTGGGTCGTTGCATACTTTTATAGAAGTTTAGGAAATAATGTTATATTGCTGGTTGTTTTCATATGGAAAGGGAAACATAGTTACAAATATGTATGCGAGACTTGCCATGTGAATATCATGTGAATGACTATAAACTCTCAACATAGAGGGCAACATGGTGTTGGGTATTCCTATGAGATTTGTCATAAGAATGGTTGTAAGATCTCTGGGAGGAAGGATATGGAAGTTTGAATTTCCCATGTGTAAGAATGACATGGAAAAGGTGCAATAGTGAGCTTGCATTCTGAACATCCATATATGTAAACGGATGCTTGAGTGCATGAATGGAATGCATTATAAGTTTGCCTAGTATGAAGGAATAAATGAATAGGTTTGTGAGACTAGCCATGATGATGGCTGCAAATTATCTTTAAAGAAGAATGATAATAAGACCCAATAAATAGGAATGAATGAGGTAAAAAGGTGCAAGTGATGCACCTACATATATGTAAATGTACATATACACGCCTAAAGGTATGACATGCATGTCATAATAAGTGAATTGTGAGACAAGATTTGTACTTTCCAGATCTAAATAATTCCATGGATGCATGATTGAACTTATGTTGGAAGGGTCTGATTTGTCTTGATGAAATGATATCTTGAGGAGGATGTGTTCCTTTTTTTCCTCAGGAAAAACTAGTATATATTGATGAAAAGGTAAATGAGCAGGGATGCTCTATTGTCATTATAAAAGGAAACATGATTATGCTTTTAAAGAATGCATATGAATGATCACAAACAATCATGAACCACTTAATTTACAATAGATAAAGAAATGAAACAACAAAGTGTTCCTATGGTGGACACCCACACTCCATGCTAAGGCACATGATTAGAGTACATTGAATGCAAATTGATGGAATAAACATGCATGTGTGAGTGGACAATCTGAATGCATAATAAATATGCATGTTGATAATTCCTCATGGAATATTAGGTAAGAATATGAGATGACAAAGCTGAGGATGACTCAAGGTTGAGATAATCTCAGATAGTGATAGATATGCAATAAGGAAGTTGCATGATGAAACAATTCCATGTGGAGGAAGTATGTGAGGACTCTGTCAAGAGAACATAGTCATAATCTTAATGAATGGTGTAAAATTAGAAAATAGACTATAATTCTATTTGTACAAGAATCTTGGATTACATTCTAAATTATAAGGCATGCAAAGGAGACATGCAAACAAATGATGACCAATCTAATTTCTGGTTGGGAGGTGTGCAGAGGGAACTGGTCCATAATTAATTTATGAGTGAGCCTTGATGTCGTGTCATGTGGATTTACCTGAGAAATTCAAGACGAAACTTGACTGAAACTTCTGAAGGAATAGAGCAGAAAAATCACAAAAAAAAGCACCGAAACAAAGAAAAAGGGAGGAATCCTTTTCTCAATTTAAAACATCGAGTCACTTAACATAGTTGTAGTCCTTAAATAAAAGTTGTGAAAATAAGTACAACTAGTAAAAGGAAAATAAACCTATGAGTATGTTTAAATGAATAGGCTTGGTTGAGCCATGCTAAGTAAAGGTGGTGAGGCACTGGAATAACTTAGTTGGGCTGAAAGTCCCGGGTTGTGTAGAAGGAATTGGAAAAAGGGAAGAGCCCTTGACTTCTTTCTTGTTGTATATTATGTTTCTCTGGGATGAGAAACTGATGTGCCGATGAAAGTAAATGTTTTGAAACTAGAATGATGGTAGTTGTATGACTGTAGAAACATTTGAGAATTGTTTGTGTTGCACTCATGAAAAAGTTAAGGGTAGTGTGATGAAGTGCATAAAGATATGCTAGGACATATCTGGAAATGTTTTGTAAAATTAAATACTACCATACAAGCATTATTATTTACATGACAACTGAAATAGTTTTGAATGTGATAATGTATGCCATGTATAAGAAGGTTAGGGTTGTGAGGAAGACAATTGCCAATGGTGGGAAACCTCAGGTAGAGGACAAATACAAGAAGGTTGTTGTTGAAATATTGTGGAAGAAACCTTGAGATTTTACATGAAGCACCACTGATGAGGTAATATTAGAGAGGGTGATGGAATCTAGAACATGTATGAGATATCTCATGCTCATGTGACCCGAGAATTGAAAGGGATTTGGTAAGATTCCCTTCCGAAATGTTTTCAATATTGGATGTTATGCATGTAATTTTAAGTGGTTGTTGTATGCCATTGATACTCAAGTAGGGTATGATTCAGGAAAGGAACCCGAAGGACAAAAAAAGGAAACTATAGTAGTCAAGGAGGATTAAAATCCTTGCAAGAAAATTCATGAACAAAGTGTCATGAGTATTTTGACTATCGATAATGATGGGAACAAGGGTGATCATAAGAAGCATATTGATTAATGCATTAAGGAAATTTATTTTTTCTTTATAGGGAAGGAAATAGACTTCCCATTATGGAAGGATGACCTTCCAATACTCTACCGGAGTTTTATAATGGTAAAGAGAGAAATTGGGTGTCCACAAACGTCGACACCCTGGTTACTAGTAAAGAAAGAATGATTAGATGCATTCATGTGAAATTTTAGTTGGATTACTGAGAGGGGGGGGGGGGTGAATAAGTAATAGAGAAATTTAATCATTTTTAACCACAAAATGCAAGTGTTATATCAATGTAGCATTTGTTGATATTATGGTAGCTGCGGGAGGTATTAACCTCTACGTGTAATCTTTGATGAGACTAGAATATTTTTGGAAGTAAGAGAAACCCTAAACAGATGTGTGAGAACCCTACAAGACATGTCAGCTCAACAAAATATATAATATTAAGGTATTATACTCCAGGAAGACAAGTCGACTCCATAAGAAAAAGATAAACAAAAAATGTAATTACCAGAAAGTCAGGTTGGCCCAGCCATAAAAGTCACTAGACATATTAGTATAAACAGAGGACATCTTGGCTCATTTGTTCACTCTCTCTCACCCAGAAAACCATAAACAATGCGCAAGTTTGGAAAAGGAGTGTAGTTGCAGCAACTGCAACTAGGATTTTTGGTTTTTGGTTATGGTCTGCCTTGGTTATGGTTTGGATTCTTTTTTTGGTACACTAGCTTTGGAGAGAAGTATGCTACTTTGGTTGGCTATTGGTTCTAGGGTTTGCTTCCAAAATTATTTTTTCTTTCAAGGTTAAATATGCTCGGGGGTGGCTGCGTGCCTATTGTTGGGTGACAATATTGCTATATTGTCTATGGAAAAAATGAGCACATTTCTTTTACTCTAACAAGTTATGGACCCACACTATCTTTAGGTAGTCTAACCACTAGAATATAGATTGGGAAGTTATTTGTTAAAGCTCATTGTGGCACCAATTACAACTGCAATTAGGCTTTCTAATTATGTAGCCGCAACAAACCCTAACCCTTGTGTTCGAGCGCTTATGGTGAATCATTTGACCTAATTACTTGACATCCTAGTGCGTCCTAGCTTAGTGCACCTCTTGGTACCCTCAACTAGAAAAAACACCAGGTTTGAATTTCTGGTCAAGGTCAAAGTTAAAGGTTGACTTCTGTTCAAATTGATTTTGTGATCAAAGTTGAAACTTTAGAGTTTTTATCTTGTTCTAATCATTGAATCTTCTGATTGAGTTTCTAATCTCTTCTTGTCAAGATGGTATCTAGTTTCATACTGGAAGACAAGCTAGACAATGCTACAAGGTTTCAAAGGTATGCACTTATATACGCTATCCAAGTAATATCATCTAGCAAAACATGAATGTATTTGTAGGGAAAGTACTAGAGACCTTGTCCAAGCTGTAATCTTGGATTCAATGCATTCAAGATAAAACAAACACCCTTCGTAGAAATCAAGGCTTCAGGTTCTAGGTTTGATCAAATTGTTAAGCTTCAAATTTGATTATATCAAGGGTGATAGTTGCTACATTACAAATTGTGAAAACAGTCTTTAAAAGGTTCTATTATTGCTAGGTGGAATGAATACCTAACTGCATATGAATACCATTGATATAGATGCTTATTGTCCTTGTTTGCAAGATAAATTAACATCAGAGATATTTTTTTGTTTTCTCTTGTTGTTCTTGTTCCGGGTAGGTACCCTTGTGAAATATGTTTGATGAACAATCTTTGCGAAAACTATTATAGAAGATTTTTTTTAAGGATGATACAACTGCCATATGGACAAGAATCAAAACAAATAGAAAAAAACTTAAAGAGACTTAGAGGAGTTAGACTAAGAGGAAGTCGGTAATCAAAAGGAAACTAGAACATGCTTGTGGCACTTTGCAGAAAGCAAAGAGAGTTGTAGCAGACGGAAGGATGGAATCTCTCAGATGGAGGGAGCTTATCACATAAATCCAAAATAAGAGCATGCATATTGCTCATTAAAGCATGAATATGGGATTATGAGGGAGATAATCCCCAATGATATGATCCAATGAAGAAGAATCCATGAAGACTATGAAGTATCTATCCATGTTCTTTATTGGAAGTAGCAACCATTCGAAAAGAAGATTTGAGTATCCTTGGTTGTCCATCTACATTTCTATGATGAAAGGAAGAAGTTGTACTCTTTAGGAAGGAAGGGCATGTAATCTATAGAAGAATATATGAACCCCAAAGTTGAAGAACATGAATATTCCAAGAAAGAAAGAAATGTCAAAACAACCAATTGAACCAGTTTGAATCCACTAAAGGTAGTAAAGTAGAAGGAATGTAAGGAAGTTGTGATGAAGAACAATGTATGTGAGAAATTGTGAAAAATACTTGAGAATTGATAGATACAAGGCAAGACTCATGGATAGAGGGTTCTCCTAGAAGGAGGGAGAAGAATGTGATGATAACTTGTTCCAATAACCAGACATACCTCTACATGAGCCATTATATCTCCTACAGTATCCACGGGTTGGATTTCACATCAGATGAATGTAAAGATTGTTCTTCTCAACAAAGTACTTGAAGAAGAAGCATATGTAGAGAAACCTTAAGGTTTTAAGGTATACCAGAAAGAGATCCTTATATGCATATGGAAGAAGACCTTGTATGGATTCAAGCAAACTTGGTACAAAGCCTCTCATGTACAACAGAAGCATGGTGAAAAATTTCTATGGCAAAGGAAGTATATTGAAATGATTCTTCAAAAATACAGGATGATGGATTTCAAATCCTTGGCAAACTCCCATGATGATAGATCTGAAGAAGTTGAGAGACTATGAATAAAACCGTCTCTGTATTGACAATTGATTGGATTGTTAATGTATTTGGAGAATACTCAGTTGGATATTTTCCTTGTGGGATGTTTGAGTTATGATATACAACTGCATGGATTGGGCAAGGAGTGCAGATGATAGAAGAAGTGCTACTTGGATATGTTTCATTTTGAGATTTTCCATGATGTCATGGGCTACCAGGAAACATAAGTCTGTTTCACTTAGCATTGCAGAAGCAGAGTATATTGCAGCTTGTGATGCTTGTACGAGAATCAATGTGGCTCTGTAAGTTGGTTTCTGGACTGTCTGATTAGGTGTTGAATTCTACTGTGATATATTGTGATGATCAGATCTATGTGAATCTTTCAGAGAACCTGGTGTTCCATGAAAGGTTGAATCACATTGAGATCAAGAATTATATTCTCCATGATAAAGTCCATAGGGGAGAAGTGGTTCTGTAGTATATCTCCATAGATGAGAAGGTAGCAGATATTTTGGTAAAGCCTCTGTCAAAGATGAAAAGTTTGCATACTTAAGGGACAAATTGGGGCTTGTGGAGACGAATTCCTTATTGAAAAAGGAAGTGATTACCCAGGTTGGGAGGGAGCATTGATATTTTATTGATTTATGGAAATTCATTTTCCAGTTCGCAAAAAGGTCCAGGTTGGGAAGTTCCTTTCCAGTTCGAAAAGTGGTTCGATATTTCTGCAGACAAGCATTTCCCAGTTCAAAAAATGGTCCAGATCAGATAGTCATTTTCGTAATGAAAATGGTCCGATAGATTGCTGATGTACCACAAACAATGATTCCCCTTATGGATAGTGTGGGGGAATGGTATAGGAAAATAATTCTTCTTAGTAGTCACTCTAAGTAGTGGTCAAGTAGAATGGTCTGCCTCGTCAGGAAGTCATTCCTTCGAAATTCATAGTTGTGAGCAGTTTTGAAGAATGGTCCATTTTGGAGGTTGGTGCAAGACAATCATTTCCTTAGGAAATGGTCTGGACAATCACTCCCTAGGGTAGACTCATTCTCTCCAGGTTTCAATATGATTAGTGCTAGAGGAATGGCCTAGTTAGATGAATGGTCTAGGCTCAGAAATCAGGGACAATTATTCTTCTATGCTTGGGAAGAATAGTCGAGATATCCCATGACTGATGTTTTATTTTTTGAGGGAAGATGCTCTTCCAGATCTCACAGATGTGAGTGGAAGAATGGCCCAGATGACTCAGTTTGTATCATGATATTGTTTAGGCAGGTTGATATCAGATGATATGATTGTTGAGGAGATTGAATGTTTGGACAGTAGTTGTATGCTACTGTGGTGAATGTGATCCACTGGTAGTGACTATGTGTCACTAGTTATTATTTGTGTGCTATTAGGAGTGGTTGTTTAACACTGAGTAGTAGTTGTGTACTACTATAAATAAACACAATTGTGTTCTATTGGATGGCATTGTAGCAGTTGCATGATATTATGTGATTAATAGCTAGATGGATAGTCAATGTGCTGGTGGACAGACATTCTCCCTGTGGAGAATGGTCTAGGATGACATATTGTTGATGTATCATGGACTAGTATTTTTCTAAGGAACAATTATTAGTCTGATTAGGTTGAATAGTCCTCCCCATAAGTTCATGACGTCCTGATTAGGGTGGTTGATACAAGACCAATATTTTCTAAGGCATATGGGTAGAGATGGATCTCTATGGTACATATGACTCGATTAGAAAATAGTCCGAGACTGGAATTTCTGTAGGAATAGTCTCTGTATCACATGGCATAGCTTTAAACATCTGTTAGGACAATCATTCCTCTAGGATGTATATCTGGATTAGAATAATGGTCATTGCATCACTCTGATTGAGTGAGTGACTTATTCAACATCATGCATGATTACTTAGATATGGCTTCGAGAGATGATGCAATTGATGCTATCAGATGATACTGATAGTGGTGATGTTGCTCATGAGTTGATCTACATGATCATGAAATATACCGTGTGGCTATGATGATGCTACTGGTTGAATGGTCTATTTTTTCTCAAGACCATTTCTTTACTACCTCGCTAGCTAGGAGGGAGTGTTGATATTATGGAAGCTGCGAGAGGTATTAACCTCTACGTGTAACATTTGATGAGACTAGAATATTTCGGGAAGCAAAATAAACCCTAAATATATGTGTGAGAACCCTAGAAGACATGCCAACTCAGAAAAATATATAATATGAAGGTATTATACTCCAAGAAGACAAGTCGAATCCATAAGAAAAAGATAAACAAAAAATGTAATTACCAGAAAGTTAGGCCGGACCAGCCAGAAAAGTCACTGGATAGATTAGTATAAATAGAGGATGTCTTGGCTCATTTGTTCACTCTCTCTCACCTAGAAAACCAGAAACAGTGCACAAGTTTGGAGAAGGAGTGCAGTTGCAGCTACTACAACTGGGAATTTTGGTCTTTGGTTATGGTTTGGACTTTCTGACTTGGTTATGGTTTGGATTATTTGTTTGGTACACTATATTTGGAGATAAGTACGCTACTTTGGTTGGCTATTGGTTCTAGGTTTTACTTCCAGAATTATTTTGTCTGTCAAGGTTAAAGGTGCTCGGGGGTGGCTACGTGCCTATGGTTGGGTGACAATATTGCTATATTGTCTATGGAAAAATGAACACATCTCTTTTATTCTAACAACATTACCATCAAATAGTTGCAGAGTAAATAAACAATGAACAAATGAGCAATCATACACATACACAGTACACTAGTGTTTTTACGTGGAAACCCAAAGTGAGAGAAAACCACAAAATTCTTTTTCTTATATGTCTTTAAGAATTACATTCATTGGAAGCACCAAATTCCTTTTTTTTGCAGCTGCAACTGTAAGGAGGCTCCAACTCTATAGTTTCTCAGGCTACAACCTGAGGGAATCTCCAAATCCCCAATTTTATGGCTACAACCAGAAGGAGGCTACAACCCCCTATGTTCTTTGGCTACAACCGGAAGGTGGCTATAACCACTTTTCCTTGCCCTGTCCAACCACCCTGTCATATAAGTAGAATGATAGAACCGATGTCACACTATCATTGTGACATATACTGTTGTAAAACTATACTAATCAACCTGCACCAAACAACCTGTAACAACCTGTACCAATAACTTGTGCCAACATGTACCATACATCAACCTATACCATAAACAAATGCATCAACCATGCACCAAACCTGTACAAATAACCTATCACAATAACCTATTCAAGCAACCTATCACAACAACTTGTCTCATCAATCTTATCAACCAAATCATATCTACTCACCAAGATAAATCACCAAGAAAATCTCAACCATATGAACAATATCACCAAGATGTGCATCAAACAAGCATAACACAACAACTCATAATGATCACCAAGATCAATATGTGCTTCTAATAATATACCAAGACAAGTATGCTACATCATCCATAAACCATGTGTCAAAAATACTACTAACAAGTGCCTCCAACCATGTACCAAGTATGTACCAATCATGCCTCAACTACTCATCGACTATGACTCATCAAGATGTACCAACATCATCAAATATGACTCATCAAGATGTACCAACATCATCAACTATACACCTCATGTATGTGCCAACTCATCAACTAGTCTCAACCATGTACCCAACATGTACCTCAACCAAAAATCCCTCATCAATTTCATCATCCAAATCTGATTTGTAACTCTATAATAGAACTGGTGTATATGATCACATACCTGCAAACCTTCCTTAACTTTAACAACAGGAGACTAGCATTTTCATCAAACTTTACTTTAGTCTCACATGACTAATTTTGGATTAGTCAACAACCATAACTTGAAATAATCATAACTATGTACCTGTAATGAATAAAGATATGA
>JZKD02S1700580.1:253537-268327 GCA_000966675.3 Picea glauca | reverse complement strand
ATTATTTAAATAATTTCTTCTTTGCAACCACTTTGACTACTTTGACCTTTTGGGGCTTCTATATGACTCATGAGGGTTCTCCAACTTCACATGGCCATAACTCTCTAACCGTGAGAAGTTATGTGACGTTCCACATACCAATGGAAATGGAATGGCATGTACTATCCATATAGAATAGTATTACCTTCAAATATTTTATAAATCATACCATTATACATCAAAAAAACTTGGGTCCATTACCCAAACCTTTGTGCTACCGAAATTCACTACCATACTTTCTTCAAGTGTTGAAATCGATGAAAACCAACCCAAATAATCAACAAATTTTAGTGTCATGTGTGCCGATTGGAGGTCATGATCAACTAAAGTAGGAAAACACAGTCTTGCTATCATAATAAATGAGTATAAAGGGACCATGTGGTGAGAGGATGGATGAGTTCCAACACACCATGGTGAGAGTGCCTAATATGAAATATGGTAATCTGAAAATTAATGCAAGAGTGCAATGTGTGTAAATGTGGCCATGGACATTGGCACAATAGTTAAATTCATATGATGAATCAATTGCATTTGAAAAGGCTTAGCATGCTGAAGTAATGCATGTGTAAGGATTGGTATTTACTTTATTTTTTAAATCATTGAATATGATGGAACTGTTAGTATGCACAAATTTTGAAATTGTTCAGAAGCTAATGCAAGTATGCAAGGAAAAATATAATGTGCATGAGATAACAATTTGTTTGGTTGTGTGAGGAAAAAATTGTAGGAAGAAGGGTCTTGGCTATGGCAGAAAAATAAGTCCATAAGGGGGGGAACCAATGCCTGCTGGTTATGATATATCCAAACTACCATGAAAAATAAATATCAGGCTTGTGAATCTGGTTCCTATGTGGAACATATCTGAAAATGAAAATGTGAAATTTGAAATCTGTGGGTGACAGATTTGAAATAAATTTGATTGAAATTGATGATAACATCTCACAAATTTCTATATGCATGTGATATAGGTGAGATGAAAAGAAAATATGTCCAGGGAGGAAAGATGATGGTTTTCAAATATGGAAAGCATGGAAAAGGGCTACTATATTGACATGAGAACCCCATGATAAGACATGATTCCCATAGAATGATGTGTCATGGTGACATGGGTTGAAGGGATTCTTTCAATAGAGCAAGTGTGAGGGATGCCTCAACTATAAGACTCAGTGAAGTATTTGAAACTCTTATTGTGCGAGAAATATTTGGCAGGTAAGATGGATCACTCGAGGGGCTGTATAACAAAGAAGGGGGTTCCTGAGCATGAGCCTGAAGGGTGAGTGATCACAAGGAGGATGATACTTTGATAACTCATGAAAAAGAACTTGGTGGAGTCTTCAAATTTTTTGTCATTTATTGATTGGGATCATGCACATAGTGGGTATGTCAAGGAAAAACAATGAGCTGAGTAAAGATGAAAACCATGTGGATACAAAACCATAAACTACACAGATAAGTATTAGGCTGATTGTAAACTTCCTCTTTAACTATGGACAACTATGAAATGTTTAACACATGAAATTGTGAATTAATGTGCATGTCGTTTGATATCTGTTGTAGGAATGTATTGAAGTTACAGAGTTCGAGTGAGGTCTAGATCAAGCAAAGAGGAAAACATTGTTGAAGTAGCTGAAAGATGAAGTCATGAAAGGTGTTGCTGAAAAGAAGACTGAGAACGATGTTCCTTTAAGGGGGAGAGTATTATAACACCCCTGTTTCCCCCAACCTGTAATAAATCATAATTTATGATTTCCATGCAATGGATTGCAAATATTGTAAATCTATTATTGTTTAATTGTAAACATCGAAAGTTGTCTTATGGGTGAAGCCTTAAAGTAATGACCATGATATTACTAGAGGAATGAAGTGAGGTTCTATTAAGTTAAAGGAACCCAAGCCACCCTGCGAAAATATTAATTGGAAACATTCATATTATTTTCCATTATCCTATATATCAAGACAAGTCAGTTAGTGAGGAGGGGTTGGTAGTTGAACAACCAACCACCCCCATGAATGTGGGTATAAGAAATCTATCTAGGACGAAAGAAAATTCCAGCCATAGGTACAACAAAGTACCATTTTCTGCAGCTAGATTGACCCATGTGTTCCTGGGGACAGAGGGAATAAAGGACAGTTGGAGAGCCTTCAGGGAATAAGGGAAGAGAAAATAGGGGGGGTATGGTCTCCGGAGAGGAGACATGAGGATGCATGCACTCTGGATATGCACACAGAGAGAAATAGAGAATATTTCATGCCTATAAGGAAGATATTTGCTGAAAGGAATGCATGAGTGAGTGCAATAGAAGGATCAAAGAACTTATAGAAGAGCTCCAAGATGAAGCATAGAAGAACCAAAACCGGACATGAGCTAAGAGGGTCGAAAGCTTGATGCCAGGAATGCATCTGATAAACCTCGAAGAGGTCTAGGCTAGGTGGGTGTAAGGAAAATACCTACCTAGAGTAGAGTGAAGGAGAGTGACCTTGAAATATTACGAGTAACTTGAGAGAGATTCCCTAGTGGTATCATGGCCTGGCATGGGGGTGGCCAGAATGATAAGAGTGAATGCATCTGATCCTATGGTTGGGTGGAAAGGAAAATACCTACAATCGGTTAGATAGCTGCAACTTGTAACTAGATAAGTATTTCATAGACTCTATGTAATTGAATTGAAATGCATGATTGAATTCCTAAACTTGTGCTATAAATATACATACTTGATTTATAGTAATGATTCTTATTGTATTGACAAACTCCTGCATTTGAGTGATAGTAGGATGGAAAGAATGGTGCATGCCCTACACAACTGAATACAAGCATTCTGTAATGTTCTGAGATAAAAAAAATGAAATTAATTTTATGCTTTCCATGTGCTCAATATATATATACATATCCATTGTCATGATGGGAAATCCATCGTTGTGATGGGAAATCCGTGAATGGAAACTAGTATTATAAGCTAATAGTTATATGTAAGGTACTAAGCCAAAGAAGGTGATATAAATTGCCTTCATAATCAAAGGGAATTGTTGGCCATGCTATGTATAAGAGGCCAATGAAGGCCGTAAACTATATGTTCTTTCCCCTTTGATAAGTTGGTGGGGTCGCAAGACCTTAAACCCTCATTCAAGTGCTAGATGAAAAACTTGTTCTTGTTGTGGATAAGGGAAAGAGCCCAAAGAAAAATCCTAGAATTGTATAACTCCTGAATCGGATGAAAAACCATGTTTTGATCTCAAAGGAATCACAAGCGTTGGATTGGTGGGGCAAATAGATCTAGACCCTTCATTGGAGTAGGTTACCATGTCGTTAGAGAATGTACCCGAGTCAATCTGAATCATTAATCAGAACCAGAGCAAGATAAAATATTGGTCGTCCATCGCCAGATGTCGTTCAGAGTAAGTTGTGGATCTGAAGGAGGAGACTCTGAGGGAATATTTGGACCGTTAATCGATGATCAACCCAGAATTAACCTATGTCATAGATCATTGTGGTCTCATTTAAGCGATATTTGGAGGAGAGGTAATGTTAGCATGATTTACCATGCTGTCCTGGAACGCCAACGTGTAGAGAAGTTGATAGGTGTCAGCCTGTGAATGGAAAAAAATAATTGGCCGGTGGGCCATAGTGTAGGCCCCTTGGGTGAGCTATGTCTTAGACCTCTGTTTTAGCCTTGGACGTCAGACCAAAAGTTTGAAAGATCTCGACTGTTGATTGGATTACATATAGGATGTGATCTTAGTCATTGATCGATGTGGAAGCCCTTAGACGTTGAAGAGAGGAGGGATGACATCATGCTAACATTATGTTGATGTCACGTTAACTAAAATATCCTACGTGTACAAGGAAGCCACATGGAGGCCTGCAATTGGTTGAGGTAATATGGAGTGGGTCCCTATCAAGTTTAAGAGTTGGAAGGGTGAGATGAATGGGTCCACAATTCTGTGAACTCGTGAACCCAACAAACTCACAAAATAATCTAATTTTTGAGTGTTAGAAGAGAGGAAGAGATGAATCTGTGAGTCTGCGTAGATGCAAAAATGGATAAGTATTGATACTTCACGGACTCATGAAAGGAAGGTTTCAAAAATTTACCTCCGTGAGTCCGTGAGTCCATGAAGTTGGAAAAATGCCTAGGTATTGAGACTTCATAGACACATGAAAGGAATATCATATAATTTTACCTCCGCGATCCCATGAGTTTGTGCTGATAGAAAAATGGCTAAGTATTGAGATTTTACGGGCGAAGTTGTGAAAGGAAGGTTACATAAGTATGTATCCGTGAGAACATGATTCTGTGAGTATGTGAATAAAAAGGTACTAACATTTAAAATCTCTTGAGTAAGAAAAGGATGATGGAGATGCGAATGGGAGGAAGTAAGATAAGTTACATAAAGCAAGAAAAAATTGACACCCCATCCCTTAGAAGGTCCTTAAGGGGTCATGTATGTTATATAAATAACTATAGATGTTGACATATATGTTTAAATGTAAGTTTACTTTGAACATTTCATTAAGTGTTTAGTTCTGAAATAGGCATCACTCAAAAAAAACGTTTTTAAGGCTATATGCCATGTGTTTGATTAGATTTATCTACCAAAATATTTCTATTATGAGTTTATGTGCCAAATGTTGGACAAAGTGCATGAAAAAGTAGAGCTATGAAGGAGAGGATCCTATCATCAGTTATATGGGTGTGTCTATTCGATTAAATTTATTGAGTAATTAGGAAGTTTTAATTATATACATCATTATTTCATGTGTTGGAAACATAAATATTAGAACGGTGAGTCTTATAAGGAATGTGACTATTCTAAAGAGTCGGGGATAACCTAGATTGGGATTTTATGTGTGGTCTCTTATTAGGAGCCAAATATTTTCTTGAAATTTTTTAGTGGATATGAATGGTGCAGGTGGAGTGTATTAAGTAATAATGATGTGATTAACCTTGATAAATAAATTCTTGAGTTTGTAATGAATAATTTAGGTGTGTAATAAACAAGTCTCTACTTGCGTTTGTTTTGATTAAAAAAAAATAATTTATTGTCACATCTGTGGGTTGTCATGGTTGGTTGTTGAATTTTTGTTGAGGAGTTCTAGATGGTATTAGATCCAAATACAATGCTAGGTATTATGGGACCCACATATTTTTCGGTAGCATGAATGATGCGTGATTGATTGTATTTGTTGTTGTTTATATGACTAATGTGTCAATTTCGCCAAGGTATGGACAAGAATAAAGAATGTTTTCCTAGCTTACTTTTATCTCCATGGTAAAACATTTTTTCTGGGGGTGTGATAAAGAAAACAATTGATATATTGAAACTAATATTTAACATGAATTTGCGGATACAAGTTGTAACCCTGTTAGAGCTAGATTTATGATTAAAAGATTCCCTTTCCATTTGGAATATTTCACCATGTTAGGATCCGTTGCGGTCTAGTTTGGAAGTAGAGCTTTGGTCATATGTCTTAAGTGTGATGATATTTCATGAATGGAAATAATGTTAACATTGGGTTGGAATTGTTAGGTTTTTATATTATTTTTAGTGAAAGTCTAGTCGAGGTAGATCGACTAACAAAGAAAGTTGAGGTCGAAGTGTTCGACCGGGCCAAGTCGAAGTCAAAGTGATCAACAACAATTCGAAGAGGTTGACCAACAAGAGGTTGATAGGTGGTGGTATGGAAAAAAACTGAATATTGAATGGAGGTCGACTGGTAAACCAACTTGAAGTCGACTGTAACATAATCCTGAGATTCATGGGATTTGTAGCCAATGATCTGTGTGGATCTGTAATCATTTTTGGGTACCTTTATTTAGGGTTTTTCCTACTATAAAGGATATAAACAAGGCATGTTGTAATGTTGTAAAAGATGATATTTTAGATAATATTTATCTAATCTTTAGATCAATCATTTTAGAGGTTGCTGGTCATGTAGATGTAAGCCAAATTGGCTACATGGTTGTTCTTGTGTAAAGCAAGAAGGTATGATGTTGATTGTGTATTAGGTGTAGACCAAGGGTAGGCATGTAACATTTTTATTCTGAATGAATAAGACAACAAGAAAGCAAGATGCTTAAGGAATGCTGGTTTTCCCATTTGGGTTTTCAGGGTAAAATCTCTGTGTATTGTGTGTTTGCTTGGTCATCTCTTTTATAGCTTAAATATTTCTTCCTCTCTTCTATTAGGTTTAGCATGGAAGTGTTCTATTTCCTAACACGTGGTATCAGATCTTGGTTTAAAAAACTTGGATTTGAGCTAAACCCTAGGTCTAGTAAGTGTTGTAAGTCAAATATCTATAAAGATCGTTCTTAATTGTGGTGAGTAGCTCAAGAATAGAGATCGAAAAATTCAATGGCCATAATTTTGAGCTTTGGAATCTTAAAAATGAAGATCTCCTTGTAGATAGAGAACAATGGGCTATGGTTTGTCCAAGTATCATTTCAGTAGGCATGCTGAGGGAAGAATGGGAGAAACACAAGAGCAGGGCAAGGAGTATGATTCGACCGTGTCTTGCGGATTAAATTTTGCTGAATGTCTCAGGTGAATACTCGACCAAGGAACCGTGGGAAAAGTTGGGAAGCTTGTCCCAGTCAAAATCCTTGGTAAATAAGTTGTTCCATAGAAATAAAATGTATCTTCTATGGATGAGTGAGGGAAGTTCAATAACTGAGCATTTAAATGTGTTTAATACCATAATAATCCAATTATCTGTTGTGTATATTGAAATCACTGAGGAGGAGAAATGTATTATCCTATAATGTTCTTTTCCAGACTCCTGATATATCTTAGTCATGGCTATAGAGAGTAATTCAACCACATTAATGCTAGAAGAAGTGGTTGCATCTCTATTGTTAGAATAAATGAGAAGGAATAACATAGAAGGATTGACCAAAGATGCATTAGTGGTCAGAGGTTGACCGATTGACAAAGATAGAGTAAAATTATCTGGTAGAAAGTATAAGTCGAAGGGTGGATATAAATCCTTGGTTCAGTCGATGAGAAGATGATAGAAATTTGCTAAAGCTGGGCATTACAAAAGGGACTGCAAGACGAAGGCAAAAAAAGTCAGTACAAGATCCGATGAGAAGTAGTCGACTGAGAGAAAGATGAATCCAGATAAGGGAGGCTATATAATACCCTAGGTCGATCCCTAGTTTTAAATGTAAATATGTTTTATAGGCTAGTGAAACAAGTTATTATAGGCTAGAATGTTTATATGATTATTATGCCAAATATCATAGATGATAAAAGCCAATGAGCCTATTATTGTAATATGTAAACACTCATATTTTTAATAAAGTACATCATTGTTGCATATCGACCCAATGAGAGATATGGGGGGCTAAATTCCATTAGAAAGGGAAAGGGGGGTTAAGAGTCTAGGAAAGGCCTAATATAAGGGGGCTCAAGCCCAATGGAATATTGTATTGATATTCCTTAAATCTAAAGTTATGGATATGAATATATCCTAAGTTTATTAAGTGGGGAATAATGCATTCCTTGAGTGCCATGTGTCATAAAATGCACATGCATTTATAAGAGGGAGATTGACTTTATTTCTGATCATTTCAGGAGAGGATTCCATCATTCTCTCCTATGATCCTTGGTACATTACAGTTTCCATGGTGGTACTTGTACCTAATATGGTTGCTGCTGAAGAGGCAGGTTGTCAGAATCATGGTTGAAGAAGTGGGTTGTCAGGCCCATGAGCATTCTCTCCAAGTGAGAGAATTGTTGGGAATTAGTTCCCAAGGTGCCAAGCTACAATTACAGGGCTTTAAAACTCCCTATCGAGTGTGTTGCTGAATCCCTGGAAGGGAAGTGGAGTAGCCGAGGGACTGCTGAGTAGAGAAGGGGCACAATTCCTAGGGTGGGACATGCACCTGGGGGATGAGGGACTGTAGGATGGTTGCTAGAGGCCAAGCTATGACTACAAGGCTTTGAGACTCCCTGTCCAGTCTATTGCTGAAGCCCCATAAGGGAAGTGGGGTATCCGAGGGACTGTTGAGTAGAAAAGAGGCACACTTCATGGGGTGGGATATGCATGTGGGGTATGAGGGACTATAGGCTAGTTGCTAGAGTCAACACCTAAAGTTGAGAATTGCTGCTGATTGATAGAACTTAGACCGACTTAGAACTTCCTTTTCTGGGTATAGTTCAACCCCATCTCGGGGGTGACCCATTGCTAATATTATGAGCAGTGTGGTCTATGGCTGGGAAGAACGTGGAAGGTATGCAAGTAGTTGGTATTTAATTCACTAAAGATAGGTGTGTTTATGTGTTTGTGCAATTGCTATGTTATTAATTATGATGTTTTGTTATGGACTTTCTATTGTTTATATGTACAAAGTATTATTTTTGTGTGTTTTTATTATTTCACTTAACTCTATTCATATGCAGAACACATCAGTATATTAAATGGTATCAGAGTGGTAAAAGAGAGAGTTTTGTGTTGCGTGGCCCATCCTGGGTGGTTGGGTATGTTACAAAGTGGTATCAAAGTCCATTTTTCAACATTGAGCCTGCATGGACCATTTAGCATAGCGCAGAAGTGAAATTACATAGTTTTCAAGCAAACTGTTTGACAAAATGTTTGGAAGAGTTCGTTTGCAAATTGTTGATAAATTTTTTACAGAGAAATTTGGGAAAATTTCATGGGTATATGGAAAAATCAAATCCGAGAATTAAATTTCCCAAATTTAGTCTCAAATTGAGAAAATTCGAGCATGCAAATTGGCTGAATTTCATGTTGCAGTGCGCCATGGTGAAATTAGGCAAACTTGAGAAAAAGCCCCAATTTCCATAGAGGAATTCATGAGGAATTCAATGCACATGAATTGAATTACAGGTACAATGGTTGAATCCATGTGAAAAAGACATAAATTGGTTCTATTGATCTTGGTCACAGAGCTCTAATGGCGGCCAAAGATAAATTTTGAAATTAAGCGGAATTAGGCATTTTTGGGAATTTTGGAAAAAAAATGAAATTAGGTGAAATTGGAAAATTTTTGGTATTTATCCATATGCTGACATTAGCATGATGTGGGGGCCACATTTCATATGATGTAGAATAAGGTTGATGTGTACTTCCACAGTGGTATATACACAGTGGAAATGGGTGACATGTGGCAGTTGATGTGGAGCCATGTGGCAGGTCAACTGTCAGTCCCATGAAACCATGGTAAGAAGTGGAAAAATGTATAAGTGCTGAGACTTCTCAGATGGACTTATGAAAGGAAAATTTCAATATTATGAGTCTGCATAGATGAAAAAATGGTTAAGTGTTGAGACTTCTCGTATGGACTTATGAAAGGTAGATTGCAATACTATGAGTCTGCGAGTCCGTGTAGATGGAAAAATGGTTAAGTGTTGATACTTCTCGGATGGAATTATGAAAGGAAGGTTACAATATTATGAGTCCACGTAGATGGAAAAATGGTTAAGTGTTGAGACTTCTCGAATGGACTTATGAAAGGAATATTACAATATTATGAGTCCACATAGCTGGAAAAATGGTTAAGTATTGAGACTTCTTAGGCAGACTTATGAAAGGAAGGTTACAAGATTATGAGTCTGCGAGTTCACATAGATTGAAAAATGACTAAGTGTTGATGGCGTGTTCATGGAAAGGTATCAAACAAAAGAATGTATGTAATCACCTAGAATTGTGAGATAAGCAACATAATTCATAGGAATTCAGAAAGAAGAATTCCGGTGACCATAAAGAGGCAAAATTGTGCATATGTCACAAAAAATGTATGATTGTTTTAACCAATTTTTTTAGAATTGTTATCTTATATAATAAATGTGATGCAAGCAAAGGTTAAGGTTAATGAGAAAACCCAAAAAATTGTCTTTAGAACAGTGGTATTTCTCAGTATGAGGAATAAGGCAAGGTCATTTCTTCGAAATGGAGAATGATTGCTTGAGGTAGCTACCAGTTGAAAATGGCTATACTCAATGAGTAAGATAGAATATTTTCAATGGAACTATAATTTGTAACAAGACTTCAAGATGACAAATATGCATACAATTGGGGGATTTCGAGTAAGAGAGATATCGTCTATGTTTTATGATACAATAGGAGTAATGGGTATGCATGATACTGATACCATAGAAGTGTGGAGAGATGGTTTTCATAATAGGTGAGAAGGTCGAAATATGGTTAAATATGAATAGAGGTACTCATTGAAAGAGTGTTATGACAAGAATATCTCACAAGACGATCAAAGGTTAAGATTGAAGAGTGTGGAGGTATGATTCTAGGTGCATCCATGAAGGATTGGAGATCCATTATTAAAAAATATCCACTCATGTTTAATTAGAATGCTTAGTGGAATCCAGTGGTAAGAGTACACCATTAGTAGATGAAGTAATGAAGGTCCATCCACTTTGGAGGATATCCGGGTACAAAAAAATAATCACTTTATGGGAAAAACTGTTCATAAAGGAATGGTAAGTCTAGGTGCTAGTGTTTTGATAAAAAGGACTCGATGTATACATGGATACAAGGGGAACACCTCCAAGGATCATTCATACAGTTGTGGGGGTAGTACCTCCATTATTGTCATCAAAGTAGTGTAGTGGAAGCATGGTATGAATGTTAGAACTTTAGGGGTGAAGTAATGAAAAACTTGTATGCTAAAGGAATGCCAAGAAAATCATAAGAAACACATCATGTGAAAATTGGTTATGGAGGTATATAGCCATATTTTTAGGGAAGACATTACATAAATCACAGGGCATTCCAAAATTTGATAAAGTTCAAGAGTAACAAATATATAGTGGAAAGGGGTACTACTAGGTGGGATCCAAGTTATTTGAGTCTATGGTAGCACTCAAGAACTGTGACACCAATGAAGAGGAATGTTGGGTACATTACAAGGTGTTGAGTGCATTACCGGGGTATAATGGGAGGACAAGTCAATGGGACCCAAGCATGGAAGTGAGTTCCTGAAAGGAAATCAATAAGGAACCATGATGAATACAAATATTCTATGCTTGATATATAATTCAAAAGAGATGGTACCTAAAAGAATCCATCTCAAGGGGAAAATAGATGTTGGTGATATTCCAAGAGGTTGGATGTATCATTAGAATTTATGATGACAAGTAAAAGCAGTGTCGACTACTTCCAGTCAATCTCTATGAAACTGGAAAAGAATATGTTGGGTAGCATTGCAAATCCTAGAAATTGACTATATAAGTCAAGTTGAAACAAAATAGGATAGAAAAATAGAAGAGAATGGTGCAAGACACTATGAGGGATGATATGTTCAGTCAAGGAAATGATGAATCAGTTTGGCCTAGCAAAGTAAATGGAGGTTGAGGATCTAAAGTCAATAATAGCATGGATGGAAATCTAATTTGGTCATGCATGTGTTTGGTCAAATAGATCCAAGATATAATCAAGGCTGAAGTTAATATCAACATATTATATGGATGAAAATATAAAATTGATCAAAAGTGGTTTAGATGGAAAAGTGCTCAGTAAGAGAACAAAATGATACATGAATCTAGGAAGAATTGAGGTCTTCTAGGAACAACAAAGAAAAGTGGTACATGAAGAAAGAGGTTGTTGAAGTTATTGTAGAAAAAAATATGTTATGGATTGTTGGGAAACCATACATAGTACAGGAAGATGGAATGCATATGCATTCATGAGCATGCTAGTGATGCAGTAGAAATGCATACATACATGTTGTCATAAATGTAGATTTGTTATTATATATATATAAGACAATAACATGATGATGATTATGAGTAGTCTATTGTTATATATATGATTATGAAGTTGCTAATGATGGTTGTTGTGCCAGGAAAGAGATAATTATTGCATGGTTGCAAGTGCTGCTAATAATGTTCCTGCATATAAAAGGAAGCAATAGAAAGTTGAAGTGCGCACTATAAGGCTTATAACAGAGGCTTGGAAGCTTCTATTTTTATCAGTTTGCAAGGTAGCATTAAATTTATTTAATGGAAACTATGCAGGTATGAGTTTTATGTACTTTATTGCATAATTGTTGAAGGGAATTTAGGTAAGAATTTCCTCAGCCAGAGTTATTTTATAAAATCACATTATTGTATTATTAGAATGCATTAATGAAAATAAGATACCACGAGGTGTGGTAAAGGTTGAAGGCCTATAATAATTACAAAATCTATTTATCTTTTGAATTCATTCACGTGACATAGTAACATGTCATGAAATTGCTGGTTATGAGTTAATAACCAAAGTGAAAAAAGGGTATGGCCCTATTATAGGAATAAATGCCGACAAAGATAGTCCTATATGAGACCATGGCATGGTTTGTTATGGAAAGGCTATGTGACACACACATATCTAATGATATTATTACTTCTAAATAATGTTTGGACTGCAACTTTTTTTCTAGCACTAATAGAAACCATATAGTTATATTCTTGGTGTAGTGTTTGGGTAAAAAAGGAAGACATCCAAATAGTTGAGCAGGTAATAGAAAGTGTATGGAGAATGTGTTGAGGAATTGACCAGACCTTCCAATTTACCAATGGCAGGATACATGACTTAGATAAATGGAATTATGAAATTAATGCAAAGGTGTATTGAATCGATATGCATGGAGGATTGCACTCGTGCATAGTGTGTAAGTGGTTGAGTTGCACTTATGCATGATAGAGTTGTTATGATTGAATGCATTTTTGTGAAGAAATGCATATATGTTATTTAATGGAAATAATTATGCTAACAAATGAAATGTCACCGTTCTTACTAACTCATGGATTTGAGGACATTTTAGGGGCTATTAGACATTGCAACAGGAAAGTTACAAGCCAAGTAGTCACAAGAGCATTGACTACAAGAAATTTCTGTTCAGGAAATAAAGTAATGAAAATAATGTTGATGAAAAAAAATCAAAATCCTAATGGCTAAAAATTCCTATGCAGAGAATGATAATATCATTCTATCTAATAAAATTGTTTGATAGTTGGGATTCAATTGTTAATAGTTGACAATTCTAAGATAACTTTGTAAGATTTTGTACATATTGCAATGAAAGTATATTGTACATGAAACACTGATGATTTGTTGGATGAATGCAATATGGTGACATTGTAGAATAAGTGGTCTCAAGTATGGTGCTATAGAGAGACATCATAAATACCATCACTTTGATGTTGCAATAACCAAGAAAATTATGAGATAAAATTTCATTTTTTGGGAAAAATTTGAATTTCAAAATGAATTTTTTATAAAATTGTCTCATAATGACCCTATGTGTGATACAGATGAGATAATATTTATTAAATTTGGAATCCTTGGGAAAAAAAATACTATTGGAGAGATTGGAGCCTTATAAATGTAGAACCTTGGTGGGGTTCTAGTAATTAATTGGCACTCTCCTTGTGTGTGAAAGCCTTAGCAAGATGGATCGCTGAGGGATTGTATAGTAGTGAAGGGATACTTGAGCCTGGAAGGGTGAGTGCAACAAGGAAGAGGCAAATAAAGGATGATTAGGGCATGTAAACTATAATAATGAGGGTGTTTCAAATGGAAAAATGAGCTAAATTCTTTCATGAAGTAGCTCTATGGAATGGAGCAAGTGACTTCCAACTGAAGTATGAATACATGAATTTGGTTCTTGAAAAAGAGAACACCAGAAGGACAACAAGCTTCCAATACCTAAGGCATGGATATTTTTGAAGAATTTTAAAGGTACATGTATATAATGCACCGAGGACAATGCATAAATAAGGGGGAGGGGAATGTTAATCCCTAATATTGGATCATTACCCCTTAATTGAGGCATATTATATTAGTAATGTTATTTTATTTATGTTGGATTTAGGCCATTAGTTGTAATTATACCTCCTAGTCTCCTATATATACCAAGGATACATTTTCATTTTTAATCATCTTGTACTTGAACATTTAAGTGGGGTAAAAGAAGGTTCCCCCCTCGAAGAGGCTTATTATCTGAAATTATCTCTTTTTCAAGGCGTTGAGTACTTTTTCTGAGGTTTTTCTATGCTATATTGATATTTGGTTCTTAACATATGTTATCATAGCTCAAGGTCTTGGGATTTCGCTGCTACATCTGAGACACATTGGAATTTTTGATATAACATTTTTTATACAATGTTTCAGAAGGAACGACTTGGAGGATATTTAGTAGACGGATCAAGGTACACTGGGTTCAAATTTCATCTCCTGAGGCCTTATACTTTCGGAGATACAACCTATACAAGATAGGGTTATGGAATCATCCTGAACCGAGGCATTGCAGAATTTTCGCTATAAAATTTTTTCTGTAACATTTCAGACCCTAAAATCCATAGGATATTCACAGACATTAGTAAGGTATCTGTGGTAAAAATTTCATCTTCTGGGTCATCTTAAATTTGTAGATACACCCTGTGTAAGATAGGGTATCTGACTAGTCCTATTGACTAGTCTCAAGAAGGTGTTCCAGGTAAAACAATCATAAATTCTTCCTAGAGTATCCAAATTGAGTGGGACTGGTTTCATTGGATCATGGACAGTCTGTAGTATTTTTGGTACAAGTTTCAGAATTTTATATCAATTATTTTGTGCGGGGCACACTATACAAGTGAGATCTCCTGGAAAGGCCAAAAATCAACAAGTTGTGGGGAATTTACCATAAATTCCACTTGGCACATCCAATTTTGATCAGACCTATGGCATTGTAGAGAAGAAATATCAGAGAACTACATAAAATAAATTTTCATACCCAGAAGGGCCGAAACTTG
>JZKD02S1700580.1:202693-238406 GCA_000966675.3 Picea glauca | reverse complement strand
TAGGCCATTAGTTGTAATTATACCTCCTAGTCTCCTATATATACCAATGAGACATTTTCATTTTTAATCATCTTGTACTTGAACATTTAAGTGGGGTAAAAGGAGGTTGCCCCCTTGAAGAGGCTTATTATCTAAAATTATCTCTTTTTTAAGGTGTTGAGTACTTTTTCTGAGGTTTTTCTATGCTATATTGATATTTGGTTCTTAACAGGGAATGCAATACCCAGGTCGATCCCCAGTTGTAAATTCAAATATGTTTTATAGGCTAGAAAACCAAGTTATTATAGGCTAGAATGCCTATGTGATTATTAGGCTAGAGAGCCTAGATGATAAAGGCTAGTGAGCCTATTATTGTAATATGTAAACACTCACATTTTTAATAAAGTACATAACTGTTGCAGATCAACCCAATAAGAGAGATGGGGAGATAAATTCCACTAGAAAGGGAAAGGGGGACTAAGAGTTTAGGAAAGGGATAATCTAAAGGGGTTCAAGCCCAATGGAATATTGTATTAATATTCTTTAAAGATACAGTTATGGATATGAATATATCCTAATTTTATTAAGTGGGGACAAGTGCATTCCTTGAGTGCCATGTGTCATAAAAGGACCATGCATTTATAAGAGGGATATTGAGTGTATTTTGGATCATTCTGGGAGAGGATTCCATCATTCTCTCCTATGATCCAGAGAAAACTATGGTTTCCATGGAGGTACCTATACCTGAAATGGTTGTTGCTGAAGATGCGGGTTGTTAGGCTCGTGGTCGAAAAAGCGGATTGTCAGGCCCGTGAGCATTCTCTCCAGGTGAGAGAACTGTTGGGAATTAATTCCCAAGGTGCCAAGATAAATCTATATGGATATGAGACTCCCTATCCATCCTGTTTCTGAAGCCCCATAAGGGAAGTGGAGAAACTGAGGGAATTTTGAGCAGATAAGGGGCACACTTCCTGGGGTGGGACAAACATGTGGGGGATGAGGGATTGTAGGCTGGTTGAGAGAGGCTAAGTTGTTGATAATTGAGTAGATTCAAAATATATCCTTATTTTATTTGATGAAGAAAAACCCTAAAGAATGTTATTATATTATATTTATTAAGACGACCCTATTGTGCCTTTGTAAAAGTCGACCTTATTGTGCTTTGACAATTAAATGTAATTTAAGAGGGTAAATTGACAGGTTGGCCTAGACCTAATTTAAGGAGGAAAGAATACTATTTATAAGGGAGGATAGTGCCACTTATTCATCCACTCATAAGCTCTGTAAAACGAGGAAAAGTGTTCAAGTATTGGAGAAGAAGCTACTTCATCTAGGTGTGACGTCAAGGATGGTTCTTGGTCTATCTCTTGGTATCTCTTGGTTAAGTGGTGCGCTACTCGTTCCTATTGAGGGAGTAGAGGAGGATCTTATACCTTGTTAGTTATCTCTTAGAGAGAATCATTGTTCTTGGTTGGCTAATCTATATCAAGGAAGTTCGCTGGGTTTTCTTCCCCTAGAGGGTTTCCCAGGATAATCTTTGTGTCTCTCTTGTTTATGTGATTGCCTCTCTTTCAGTGATCTTATATATATAAAACTAATGTACTAAATTATTTTAATAATAAATAATAATCGTAACTAGTAGATACATAAGTAAAATATCAACATGGTATCAAAAAAGAAATGAAAGAGACCAACTCACAATATTTAAAGAAGTGGCTAGCCTCAACACACCATCTCCAAGATTCAGTTTTCAATGTTGTAGCTGCTGCAGAATTAAGGTTTCTGCATAAATCCTAAGTGTGATGTTTTCCCTGTTTAAGGAGGACATTGGAGAAATTAACCACACCTAGGAGATCTCCCTAGGAGGGTGCATCTAGTCCCTGGATCAAGATTTCAAAATTTGAAGGTTGAAAAATTAGGGTTTCGTCATAAACCCTAGGCCTAGTTGAAACTGCTGCATATTTTATGAAAGATTTCATATTTGATTCAACAATCTCTCTAGCAAGGTCTAATATCCTCATATTGAAAAGTTATTTGTTATTTTTACTTGTTCTAGGCAGGATGACTACCAATACCAAGCTTGAAAAGAAGATTGAAGGAGCCAATGACTTCCGAGCATGGTAGTACAGAGTAATGCTCATTATAGAAGAGAATGACCTTGCAAGTTTTGTTGAATAATATATTGAAGAGCCAGAGGGAGATGAGGCCAAATACAAATATAAGAAGGTTTTGATAAAAAACAAAGATGATCATTGTCGATTCCATCATGGACCATTTGATTACTCATGTTTCAACATTAAAAACTACAAAGAAAATGATGGATGCCTTATCCCGTCTATTTTAACGAAAGAATATCAATCAGAAAATGACCTTTAGGACACAACTCAAGAATGTAAAGATGCAAAATTCAGAAACCATACAATCCTATTTTACAAGAGTGTCCCAGATTAAAGAACAACTTGAATCTATTGGAGACTTAGTCGAAGAAGCTGAGATAACGATGACAACATTAAATGGTCTTCCAAATTCTTGGGAATCCTTCATCCAAGGAATATTATCTAGAAGAAAGTTAACTAAGTTCATAAGGTTGTGGGAAGACTGCAATCAAGAAGAATCCAGATTAGAGGCAATAAAAGAAAAGATAGATAACAATGAAGATCAATCACTAATAATTCACACAAGAAAAGGAAAGGATAAGAAAGAAGTTCACTCTCACAAAAGAATTCAGAAGTCTCATAAAAGATGAGATTCTCATAAATATCTCTCAAGCTTCAGATGCTTCATTTTCCAGAAGATGGGACATATTGCAAGAAATTTTCCCGAAGCAAAATACCAAGATAAAACTAGGAATTTTAAAAGGCATCATTCCCATTTCTCAGGAGAAGATGAACCTGATCGGAAAAGAACAAAAGAAAATGATCTATATGAACTATATATTCTATGATAGAGGTATTAGCGCTTTTGAAGAACTTGATTCATATCAAGTGATATTGATAGCTATATCTCATTTCCTTCCACATTACAACTTCAGGAAGTAAAAGAGATGGAGTATTGTTGCACCATGAAGGTCAAGTACAAGTTGTGAAGAAGTATTGTTATTCATCCAGACATCATATAGATCAATCAAGCAGTCTAACAAATGCATGCTCCAGGTATTCACCCTTCATATTTTATTTCAGTTTTGAGTTTATTAACATTAGATTTTATGCATTTTTTTTTTTTATCTTATCTTGTTGGATCATTATCCTTGGTACGAGAATCCAACAAGGACTCATTTAAAATCAAGAAATAGTTTCTATGATCAGGGGTGGCATATGTAAATGCCTATGGTTGGGTGACAATTATGTGACATTGTCTATGGTAAAACAAACACATCATAATATAACTCATAATGTTTTACAGTTTCCCGATGAGAAGACCTGGTTAATGGATAATGAAGCCACCTTGACAGGAAGCATAATTAATTTGAATTCTGGATCAGATTTTCATCTTAAGACTTGGTATCCAACACCAAGTATATCATGCATAAAATCTAAGGTTATTGTAGACACAAAAGAAGTCAAGTCTTATAGGGAGAAGGAAAAGTTAGTAGAGCCAAAAGGGTCTACCCAGAACCATTGCAGTAACCAGGAAGAGACCAATATGGTCCTGTGACACTTTGTAGGATGCAAATCCATATAACATTGATGAGCCATGTCATGAAAAGAAGATGGCTCCACCAATGGTGAGGCAGGAATCCCCACTAAATACCATCTCAAAAGGAGCTAGAATTCAGAGGGATTTATCCCTCATGATCAAGTAAATAGGAGCAAACTCCCTAGAACTATTCATAGAGATGTAAAATGGATGATTTGTGTCCAGAGGATTCTCTCAACAAGAGGAAGAAGATTACGACAAGAAACTTGCTCCAGTAACCAAAATAAGTATATATAGAACATCCATGTTCCATTAAAAGGAAAATGATACAATATGATATTCAGAGGGAGAAAATGAATCCGTTATCATGATGGAGTAGAGGATCTACTCTCAGAGATCATAATCTACACTGAGAATGGAGCAGTCATTCTTAGTTTTAGAAAAAACAGATGTAGGAGTAGAATCCTAGTTCCAAAAGGAACAATGCTGAGAGAGTATAGGACATACTATCAGACAGTGAGATAGATAGTGCTTTGCATAAATCACATGGAGCTAACACATGATTTTGCAGATTGAGTTGCAACTGAGAAAGTGTAACAATTTGGTACAATGTGATGTGAAAATTTGGTTCATGTATTTGAAGAACACGATGAAAAATATATGTTTTGTGGTGAACACATTGAATCAGTACATGATTGAGCCTAGACATGTTCACCTGATTATGAAAAAACATGTGATGAGGTACCTAAAGGGTATAATCAATTATGGACTCAGATATATATCGGATCGTGAGATAATATTGCAAGGCTACATAGATTTTGATTGGCCAGACAGTATCAAAAAACATAAAAGTACATCTGGATGTTTCTTTAGTATGGGATCAACTGTGATCTCGTAACTCATTGTGAATCATACCTATATGGCACTCAGTTTCATAGAGGCATAGTATGTGGTAGCATGGCCAACTTGTGGTGAAGCAGTGTGGCTTCGGAAGTTGATCATATAATTGATTGATCTTGATTTGAAGGAAACTTGTATCTTTTAGGACAACCAGGGTTGCATAAATTTTTCCATGAACTCAGTGTGTCTTGAAAATTCAAAGCATAATGAGATCAAATACCACTATGTATAGGACATAGTATATATGGGAGCAATAAGACTCCAATATATTTCCACCGATGTACATGTAGGATATGTGTTGACTAAGCCCCAGTCTAGAGTCAAGTTAGAGTATTTCAGAGACAATCTTGGAGTGATCCAAGAAGTGATGTGTTTCCTAGTAGTTGGAAGTGATGTGTTCCCAAATTGTGGGAAGTGATGTGTTCCCCAATAGTGGGAAGTGATGTGATTACCCAATAGATGGAAGTGATGAGATACTCAGTAGAGGAAATCTACCCCAATGCAGGATGGTACGCTACCCCAACACAGGTTGGTAACCCCAACGTAGACTGGTACGCTAGCCCAACGCAGGATGGTATGCTACCCTATCACAGGTTGGTAACCCAATGCAGGCTGGTACACTACCCCAATGCAGGTTGGTAACCCCAATGTAGTTTGGTATGCTACCCCAACGAAGGCTGGCATGCTTCCCCATCTCAAGTTGGTAACCCAAACGTAGGATGGTAAGCTACCCCAACACAGGCTGGTACACTACCCCAATGCAGGTTGGTAACCCCAACGTAGGTTGGTATGTTATTTTAGTGAAAGTGCAAAACTTCCTATGATATATAGATCTATGATTGGCAAAAACACAATAACCAAGTATGCATAAGCGCATAAGCAATGATGATGACAATGACAAGAAGAATACCTTCCTTGCTAAGAGGGAGTGTTGAAGATTGACTATCTTTGGAATATATCCTTATTGTATTTGACCAAGACAAACCCTAAATATTGTTATTATATTATATTTATTAAGACAACTCTATTGTGCTTTTGTAAAAGTTGACCCTATTGTGCCTTGAAAATTAAATGTAATTTAAGAGGGTAAATTTATAGGTCAACCCAGACCTAATTTAAGGAGGCCAAACTACTATTTATAAGGGAGGATAGCGCCTCACTTGTTCATCCACTCATAATATCTATAACAAGAGGAAAAGTGTGCACATATTGGAGGAGAAGCTACTGCAGCTAGGTGTGATGTCAAGGAAGGTTCTTGGTCTATATCTTGGTTAAGTGGTGCACTACTCTTTCCTAGTGAGGGAGTAGAGGATTATCTTCTGCCTGGTTAGTTCTCTCTTAGAGAGAAGCATTGTTCTTGGTTGGCTAATCTATATTGAGGAAATTTGCTAGGTTTTCTTCCCCTAGAGGGTTTCCGAGGATAATATTTGTGTCTCTCTTGTTTATGTGATTTACTCTCTTTTAATGATCTTATATATATGAAGTTAATGTACTAAATTATTGTAATAATAAAGAATAACCGTAACTGGTAGCTACATAAGTAAAATATCAACACAAGCTACCAATACAGGGCTATAAGACTCCCTATCCGACCTGTTGCTGAAGCCTCGGAAGGGAAGTGGGGAAACCAAGGAATGTTGAGAAGAGAAAGTGAACACTTCCCAGGGTGGGAAAAGCATGTAGGGGATGAGGGATTATAGGTTGGTTTCTGGAGTCGACACCTGAAGTTGAGAATTGCTACTAATTGACAGACCTTAGACTAGCTTAGAACTTTCTTTTCCTAGGTAGAGTTTAGCCCCAACTCGGTGGTGACCCACTGTTGATATTATGAGAAGTGTGGTCTACGTATGGGAGGAACATGGAAGGTATGCAATTAGTTGGTGTTTAATTCACTAAAGATAAGTGTCTTTATGTGTTTGTGCAAATTCTATGTTATGAATTATGATGCTCTGTTATGAAATTTATATTGTTTATATGTATGGATTATTTTTTTTGTCTGCCGTTATTATTACACTTAAATCTATTCATATGAATTACATATCAGTATACTAAATGGTATCATAGTGGTAAAAGAGAGATTTTTGTGTGGTGTGGCCCAACCTAGGTGGCTGGGTACGTTACATGCGATGTGTACCCAACGTCAACTAGTACATAGTCGAATAAAGATGTTTTGTTGATCAACTCAGAAGCATCCTATCATATGACACCACATAGAGAATGGTTCTATGAATATGAACGATATGAAGGAGGATATGTGGTCTTGGGGGACGAATCAACAACCAAAAATTACGGACGGGGAAGAGTTCGACTAATACTACAGGATGGGAGGAGTGGAACTCTTCCAGGTGTGATACATATTTCGAGTTTGGAAAGAAACCTTTGTCAATAAGATGAGTGATGCAAGAGTGCACACTCTATTTCAAAAGGATACATGCAATATGGTAAGAGGTGCTATGGTCTTAATGAAAGTAGTTTGGATTGGAACCATATACAAGTTGTTAGAGAATGTTGACTCGACTGGATGAAACAACATCATTGTTCCTAAAGTCGAATCGATTTCTACTCAACTTGAATTGGGTTGATTTGGATCAAACTGACTCGAAAAGTATTTTACGAGAGGATGGGACACATTGGATAAAAATGACTTCAAGATATGAGAAATAAAGGTATGGTCGAATATTTTTCTGAATGTAATTTATAAGTCGAATTTTGTGAACATTGTATATATGGAAAAATGTTGGAGTTACGTCACACAGACCTAGGATTTATTTTTCCTAAGGTTTTTCCTTGTTTATTAGTCTTTATCCAGTATCCTAAATTTTAGGGAGAATATTCCTCTAGGAGAATATTCTCTTCAGTTTTCACTTTAGTTTGATTAGTTGAGTGGAGTCTAGATGTTGCATTGGTTTTGTCACCATGCAACATTGGGATCATCACCAGATAATGTGCATTGTCCTTGGGATCATCACCAGAATAGCACATTACCCATTATTCCTTGATATCCTCCTCACTTCACTATGTTTCATTCAGTTAACTGAAGACTGGTAGACTACTTAACTCAGCTAGGTGGCAATTCACTCTTGTAACTGCCCGAGAGACTAGACTAGGTGGCAGTTCACTCCCGTAACTGCTAGTATGTGTCCAAATCACTCTAGACCACCACTATTGCACATTGGATTTACCTCCAGTGCACATTGGTTGAGTTATACAGAGTATATCATGTGTAAATTATTCATTATTCATTACGATTAATGACGTTTCTTCCATTCTTTCTCTATTGCTTCTTCTTTCTCAATTTCTCTCTACAAATGTGTGTGGTATTTTCTAGCTAGATCTATTATGTGAAGGTTCAACACATTTACATGGTATCAAAGCAGATGGGCTGCTAAGAAAAGCTACAACAAATGATTTTTGCAGGTACCAAAGATTGAAGACAACGGAAAAATGAAATTCCCCAAAGAATTCATTCTTACACCTTACAAGTACTTTTCATGGAAGGAGAGAATAATCATGCATCTTTGAACCAGAGGATTGTACATGTTAACCTTGAATACAAATACATAACCAACATCAGACATAGAAAAATACAAGTATCTAAATCGAATGGATGAAGCATTCAAAGCAATTTGCAGTCTCATTTCTCCCGATCTCCTTTTTCACATGTCTTCCTATAAAACCCCCAATGAAGACTGGACCACCTTGGAAAGGATATTTAGAAAACATTATGAGATGAAGGGACACATGATCTAGGTGTAATTTCTCACATTGGACCCAAAAAATCTTCGACAATCTCTAATATTTATTTACAAAATTCAAGGATTTGCTGTCGCAACTCAAAGCTTGCGGGGTTGATAAATCTAAGGAGGAGAAACAAATGGTTCTCACCATTCTCTCCAAAATTCATCCTAAATTATTTGTGTTTGTATCCACATTCCATTCAGTCAAATTCATATCTAGAGCCACCTAGAATATGCCTCCTCTTGAGGAATTTATCAAATCCATGACATAAGAGAAAACTAAGCTCATCAACATGGGAAAAATCAAAGGACCAAAGGTGCATGCACTTAATGTGCAAGATGGAATCCATCAATATAAAAAATATAAATATAAAGAAAAAAATAAATATCATGCAAATACGAAGAAGGAAGGGTACTCAAAACCCTTCATCGATGCCTCCGGATCCAAAAGTGGAAAGGGAAGAAAAGGGGAGAAATGCACATATTGTCATAAAGGGTTCCATCCATAATCCACATGCATGTAGAAACAAATAGATCTAATGAATCAAATAATTCATCAAACTAACCTTGGAGATCGCATCCCCGAGGGTGCCAGGAAGAAGAATCTAGAAGATCAAAATCCCAAGAAAGGAAATTCTAGCCATGCCTTGATTTCCATCAAATCCTCTCATGATTCTTGGATCGTAGATTCAAGAGCATCACATCACATGGATGACACAAAAGAAGTCTATTCTTCATTGGTTGCATGGAAAGGTATTCCTATTTTGATGGGGGACAACTTTCCAATTGAGTTCGCTGGAAAAGGAAGGATTGAACTCATCAACAGAAGCTTCAGAAATGTGCTTCACGTTCCCAGACTTTCCGTCAATCTTCTCTCCATGTATCAGATGAAAAATTACAACACCAAAAAGAAAGTCATATTCACACCTAATGCAATGGAAATCTATGACATGCAAACCAATTCTAGGGTTGCTATCAGTGAGGTAAATCATCAATCTAGATTGTATACATTTTCTGAATTTATTGAACCAGATTATGTTTTATTTCTAACCCATGATGATAAAAGGAGTATGATATGGCACAAAAGGTTTGGGGATTTGAATTTTAGTTATATGCAAAAAATTATCAAGAAAATATTGGTTGATGGTATACCAAACATCCTTTTCTCCAAAGGAATCTGTGAGGGATGTGTTCTTGGAAAACACCCTCAAGAGAAATTCGACAAAGGAAAGACTTAGAGAGCTTCCTCTCCTTTAGATCTGATCCATAATGACCTCATGGGTCCTTTTCCACATCCATAAATCAAAAAAGTGAGGTTTGTTCTCATTTTTGTTGATGATTTCTCATGTTTCACATGGATTTACTTTCTCAGGCAAAAATCTGAGGTCTTTCAACACCTCAAAGATTTCAAAGCCCTTGTTGAGACACAGTCTGGAAAGAAAATCAAAATCCTCCGAAATGATAACAGGGGAGAGTATGTCAATCATGAGATTCAAAATATTTGTCATGAGGTAGGGATTCAGTTGCAACATACAGTTCCCTATACTCCGCAGAAAAATGGAGTTGTTGAGTGGAAAAACAGATCTCTAAAAGAGATGGCATCTTGCATGCTACATGCAAAGTCACTTCCACATAGATTATGGTCCGAAGCACTTAATTGTGCAACCTACATCCAAAATATATCTCCCTATAGATCTATTAAGGATAATACCCCCTACAAGGCTTGGAGTAGCCTCAAACCAAAAGTGACCCACTTTCATATTTTCGGTTCATGTGCATGGGCCTAGATTCCCTCTGAAAAGAGGAAGACACTTGATCCACAAAGCACATAATGTATATTTTTGGATACCCTAACGGTGTGAAGGGATACAAACTTATTGATCTTTCCTCGGACTGGATCATCATTGAGCGAAGTGTCCAATTTGAGGAAAGTGTCTCGCATGTACCTCAACAGCCGCATGTAGGCACATGTTAAATTGATTAAATAAAAGTACCAAGGACAAGTGTTTCTCATCACCTAGGCACCTAGGGGTGAGAAAGTGTCCAAAACAGGTCTCTAGAAATTAATTTTACGAGAGATAAAATTAAATGTGACTTTTGGAATTTTGTGAGGGAAAATGAAAAGTCACAACTCTTCAGTTTCCTTGACCAAGTCTACTTAGAGACTAAGGTACCCTCATTCATTCATTCCTAGATTTTGAGAGAGCAAGAGCTTGAGAGAGTCAAGTTGGGAGAGAGACCACATGAGCAGATTGTGGCATGAATTCCAAGGTAGTTTCTGAGCACATAAATTGAGGAAAAGTATAGCTCAAAAGTGAGACCATATTGTACAGATTTCTGAGCACATAAATCGAGGAAAATTAAAACAACAACAGTGAGACCGTATTATACAGATTTATGGGCATATAAATCGAGGAGCAGTTTTGGCACTATTTTCTCTACTGAGTTTATGCATGAAAAATGAGATAAGTGTGTGTATTAATTAATGAAGATGACTGCTATAAATATCTCTAATTTATCTGAATAATAAAAGCCTCCCCTCTCTCACTGGTTTTCCCCTTTGTCGGTTTTTTGTCTGAATTTGTAGACCAAATCAGAAAAAAAACTGCAGTTTATCTTTGGGCTGAGGCTTGCAACACTGCAGTTTATCTGTAGAATATGATTCCACACAAAGTCTTGGGGGATAAGACTCTTGAGGAGGATTTCTTTGGGAAGAAGCCTGATATTGGGAACTTTAGGATTTTTAGGTGCCTTACATATTCACTTGTCCCTTCTGAGAAGAGGACAAAGCTAGAACCCACGATAGAGAAGGGGATCTTTGTTGGGTATAACGAGACTTTAAAGGATTTTCGCATATATATCCCTTCCTTGAGGAAGCCAATTTTGAGAAGGGATGTGAGATTTGAGGAGGATGGATCCTTTAGGAAGTCACGAGGGACTGAGAGGGGTGAGAAATAATCACCTCAGATTCAGGTGAGTCCAAAACAAACTTTAGTGACACAGATTTTAGGTCCACTAGTTTTGGTGATCACTGAACCACATGTTACAGGGCCAAAAATGTCAGGATCATAGGTTACTGGTCCACAGATTTCAGGATCGAGTTCTCCAGATTCTATGTCAAGTTCATAGTCTTCTGGTGATGGGGTTGATCAGGGAGAGTCCTCTCCACGAGAAATTACTTCAGAGAGGAGGAAGCCCAAGTGGATTTAGGACACTTTAAGGGAGGCATAGGGTTCAATGGGGAATCCTAGGAAGGATGTGAGGGAGAGTAAACCTCCAGAGAGGTTTTGTAGTTTTCTTACGATGATGAGAAACATTAGAGAGTCTGAGCCTTCCACCTTTGAGGAGGAATTTTATTGAGAGGTTTAGAGAGATGCCATGATGAAAGACTACAATTATATCATGAAGAATGATGTTTAGGAGGTGGCTCCTAGATCTGAGGGAAAGTTAGTGGTGACTTCGAAGTGGCTATACAAACTAAAGTATGTTGCAGATGGAAACATTGAGAAGTACAAGGCTCGGTTTGTGGCTTTAGGATTCTCACAGGTAGAGGGATTTGATTATGATGAGACCTTTGCTCCAGTAGCTAGATACACCTCAATCAAGTCAATGATCTCCATTGCAACAGAGTTGGTTTGGAAAATCCATCAGATGGATGTGAAGAACGCATTTCTAAATGGTCTCATTAAGGAGGAGGTTTATATTGAGCAGCCACATGGATTTGAGGTGCATGGGAGTAATTATCATGTATGCAGACTGAAAAAGGCCTTGTATGGGTTGAAGCAAGCTCCTAGAGCTTGGTACTCCAGGATAGACACATACTTGCAGCAGATGGGTTTCATGAAGAGTGAGGCAGATCCCAACCTGTACTTCATTGTGGTTGGAGGTGATCCTCTAATTATTGTGCTATATGTGGATGACCTATTTATTATAGGGGTTGAGAGACTCATAGCTGGTTGCGAGGAGAGCCTTGATTCATAATTCATGATGAAATATATTGGTTTGATGCAATACTTCTTGGGGTTGTAGGTTTGGCAGGAGGATGGACATATCTTTCTGGGACAGGGTAGATATGCAGATGATATTATGAGGAGATTTTGGGTGGAGGATTGTAGACCCATGTCTACACCTATGAAAACCAACTGGAAGAAGCTACATTCTTTTGAGACAAAGTTGGTTTATCCCAAGTTGTATCATCAATTGATTGGTTCGCTGATGTATCTGGTCAACAAAAGACCATATATTTGTTTTTATGTTAACTATCTTAGTCATTTTATGGTGGATCCTCAGAGAGTACATTGGATTGAAACAAAGCATGTGCTCATGTACCTTAAGGGTATGGTGGATTTTGGCCTGAACTATGAGAGAGGGGATGGATTTTGGTTGATTGGCTATTCAGATTTAGATTGGGAAGGATGTGTCAGTGACATGAAGAGTACCTTAGGTTGTTTCTTTGGATTGGGCTCAACAATGGTGTCTTTGTTCAGTCGAAAGAAAAATTTAGTGTCTTTGAGTTCTGTTGAGGATGAGTTCATGGAAGACAATTAGGCTAGTTGTGAGGCCATTTACCTTCACAAGTTTCTATTTGAATTATTTTGTGTGGAGATGAGACCCACGATGATATATTGTGACAATCAGAGTTGCATTAAACTCTCTGAGAATCCATTTTTCCATGACAAGTCTAAACACATTGAGATTAAATATCACTTCATCCGGGACCATGTTTAGAGAGGAGCAGTTGAGCTACAATATGTTTCCATCGATGAGTAGATGGCAGACATCCTCACAAAATATTTGGGGAAAGGAAAGTTTTTTCCTTTGAGAGATAAGCTTGGGGTGGTGAGGAACACTTTCCTCGGTAAGAGGGAGTTGTTGTCACTCTGTAAATTTGTTTGGCTGAGAAAAAAAATGACAAAGGTAACCTACAGACCAACTTTAAGACCAAAAAATAGCATTTCCAACCTAGAGAGGGCTCTCTCTAAGACTTAGTCTCTAACAGATAATGGATTTGAATTGTCGGCTAGGTTTATTGCATTTGTGAAATTTTTCTGGTTCTGTTGGAAAGGGAATACATAACCTTGGGCCATGGAGTCAAATTCTAGAAAGTGAGAGAAATAAATGATTTGGTAAATAAAACCTTGAGAGGATAAAGGATAAGCAGGAAATGGTCTTTCAGTTCAAATGTCATTGTGTGTGGTGAGAGAAAAAGTACATAAAGAAACTCAGAGCATCGTTGAAGATGAATTCTAAAGTACTTAGAAGAAAACACATGAGTTTAAATGGCGAAGCCTAAATCACTGCGTGATGAATTCTAGACTTATTAATAGTTCCAATTTAAATAGAGTAAAGACATGGATATACATAAAACATGAAGTACATACATATGAGAGATCACAATACATCAAACCACCACCATTAGAATATTTTCGTCAAAGCCTCAGGAAATTTGCATTATATTTCGATCGGGTTCAAAAGTTACATTCAACAGTATACTGTCTACACTACTTTGCCAACCAACCTGACTTACATTGAAAATATCCAATATATAGAAAAAGATGCACCCCTTGGGCTACCATGCTCCAAACCACTACTCCCAGAATTTTGGTTCTAGTTATTCCCTGCCAGATGATATTTCAAATAGGAATTACTAAGAATAGGAATCCAAATGCACCCAATCATGCCATAACCAATGTATTTACCACGATCGTTCGGTCATCAACAAGATTCAATCATTAGGAAGTGATGCGTAGGCGTTTCTCCTTTGAAGGGCCACCTGAATGATCGAGAATTTCTGTCATAATTATTCTAGCTAGCATAACGAGATTTGATTGCTGCCATACAGTCATTGGCCCTAGTTTGCATGTGGTGAGTTGGTATGGAGGATGAATGGGGGCTGTCATTCATGATTTCCAGATGGAGACGACGGTCAGGGGACCATGCATCTCCTTCAAAACTATTCTGTGTTCCTTCTACACTTTTCCTTCTCGACAGGTGGGTTTTCAGCATCTGCACGATGTATATCCATCACATGGATACCCATCAGATTCCTTGATTCCCGATAGGGAACATGACACGAGGAGAGAGGAATTTTGTGCCATGCTCAAAAAGACAAAAAACGAGGTCAGGTCAATTATGTTTCTGGCCTCATCTGCACTCTTGACATTCTAATCATTTTCCTAAGAGACCAGTTGCACCTTTTCAGATTATTTACCTGTCTTTGCAAGACCACGTTCCCCTTTAGCTTCGTTTGAGCACTGGCCAGAGCCGCGCAGACGTTTTCTATGTCTGCTCCACATTTCTTGAAGTGCTCCATGATTCTCTCCTATGACATTCTCTGTTCCTCATGTAGCTGAATGATCACATCTTGCAATTCTCTGAGTTGTTTCTTGAGCCAATTCACAATCCCTTCTCGACTCTGCGACGCTGCTGTTTCAACAATCCTTTCCACTAACTGCTTTCTCAACTCTCTGTTCTCCTGGTACAACTCAGAAATAGCTAGTTGTTCTTGCTTTAGCTCTTGCGATGGATCCTGAACCTCCATGCTTTCAGTGCCTGACCTTCTCCGTCTATCACAGATTTCCCGGCTTGAACCCTCGACAGGTTCTAGCCAAACAACCTGCATGAGTAACTTCTCAATGACATATCGGGCGCATGGTTCATTTGGAGCTTGGGCCTCCCCGCGCTCCTTCGTTTTCCTTGGCCTACCTCTTTTCCAGGGTATTGGCTATTGGGGTTACGAGCCTTCCACTATATTTCCTTTTCCTACAACACCCTCTATTCCTACCTCTACGCTGTGAGATGTTGTTTCTCCCATGGGTAGACGGGGATATCCTTTGGGGTCCTTGGGGATGTTGAATGAAAACATAAATGATTCCTAGTCCTTTCCCAGTTGTATCAATTCCTTAAATATCAACAACCTGATTAATGAGATATGGGATAGGTTCTTCTTTGACTGGTTTGCTTCGCCTTGGACGCTATCCGCCATTCCTCCTAGACTTTGGTGTAAGAAGAAAGGTAAGTTCAAAGGCCTCTTCTCTATGAAATGCATCAGCATCCTGACGTGAAGTGGGTATATTATGTTATACCTTATTTCATAGGTGAAATAATTTCTAATCACCTTCAGGAGTTTTTGAAAAGGCTCTCGTAGATACTGACTCAGAACACTTGCTATGATTTTCTCGTTCAGGCAGTTTTTCTTGATAAATTATTCATAGCATAGCATGTCCAAAGGCATGCCCTTAGACCACCTTTCACCACATGAAGGTATCTCTATTGGGGTTGACAGAGTTTCCTCCATCACCTGGAATGTGATTCCTGCAATGACTGTGCAGAACCCATTAAATTTGAGAGAGAACTATTCAACCAATTTCACATTTTATCCTTGGATTTTCTCGTAATAGTGAATACTTTCAACCTGTTCGAAATATTCTCTGACGTTTGGATCTTCATTGATTAACGTCAAGTATTGAGGCTCAGGCCTTACAACTCTGCCACCTCATGCCTTCTTCCTTATGTCTTGGTATGTTTTCATGATGAAACATGTGTTTGTTTTGCGCACACAGTAATGAAAGATGACACCCTCTTCGCATGGAAAATGGAGAATGATACTATTCACCAAGACCTTTCGGAGTGGCAGTGGCAGAAACTTTGCACGATGAGAGAAAATGACTTTAGAAATTTGCTGTGTGGCCCCTAGGCACCATGAGGACTCTTGGTGCAGGAACAAGTCGATGTTGTGATAATGATAATGATAGGCTCGTCGCAGTAGGGAAATGCAACATGAAATTTAGGCGTGACAAGGAAAAACTTTGAGGATGAAAGGATGACCATGAGAGGAAAAGTTTCCTAACAGACTAGCTTGTGGAAAACTCCAACAGGCTCCGAACCATGATTTAAGACGGGGAAAACATGAAAATCTTGAATGACTAGGTACGCGACATAGTTGATGGAAATCGACTTTCCCATAGAGAGAAAACTTAGGACTTGTAGGAAAATCACAGACAACACATAAACTTAGATGGTAAAAGAGAAGCACGAAAGGTGACTTGCATTTATAATTGAACATGGGAGGGATGGAATCATGATAGAGGACGCTGAATCCATGGTGACGAGAAGTTTTGAAGTAGGTTGAAGATTTGCGCAACACACTCACGCGATGGGTACACTTTGAAGTGTGCAAAGTACATATGATAAGAGCTGCAGAGTATACGTGATATGAGCGTCATGATTTATTATTCTTTCTGACTTCATAGTGAGGTGATTATGGTCATTATATCTGCTGACGTAATCCTCACTCTAAGAAATTTCCTTGACCTCTGGCACGTAAATTCCCTCTTTCTGACAGGACCCGACATTTTGGGAAAAGACCTTTACAATTAACACATGTTTTATTATGACTCCCCTTCCCGAACCCAAGGGACAACTCCACCACTTGCTGACTTCGACCCATTCATTGCTCAGTACCTGACCTCCCACGTTTCGACACATGAACCATGAATCATCTAGGACTGAATCTAATTGAAAAACTGATGGTGCTAACTGCTGGCTCCAACGTGGATGCTATCCTCCCGGTGAGGTGGAAAAGAACAACATACCAAGTGCCTGACCATTGGGATTTATTTGATTTGCAGACTCTAAAACAACGGAAAATACTCGCTCTAGAACTTCTTGATACAGTCACGACCAGACTCATCATAAACTTAGGGCCTTCACTCTGGGCTTCAATTTTCTTCTAACTACTGATTCAAAACGTCTTCTTTGGAAACATAAAAAAAACAACTATTTACAATGACATGAAAACTGAAATAGACCATACTAAACCAGATAATGTTTAAGAAATTTTCCATTCATAGGTCCCCCACCAGTGAATTCTCCATTAATCTCTTGTAGCAGATATGCATTGTTCCCATGATACGTGACAATCCTGAATGGCCCCATCTAAAGATGATCAAATTTTCCATGATTCCCATTGTCTTCATTCCTCGCGTCCCACTTCAGCACCAGATTATTTACCTTGAAATCCTCCTACTTAGAGTGCTTTTCAAAAATATTCTTCATCCTATCTTGGTGAAGCTATGATTGGTTGAAAACATGTTCCCTCATTTGCTGCGCATCAACCAATTGGTTCATTCTCCTTTGAGCGTCGTTTGGTTCGGCCTCTTGCTCTTACAAAAACCTCTCGATGGGAAATGCCAACGAGGTGGGGAAAAATAACTCCGTGCCATATAAAATTTGGAACGACGATGTGGAGGTGGACTTTTTGATAGTGATTCTATCATCCCATAGCGCACAGATAAGATTCTTGTGACATGCCTTATTGTTGTCTTGCATGAGATTTTTAATAATCCTTGTTAAGATTTTGTTGGATGATTCAACCAACCCATTACCCTATGGGTAATAAGCCATAGAATTTCCCAGGGTTATGTTTTAATCATTATAAAACTTCTCTATCTTATTGGACTTGAACGCTACTGCATTATCCTTGATGATATTGACAAGACACCCAAACCTAAACAAGATGTTGGTTTCCAGAAACTGAATGATAATTGTGTCAGTAGCTTGCCTTGTGGGGACCACTTCGATCCATTTGGTGAAATAGTCCATGGTCGTTAGTATCCATCTATTCTGAGCCAAGGATGGTAGATGGATTTCTCCTATAAACTACAGACCCCATTGCATATATGGTTCTTCGATAGAGATAGGATTTAACGACAGAGATTGCATCGTTCTTTTTCCATCAAATATCTGACATTCGTGGAAACTGGAAACTTCTTTTAATACATCTGTGAAAATATCGGGCCAATAAAATCCCGCCCTCAAGATTTTATGCGTAGTGGTATTCCAGTAATGATTCCCCCCATAGTCCCCTTTGTGGAACTTCTTGATAGCTCGTTTTGTGTCTTCTTCCAACAAACAATTTAGCAAGATTCCTCTCGGGTCCTTTCAATACAAAGAGTTATCTAGGATTCAAAACTTAGCCACCTTCAACTTCAAAAAACTAGCCTTGGTTTTTCTCAACCTTGGAGGAGCTTGCAAATTTCTCAATACAATAAATGATGTTAGCGTACCAAGGTGACTCGATGAATTTTTGAGACACCTGCAAAACTGCTTCTTCTTAAAGGTTCTCCAATAGATCAATAATGAAGTTTATTCCAAAAACATCACAGTTCGACTGCACCATCAATTTTTCCATCCCTTGACCCTTAATCATATTTGTAGGCTTGATTTCAAGGTCATATTCTAGCATGACTATGATCCATTTACCCCTTCTCCCCTCAGGGTCAGGTTGAGTAAGGATATCCTAGAAGAAATTGCTAGGCACATAAGCAATGATGAGAGAATGCAGTATATAAGTTCTGAATTCCTTGAGGGATGTCACTAAGGTAGATGATTGTTTTTCCATGATATCATACCTCAATGGGGAGTCTCTCAATGTCCTGCTGAAATAGGCTATAGGATTTTCGAAATTCTGCTCATCCTTTTGTAACAGGACGCCAACGATGGCGTGCTCTAAGGCAAAGGAGAATAAGATAAAATCCTTTGTGAAATCTGGGATGGCTAATATGAGAGATTTGGTCAGCACCACCTTGATGTATTCAATTGAATTCCTGGCTTCGGGGGTCCATTTTATCTCATTACCCTTTCTGAGCATACTCGTGATGTGATTTATAATTTCAGCTAGATTAGAATGGACCTCCTCAGAAAGTTCACCTTTCCTAGGAAAGATTGTACCTCTTTCTTTCTCTGAGGAGTGTTGATATTCAGAATCCCTTCCACCTTGTTGGGTTCTATCTTTATTCCTTCCTTTGAGATGATGTTCCCCAACAATTTTCCTTCTCGCATCCCGAAATTTGAGTTTTTTGGATTTAATGATATGACAAAATTTTTGCATTTATGGAAGACCTTCTTCAGATGCTCAAGATGTTGTTCGTCGGAGTCAAAAAATATTGTGATGCCATATAAGTAGATCATGATAAACTTGTCTTTCTCCTTAGCAAATTCTATATCCATATCCCTCTAGAAAGTAGCTCCAACGTTCATAAGACTGAAAGGCATCTTTTCAGACATGAACGTACCCCACGATGTTGTAAAGGCTGTCTTCTCCCAGTCGTCCAAGTGTACCATGATCTGATTGTAACTGGAAAAACCGTCCAACATCAATGTAGTCCATATTAGGAAGCGGGTGGTTCTCTTTGAGGGATACTCTATTCAGGTTCCTAAAATCCATGCATAACCTTATTTCGTTGCTCTTCTTCCTTACAGGCACAAGGTTGGCCACCCATTTTGAAAATCTCAAAGAAAAAATAATTTTGGCATCAAATAGTTTCTTTACTTGTTTTTCAATCAGCGTCAACAGTAGGGGATTGATCCATCTTAGATTTTTCTTGAAAGGTTTTTGATCTTCCTTGATGGGAATGACATGTTGAATTACTCTAGTGTCATAGACTTTCAAGTCTTCATAACTCCATGCAAAAATGTCAGGAAAATATTTCATGAGGTTAGTATATCTCTGCTTGATCTCCAGACTAAGTGTCTTTGAAAATATGATTATATTAGGGTTCTCTTGAGTCCCTATGTTTCAATCCTTGATATATTCATCATTTGCAGTGATCCTGGGATTTCTGGCTACATCATTTTCATCAAACAACTTTTCTAATGGAACCAATCCTTTGGGGATGATGTTGTTTTTTAGCTGCACTATATCCCTACCATATATTTGGTTATGAAAAGGGTCAAAATTACTATGCACAAACACATATTCATCTTCTTCGCAACGACACTCATCATCGATGTTTACGTTAGCAAACTCATCGCTCATTTGGAGGAACCTCTCCACCTGTTTGTCATCTTCAAACACTTGCCAATATTTGATGTTATCGGGTACTGTAGGCCTATGTTTGACTTCAATATCATACTTCATGTTGGGAAAAAATGGAATTTTAAACACTGAAGATGAGGTGGCCAGGGCATCCGCAATTTGATTTTACCCCCTAGGGATCACTGACAGATTATACTCTGAGAATTCTTTGAGGAGGTCCAGCACTAGATTTCTATATGCTCTTAGTCTGGGGTGCTTGGACTGATATATACCCTTCACTTGATTTATGATGAGCTCAGAGTCTCCATGCATCACTATCCTCTTAGCGCCCAATTCTTTTAAAGTTCTCAAGCCCAAAATTAGCGCTTCATACTCAACCATGTTATTTTTACAATCGAAGGCGAGCTTATAGGAGCAGAGTTTTGTGACCACTTTGGGAGGATTTATCCATACACTGGCTCCAAATCCTTCCTTGTTGACATCTCTGTCGAAGCTCATATTCTACATTTCATTTTCCACGCGGTTTCTTTGATCTGTGCATTCCTTCGCTCGACGCGTGACCTCATCTTCGACTGTCATGACTTTTGTTGGTTCCTCCCTTTCAAAAATTAAGTTGTTGTAAAAAATAGAGGAGTCAATTTCGGTGTCAACAGAGTAGATAGGATGATTGTTCGGTTGGGTCTTGCTACTCACCATGTATTTGAGCAACACCTCTCTATACAATCTTCTTTCTTGGTTGAAAACAGGGATGGTAGCATAAGACATGTCTATCTGCAGGGTTCCATTTGATTTTGTGGCCCATGATATGGATAACAACATGCCGAACTTTTGGGGGATGTTGGCCACCACCACGTCCATGACCAGATTCTTTGACAGAATTTGAGATAACGACATGACCAAATGTTTGATCAGACCCAAACATTTCACCTTTCTTGAGTCAAAAGAGAAAATATCTTTATAAGGTCTGGTGACGTCCAAGCCTAACTCGTCCATGACCACCTTTGGCATGAGATTGTGTGACACAACCGAACCCAACATGGTTTTATGCAAAGTCATGTCATGAATTTTGAGGCTGACATAGAAAGGGGGAACGTCCTCAATATCGCTAGTTTCTTCTACACGCGGACCAAATAAGATGGCATGGTGGTCATCCCGGATGTTCAAGGTTTTGAGAGCCTCTTCCATATTTAACATTTTAATGATTTGATCCCTATACTCTCCCTTATTGATTAGCTCATTAAAAGGAACATAGATTTTAATTTTGGCCTTTTTGTTCTCAAAATTAAAGGGAGGAGGAGTTTTTTCTACCTCTTTGATGCCCGTTTCCTTACTCGCCTCCAACGCTTTCTTTAAATATTCTGCCTTTGAATTTCCTTTCTCCACGACGTCCCTTGCTGGATTGTTTTTCTTTGGTTGGCTTGGGGAAGGAGTATTCACTTGAGGATCCTTTATGCAATTTGTCTACTGAGGCTCTGTAGACGTGTTTCTATTCCTGAGGTTGTATTGCTTTTGAAAATGCATGATTGCATTGTGATATCCTTTCTTGAATTCCTCTGTTTATGAAGACAACATGTCCTTAGTCTCCGAAATAATACCATCATTTGCGTCCATGAATTGATCATGTTATCCCTTTGTTAAGAACACATGTGTATTCATGTCGTCACAACAATGCAACTGGTCTTGGATCATCTTCTCAAAGTCTTCATTTGCGTAGTTGTTTTGGAATGGAGGTATTATTTGTTGATCACCTTGATCCCTCTAGTCCCTCTGTTCCCTCTGCCTGATCCGCGAGACTGAATCCCTTCTAAATTTTTGAATTTTAGGCTGGAAATAATTTTTTTTCCTGTGGTGGGCCTATTCTCCATGTGCATCCTTTCCATAAGCTTCTCCATAGTATTCATCATCAAGTCAAACTTTTCGTATGAAGATCGAGACATAGAGGGCTGAGTGTCTCCTTGGGGATTCTTCCCATTTTTGTCAAAATTTTGTTTGATCTTTCCCGATGCCATCATATTCACTTTGACTTCGATTGCATCACTCATCATAGCGCCTAAAGTGTTAGATATTATTTCTCTCAGCAGCAAGGAAAAATCGTTGTCAAAGGAATCAATGTATCGAAGCTACGCAACTACGGGAGGCGACTAGAATTATATGGGGATTGAGTTGTATACCTTCATGAATCTGGCTGAAAGATCTTGCACCGTTTCCTCTAGTGATATTTTCATATTGTTATACTGAGTTAGTAGTTGCAGAGGATTCTTTTTGTCTCCCCATCTGGAAAGTAACGATGTTTCAAACATTGTGAAATCGAGGATGCTCACTACTCGAAGGGACTTAAGCCACTTCCTGACCTCCCCTGAAAGAATCTATGTGAACAATCTCACTTTTACATCCTCATGATCAAACTCTTCTAGGTCAAAAAAATCATTGAACTAGTCCAAGTGCTTTTGGGTAGAGCCATTTCCCTCGACATCATATATCTTAATCCTCTGATTATAGTTCTAGGGAAAATCATGCAGTTGGGATGGTAGGGAAAGAGGGGTTAATATGGTGACCATTAATATAGGAGGGTTTGGAATTGGCAGAATGCTCTGAGTGGGGATTACAGTAGCTCACGGGATTTTGTTTGGTATCCAAGATTGAAACCTCTTCTCATCGAAGACTATCTCATCCAAGCAGGTTTCTGATTTAGACTTGAACATGGTTTGTTCGAACATTGTATTGAAATCAAGGTCATCATTTATTTGTAAACCATCCTTGGGTACGGATAGGTTTCTCTCTAGGTAATAGAATGGGTCTGGCGTTTGTTCCTTTGCTTTGCGCAAAAGTTTTTTGGGATCAGGCATGGGTGCTACAGGGTTCAGATGAGGGTTAGCTCTGGTATAAACTTTCTTTGGAGCCAGGATTTCTGATTCGTACTACTCTATGCTACTGCTCCTATTTTTTGGAGTCACCAGGGTAATTTTTTCATCCAATATAGACGTCTGACCCACTGTTACTCTCAGGGGTCAAAACTACAGCTTTAGTCATTCTCCCAGGGAAATTTTTATTCAATTTCATCCTCGACAACGATGCCAAGATGTTATCACTCTGTAAATTAGTTTGGATGAGAAAACAAATGACAGAGGTAACCTACAGACTAAATTTAAGACCAAAAACTATCCTTTCTGACCTAGAGAGGGCTCTCTCTGAGACTTAGTCTCTAACAGATAATGGCTTTGAATTGTCGGCTAAGTTTATTGTGTTTGTGAAATGTTTTTGGTTCTGTTGGCAAGGAAATACAAAATCTTGGGCCATGGAATCAAATTCCAGAAAGAGAGAGAAATAAATGACTTGGTAACTAAAACCTTGAGAGGATAAAGGCTAAGCAGGAAATGGTCTTTCAGTTCAAATGTCGTTGTGTGTGGGGACAGAAAAAGTACATAAAGAAACTCAGAGCATCGTTGAAGATGAATTCTAAATTACTTAGAAGAAAACACAGGAGTTTAAATGGCGAAGCCTAAAGAACTGGGCGATGAATTCTAGACTTATTAAATGTTCCAATTTAAAGAGAGTAAACACATGGATATACAAAAAACATGAAGTACATACATAGGAGAGATCACAATACATCAGACCACCACCATTAAAATCTTTTCTTGAAAGCCTCAGGACCTTTGCATTATATTTGAATTGGGTTCAAAAGTTACATTCAACAGTCTACTGTCTACACTAATTTTCCAACCAACCTGGCTTACATTGAAAAGATCCAATATATAGAAAAATCTGCGCCCCTTGTGTTGCCATGCTCCAAACCACTACTCCTAGAATTCCGGTTCTGGTTATTCCCTGCCAGATGATCTTTAGATTAGGAATCCAACTGCACCCAATCATGTCATAACTGATGTATTTACCATGATCATTCGGTCATCAAAAAGATTCAATCATTAGGAAGTGATGCATCGATGTTTCAACTTTGAAGGGTCACCCGAATGATCGAGCACTTTTGTTAGAATTATTCCACCCAACGTAAGGAGATTTGATTGCTGTCATGCGATCATTGGATTTAGTATGCATGTGGTGAGTTGGTATAGCATATGAATGGGGGCTGTCATTCATTCTTTTCAGATGGTGATGACGGTCAGGGGACCACACATATCCTTCAAAACTATTGTGTGTTCTGCCTACACTTTTCCTTCTCGACATGTGGGTTTTCAGCATCTGTGCGATGCATATCCACTATGTGAATACCTGTTAGATTCCTTGCTTCCCGATAGGGAATGAGACATGAGGATAAAGGGACTTCGTGCCATGTTCAAAAAGACAAAAAAATGGGTCAGGTCAATTATGTTTCTGGCCTCATTTGTGGTCTCGATATTCTAAGAATTTTCCTGAGAGACCAGTTGCACATTTTCATATTCTTTACCTGTCTTTGCAAGACTGTGTTCCACTTCAACTTCATTTGAGCACTGACCAGATCCATGTAGATGTTTTCCATGGCCGGTCCAGATTCATTGAAGTGCTCCATGATCCTCTCCTATGACATTCTCTGTTCCTCGCGCAGTTGAATGATCATGTATTGCACTTCTCTGAGATGTTTCTTGAGCCAATTCACATTCCCTTCTTGGCTTTGCGATGCTGATGTTTTGATAGTCCTTTCTACTAAGTGCTTTCTCAACTCTTTTTTCTCCTGGTACAACTCGACAATAGCGAGTTGCACTTGCTTTAGCTATTGTGACGACTCCCAAACCTCCATGCTTTTAGTGCCTGACCTTCTCTTTCTATCACAGATTTCCTGGCTTGAACCCTCGACAGGTTCTAGCCGAACAACACACATGGGTAACTTCTCAACAACAGATTGGGCATGAAGTTTGTTTGAAGCTTGGGCCTCCCCAGGCTCCTTGTTTTTCCTTAGCCTCCCTCTTTTCTAGGGTATTGGCTGTCCAGGTGATGATCCTTCGACCATCTTTCATTTTCTTGCAACCCCCTCTATTCCCACCTCTATGCTACAAGATGTTGTTTCTCCCGTGGGTAGAGGGGGATCTCCTTTGGGGTCCCTGGGGATGTCGGCTAAAGACATAAATGAGTCCCAGTCCTTTATCATTCGTCTCAATTCCTCAACTATAAACAACCTGATTAATGAGATATGGGATAGGTTCTTCTTCGGCTGGTTTGCTTCGGCTTGGATGCTGTCCGCCATTCCTCCTAGAATTTGGTGTAAGAAGAAAGGTAATTCCAAAGGCCTCTTCCCTGTGAAATGCATCAAAAACCTGACATGATGTGGGTATATTTTGTCAAACCTTATTTCACAGGTGAAATAATTTCTAATCACCTTCAAGAGTATCTGAAAATGCTCCCGTAGATACCGACTCAGAACACTCGCTCCGATATTCTTGTTCAGGCAGTTTGGCTTGATGAATTATTGATAGCATAACATGTACAAAGGCATGCACTTAGACCACATTTCACCACACAAAGGGATCTTTATTGCGGCTAACAGAGTTTCCTCCATCACCTGGAATGTGATTCTTTCAATGACCGTGCAGAAACCATTAAATTTGAGAGAGAACTATTTAGCCAGTTTCACATTGTATCCTTGGATTTTCTCACAATAGTGCATGCATCTGACCTGTTTGAAAGATTCCATGGCATTTGGATTTTTGTTGATTAATGTCAAGTCTTGAAGCTCGGGCCTCACAAATTTGCCACCTTGCGCCTTCTTCCTTATGTCTTGGGACGTTGTCATGATGAAACTTGTATTTGTTTTGTGCGCACAGTAATGAAATATGAAACCCTCTTCGCACAACAAATGGAGAATGATATTCTTCACCGAGACCTGTCGGAGTGGCAGTGGTGGAAGCTTTGCACGACAAGCGAAAATGACTTTAGGAATTCGCTGTGTAGTCTTCAGGTGCCATAAATACTCTTGGCACAGGAACATGTTGATGCTATGATAATGATAATGATAGGCTCGTCGCAGTAGGGAAACACAACAAACAATTCAAGTGTGACAAGGAAAAACTCTAAGGATGAAAGGATGACCGTGAGAGGAAAAGTCTTTCGACATAATAGCTTGTGGAAAACTCCAATAGGCTTTGAACCATGATTTAAGATGGGCAAAAAACAACAATCTTGAATGACCAGGTTCGTGACATCGTTGATGGAAATCGACTTTCCCACAACGATAAAACTCAGGACTTGTAGGAAAATCACAGACAACGCATAAACTTGGATGGTAAAAGAGAATCATGTAGGGTGATTGGAATTTATAATTGAATGGGAAAGGGATGGAATCATGACAGAGGATGATGAATCCATGGTGATGAGAAGTTTTGAAGTAGGCTGAAGATTTGCACAACACACTGGTGCGATGGGTACACTTCAGAGTGTGCAAAGTACATATGATAAGAGATATAGAGTGTACGTGATATGGGCACCGTGATTTCTTATCCTTTTTGACTTCATAATGAGGTGACGATGGTCATTATATCTGTTAATGTGACCCTCAATCTAACAACTTGCCTCGAGCTCTGGCACGTAAATTCCCTCTTTTTGACAGGACCCGACCTTTTGGGAAAAGACCTTTACAATTCACACATGTTTGATTATGATGCCCCTTCCTGACCCCAAGGGACATCTTGGCACAGGGGAAAACCCAAGGTTCAAGGGCCATGTTGGTACCAACAAAACCCTAACTACCGACCCTTTCGGCAACACCCGCGAAGCAGGAGAAGTCTCACCTGAGGTAGAGGCAGGGGGTTATAGGACTTAGGTGTCTATATCCAAAATGGGACACATATCTGTGATTACAACACTTTGCAGAGTATTCTATTATCACTTACAAGATAACATGCATTATTTTATTAGCTTCATTAACATCGCATAACAAAACCCTAAGATAGATCAACGCAGTAACAATAAAGAGTAATCACTTCAACCACTTAGCACATATCAATGAGTTAGATCTAGCATTCATTCATAAAGCATAGTAAAGAACTAAGAAATATCAGATCTATATAACAAACATAATAAGAAAAGCACTGAGCATATTCATAGCATAAACCACACAACACAAAGCCAACAAACGATACAACATATATGTGGTTCACCCCAGTGTGCGGCTACGTCCACCAACTGCTTTTTCTTCTTTATTATTATTCTAAATCTCTTACATTCATCCGCTCCTGTGCACTAAGCCACAGAGCTAAGCTTCATAGAGGACATGAGATCTGCACACTAAGTGCCATATCCTCCTTCCCAAAACTAGGTCACGACACAAAGCCCACTCTTCTATCTAGCACGGAGCCTTACATACACATTCTGTTGCACTAAGTAAACCAAAACTACTTACACTTAGCCTTGCAAGCTATTGACCTCCTTCTACATTACATTTATTTATACTTTTACATTTCCTTACAAAAAGGCCTAAACATGGGTAAACCCATGGGCCGACATCCCATAACCTATTACAAAAACCCTAATGAACCCCTTTCTTGGTCCACATAGCCCACAAAACAAGTGAGATCCGCGATCTCAGCTTTTCCTGGGTGCTCCATCTTCGGCCAACCTATCGAAGTCCAAAAGTGGTCAAACCTGACCAAGGTTTCCTCAAAACTTGGTCGAGGGCCAACATGCTTCCAACACTCACCTGTGACTCATTGCAAGTCACTCAGATCTGGGAAACACTGCTTCAAAGGCCTTGAGCTTCACTTGAGAAACATTGACTTGTTGCTTCACCTGAGCCTCCTTTTCAATGAGTTCTTGGATCATATGCTCTCTAACAGGCCCTCCCAGGCGTTGTTCCACTATTGCAACCACATGGTCCAGTTGCGATCCTTGTCCTTCAATATCTTCAAACACCTTGCAGGCTTCATCCTGCATAGGTTGAAACTTTTGTGTGACTTCCATTACCCTACCCTGGATGACAGTAATTTGTTGTTGTACTGTGCACTGTTCCTGATATCTCTTCATTATTTCTACCACAGTGAATAGATTTATCTGCGCGTGTACTGACAGTTCCTGCTGCTACACCTCCTGTAACTGCGCTTCCAACTTCCTCAGCTCTGGATCTTCTGCGAGGCATTCGTAAGTCTGTGCACTTCTATTGCTCAGTTGTTTTCATTCTGAGGCAAGGGATCTGATCCTTCCAACTTCACTCTTAGCTTGTTCCTCCCTCTAATCGCACACCTCCTGCAGAGTGCTTGGTACTTCTTGGATCTCCAACTTCATTATCCTCAATTGAAGCTGCTGGATGGCCTCAACGAGCTTCATCACTTGAACCTCGACTACCTCATGTTCCTCCTATGCCAATCTTGGAACATAACGAAGTGATTTTCTCACTGCTTCTTTGACCACAGTCTACTCCTTTTCTCTTTGTATCTTCGCTTTGTCTTCCTTGACCATCGATCGAAATCATCTTTGTCATTTTCATAAGCGGTTACACAGTACCGCGCAACTCATAGTTTCTCTATGACTTATTCTTTCTCTTGCTTCAAGGCTTTTGTAGCCTTCTACTTTTCTTCCTAAAATTTCTGAAGTCGAGCCTCTGTTTCATCTTCCAATATTCTCAATTGGGCGGGCTCATTCCCTAATTCAATGGTCTCTGGCGAGGAAGGTGCAATAGGTACTGCCCAGATTAGTTGAATAGCTTGTTGTATCTCCTTTAGTTCCTTCTTGACCCTTCCATACAATTCCTCCTTGTTCTCTCCATATCTCTGCAAGATATCTTCAGATGCATCCTCTATCGCTCTGTGGACTAGACCAATATCATCCTCTGTGAGCGTGGACTCCATCTAGGGCTTACTAGCACGTGTCTTCTTTCTTGCCAAAGGTTTATGCAGAGAAACCTTCCTCTTCCGTGGTGTTTATGTTTTAGTAAGGGGATCCTTCAGCGGTGTATCTTCTCCTTCTCCTTTCTTTTCTCCTTCTTCCCCTTCTCTTTGTCCATCTACTTGGTCTTCTCCTCCTCCTCCCGTGGGAGAGAAATATCCATTTTCTTCAGAGGCGTTGTCCTCCTCATCAGTCTCTATATTATGAAATTCCTCCTTTTTCTTCTTCTTCTTCGCACTAGACTGTCCTACATGCTCGAACTGGGTGACCAAGGGGCTTATGATAATGTTAGCGTTGGAGAGTTCGACATCAATGACAGGTTTCTGAAATTATTTTGGCCATTCCTTCATGATCTGTTCCATGTCTTCGTCTGTCATCTTGTAATAAGATTGTAGCTCTTCATTTCTCTCATCTCTATGCGCAATGATATAGATAAAGTGTGGATCTGTGTGGAACTTGTCTATCAGTCTGTACTGGTGCAAGGTGCGCAGTGTCATGCACATGAACGACTTGATGGAAACCTTCAGTTGATGATAATAGGAATGGAACACAACGTTCGACTGCCATTTCTTCCACATGTCGTTGGTGTACCACAAGGTAGAGAACCTAGTGGCCAACGAAACCGATGGTTCGATTTCCAAGAAGGTGGCTGCTTCCATCATTTGCCAAGAAACAAATTCAATCAATATGAGAAACCAACTAAAGTGGAACTCATATCCCTGATCTTGAGCTTTGAGAAAATATTTCTCAAGCTCATTGACGAGGTGACTCACCCAATTCATCTGTATCCCCTCCATGCATTTTCTTGCGAGGTCCACCACGAACTTGGTGACCTGCGTGGGGCGATTCTTTCTTACGATTTTGTTAGCTATGAGTTGGAAAGCAAAGCACACTGTGCCATCCTAGATAGAGGCTACCTTGTATCCTCACTTTCCCTTTTTGACTTTGCCATAAGCCTCCTTGATGCACTAGGCTAGGGAGCGATTTGAGGTCTTCCCTAGATAAAACTACTGAGGGTCTGGTCCCTGCATGCTCAATCCTGTAATCAAGTGGATCAGTGCTGGATCCATAGTAATCCACCAGTCGAGCCATAGGTATCCGCCATGGTAGCACAACAAGAGGATTTTAATGCAAGTGTTAACCTCCTAGTGTTGGCCAAAATTGGGAATATTCATCACATTAAGTATGGTGGACTACGTGAGATCCTTAATCCAAGGCTAGAAGACTAGGTGAGGCTTCTTCCTAGTGGTATTCATAAAATATATATGAGGTACGAGTAGTGCATAATTCTTTATGTCGTGGGATCTATCCCAACTGGCTTCCAACTACACGTATTCTTTTCAGAATGTACACGGTGATCAAAGTGTACTCAAAGTCTCTTGGGATGCTGTCATGGTTAACTGCGCTAGCCAAAGGCAAGATACAATCTGGTAAGATCAATGGGATATGCTTCACATTAGCTATAGTGCCTCGATGCTTACTTCGTTGTTTGGTTGCGAGGTTGACATGACTCGAATGACATCCATTCAAAGGGGAACCCTTGAGTCCTCTAGTCATCGATGCCTGTACTCCTTCTGTTAGTGACATTTCTTGTACAAGGATGTTTTCCTCTCCAATTTGAGGCCTCTGATGTACACACATGGAAGTGGGATTTTGAAAGCTGGATTCAACGGCCGAAACCATAAGCGTCGAGCGTAGCTCACAGAAGAAGTACAGTTCGGGCTAAATTTAAGCGACGAAACATATCAGCGGTCATCGAGATTTTGAGGCTATAAAGTTACCCCATATATAACGTCAGAAAAAGCACCCCTATTTCAATACTAAATCTGGGTCGTCCGATCTAGTGGCGCATGGCGCAAGATCTAGTCAAGTTGGCATATCGGCAGTTAGGAGTTCGAGGGGTAAGAGTCCCCCATCATTTCACATTTCGAAACCCCGAACCCCGAAATGTCGATAAGCGCCTTTGAAGCTGGGCCTGTGGTCCTAGCACCTGGTCACATCAAGCGAGCTTGATCATGGAGGCAGCCCTCTTCTAACATCAAATGCCATCTCGACTGTTCCTCTGGAGGACACGCGGCGTACATCCATGTTTTCATCGTTTGATCAATCGGGATTTTAAGAAGCGTTGCATCGTGAACCCCCAGTGCCAGAAATCCCAAAAGAGTCTAGACCATCCATATAAAGGACACACGGTGCAATAGTGGACCCCCTTTTGTCACATCTCCCACTCCTCTTCTACCTTTTTCTACCACCCACCTGTACCTTCTTACTCTATGCCACTTCCAACTGTGTTGTGTCCTTAGTCCCCAACCTGTCGCATTGCGGCCTCATTGTCATCGTCTCGTGATACATCACCTCACCATCTGGTGTCCCAGCCTTCATTTCTTAGCCACCTAGTGCTTCCACCTCAACGCCTCTCATCTCACCCTCATCCATGTCCTCCATAGGGGTCCCCTCATAGCAGTCCAACAAAGAAGCATCCAAAGAAAATCTGCCACGTCGTTCGAATACAAAGTTGACCGAGGCCATTCCCAATCCCAATGAAGTAGTTATTGTGGTAGTTGACAGTGGTTGAACATTATCCTCTTCCATAAATAGAAGGCTAGGAAAGGACCAAGCGTAGAGGCATACTGACAACCTATCCTAATAGAGATTGCATCTGACGAAAGACTGCATGGGCAGTTTGTCCAACATCTTCGTGCACCGCCTGATAGAGAAGCTCCCCAACGTCAAGCATTGAATTCATGATATGATCACGCCTTCAGCGCCTGAGTCAGCTCCAAGTATATGTAGGTGTTTTCTCCATTTTGTAAAGAAAGGATGTTTGAGAAAGGCTCTCGGTTGTAAAACTCTAATGAAGCACTGTTTTCTGGTTATTTCTGGACTCTTTAGACTTCTTGCCTGATGGACGTTAGTTCTTTCCATGTCTTTGTTTACACTGTATTAGAGAAACTCAGAATTGGAGGATCCAATCGAGTTGCGTTGTTGTAGGATGATGTAGGTTGGATCACTGCAGTAGTTGCAAGGTCTCTAATCGGTTCCTGTGATTTCCTTAACGCTGAACGATTTGGAATTGGAGGATCCAGTCAAGTCACGCTTCAGCTCCTTGAAGCTCTGGACCAAGAGGATCTTGTCTCTCGAGTTTTTCATCCCCAAGCCTCCGAAGGCTTGTTGCCTGAGGTAGTCTTGCTCACTCTTCTCCTAAGTCTTCCACCTGTTCACCCTTTAATCAACTCCCTGACTGAATTTAGATCAAGACCTCTTTTGTTCCTTACATACCAGACCCAGTCCCTGAGTTGGAGTGATATCTCCTTGAGTCCCTACCCATTTGATCACCCCATTTATTAAATCGTGACATAAAAAATGATGGGTGTTGGGATCTACTTCTGCCAGCAATCCAGGAGTGACTTCTAGTGCTAAAATTTCTGGCGCCGTTGTCGGGGACAAAGTTGAATATTTTCCCTGGGCAGAATGACATTGAGCGTCTGATTCTAAAGGTGCATCAGACATCAGAGCCCTTAAAGATTGCTACTGTGCACCTGGAGACTCCACTGTGGCGACTCCATTGTTTCCACACCACTGTTTCATTTGTGACTACTGTTAGCACACCTGAAAGCTGACCCTAAGGAGATTTCTTGAGAAGGTTTCAACAACTACTTTCTTAGCCTGAGAAGCTTCCTAGGGTAACGACAATGTTAAGATCTGGCCTTTGATGGTGAACAAGGACCAGACCCACTTGAAGCTGCGCATATTTCACCTGGCGAATCCATGATTCGAGGATCGATTGGCGACTCCAATGGTTCGATATGGAGAAAATTCTGGCTCAAAGGTTTGCTTTCTGTGACTTTTCTCAGATAGTTGGTTTTCCTAATGCACTTCCTGATAGAGACCAATGGGGATATTTCCTCCCTGAATTTCATGTAACAAGTTGGGAGGAACCGGCTGAGAATTTACTGGACTTCCATGAGGCTATCCATCGACACAATATCACGCATGAGGATGTCCAAATTAATCTCTTCAGGTATTCATTGAAGGGAGTTGCTCTTGAATGGTTTCGGTCTCTTCCCGCTGTAAGCATCCGCTCTTTAACAGGTTTTCATACAACTTTCAATTCATTTTGTAAAGACTACTATCCAGCTGATGGTTTGTTTGAAAAATATTGTGAGGAGTTTTCTTCGCTTCAGGAAGCCTCTGCTAGCCCTGAAGACCAGGTCCATGATGAAGCCCTTACTGTGGAGGAAAGCATCTACTGTGAAAATATAGAGGTGTTGGACGATATTAATTGTGTTAGCCCCAGAATGGAAGCATCTGACATCATATCAGATGCATATGTTCTTTTAGATCTTCATGAAGATCAACACGCCTCTTATGGAGATTATGAGTTTGCAGAGAAGATGTGGTCCATGGTAGATGGCTCACCTGAGTATCGAGTTGAAGCAGATATTCCTAGCAGCCCTGCTTCTGAGGACGGAGACCTTCCCATTTTTAAAGAAGAAATTATTGTGGAAGTGGTTTCCTCTCTTTTTCCCCAGGGGGTTTCTCATGATATATGTTTACCTGGGATGAAAGAGAAAAATATTACGTGTGAGCAGCCAGAACTAGTAGGTCCCACTATCCCTAAAACGAAAATTTTTGACGGGATCACTGTTGTGGAGGAGGATCATATCAATGAAGGACAACCCCTTTTTGATATATATTATAGTGATGATGAGCAACAAGCTTATCCTACTTTTGATCACTATAGATATACTGAAGAGACAGTCAGCAAACATAACCACCCCATGGTCCCTATTTATGATGAATACGAATTAGACCTGGGGGAGAACGAACCAGAGGAGCAGAATATTTCCTGTCTAGAGCCAGTCAGCGAGCAGCCACCGCCCGAGAGCAGCGAGCCTACGTCAGTTGTCCACCAACAACTTGTGCTTATCAGAGATATTCAGACATAGGTGAACAATTGTGTGGCAAAGAAGGGTGTCTGTCCCCCATTTTCTGGAATTTTCCGCTCATTCCATGACCCTGTCTACAAGTACGTGGAGTGGCATTTCCCCTATGCCTTGGAGCCACCCTATTTCATCTCAAATCCAGCCTGAAAGGAGGAGTTGAAGAGTGTAACCGTTCTGCTGTCATGACTACACCATCTGTTGATGATCATTGATAAAGGGAAGGAGCTTCTATCCAGGAAGCTATTTGAATGGTTATGGTGGAAATCTGCTTTCACCTAGCCCCATGCGAAATATTTCATTAGAATTAGGATTGTATATAAATAATCTTTTTCGAGCATGTATTTTATTTTGTTTTGCTTTATTTTTCGGCCTATATTTTCAGAAGCAGGAAGTTTTGAGCTTGACTCCATAGCCCAACAACAAGGCACTGAAGCTGCGGAATGAGTTCTTAGAGCATCACAGGGACGACTCTATCCCCCATGGAGCCTAATGTTAGTGACATTTCTTGTACATGGATGTTTTCCTCTCTGATTTGAGGCCTCTGATGTAAATGCATGGAAGCAGGATTTTGAAAGCTGGATTCAAAGGCCGCAGCCATAAGCGTCGAGCGCAGCTCACAGAAGAAGTCCAGTTCGGGATAAATTTAAGTGACGAAACATATCAACGGTCATCGGGATTTTGGGGCTATAAAGTTACCCAATATATAACGTTAGAAAAAGCGCCCCTATTTCAAGACTAAATCTGGGTCGTTCGATCTAGTGGCGCATGGCGCAAGATTTAGTCAAGTCGGCATATCGGCAGTCGGGAGTTCGAGGGGTAAGAGTCCCCCGTCATTTCACATTTTGAAACCCCGAACCCCAAAATGCCGATAAGCGCCTTTGAAGTTGGGCCTGTGATCCTAGCACCCGATCACGTCAAGCGAGCCTGATCATGGAGACAACCCTCTTCTAACATCAAATTCCATCTCGACCATTCCTTTGGAGGACACACGGCATACATCCGTGTTCTCGTGGTTTGATCAATCGGGATTTTAGGAAGCGTTGCATTGTGAACCCCCAGTGCCAGAAATCCCGAAAGAGTCTAGACCGTCCATCTAAAGGACACACGGCGCAATAGTGGACCCCCTTTTGTCACATCTCCCCCTCCTCTTCTACCTTTCGCTACCACCCACCTGTACCTCCATACTCTACGCCACTTCCACCTGTGTTGTGTCCTCAGTCCCCAACCTGTCACATTACGACCTCATTGTCACCTTCTTGTGATACATCGCCTCACCATCTGGTGTCCCAACCTTCGTTTCTTCACCACCTAGTGCTTCTACCTCAACGCCTCTCGTCTCACCCTCATCCATGTCCTCCATAGGGGTCCCCTCATAGCAGTCCAACAAAGAAGTATCCAAAGAAAATCTGCCACGTCGTCCGAATACAAAGTTGACCGAGGCCATTTGTAGCGTACCAATTTGCTACCCAGGTTTCCAAACCCCTCAATTTACCATTATACAGGAATGTTTACATAATTGGTAAAAGAATTATAAGCACATGCATTTAAACAGAATTAAACACACTTAATTCTCAGAGTAAAACATATGGGTACTGCTATAATTAAACCGGTCATAGCATTCATCATTAATTCATTTGCAGAGCGGAAAACATGATAATATATACAGCACAGTCGTGCCAAAACATGTTCAAAACATAATTCAGAATACTTATCTTTTATTTGCTGTAGCATTCACTAACCAAGTGCAGGCCTTCCACGAACCTCCCAGCCTTAGACCACACTGTTCATCAGCTCAACAGTAGGTCACCCCCGAGCTGGGACCGAGCTCCACCCCCGGGCAAGGAATCTAGTCTCAGGCTGAGGTTACAGGGAAGACAATCGCATACACA
>JZKD02S1700580.1:176302-194024 GCA_000966675.3 Picea glauca | reverse complement strand
TCCAAAGAGTGTAAGGTAAATGTAAACTCAGGACAAGTGGTGAATAAAGGCATAAGGAAAATTAATGATGTTGATATTGAATCCTCCCCTGCAAGTAAAGAAGAAGACACAGATATAATAAAAGAATGTTCAGTTAGCATCTATCCCATGGAAGAAGCAGAAGAAGAATCATGTCATAAGATGGAAGCTGAAGTTTTGAAGGTTGAGAAGTCAAACACCCAAATCAAGTTCTTAAACAACTCCATGACCCTGGATAAGCTCTTGGATAGTCAAAGATCACCAAATGAAAAATATGGTAGTAGATACAACGAGGAAGAAATCAATACTCCTAAGAAACCTGATACCGGTCCTTCGTCTGTGAAAAAGAAAAGCAGGTATGAGAGTGGTTGTAGCAATTTTTTCTTGTGATTGAATATGGTCATAAAAGCCTTGGATTGTATGCATCATGGAAGAAAAATGAAATTGCAGTAATAGAGATAGATGAGAATCAATGGGGAGATCTAAGGGTTATTTAAAAAGTATAAGCTACAATTACACAGTGTTTCAGTAGGACAACAACATCTTCAACAACAACATTTTATTTTACAAAATGATATACATGACATCCTATAGAGATAACAAGAGGAAAGACCTTGTCAGGGAAAGATAACCTTTTAGGAACAAAGGGGGAAAGAAGTCAGAAGTAGAGAGAGAACAATGACAGGGGGAGTCATCCAATAATGACAAGAAAAGGTTGATGAAGGAGTCCCAGTAAGAGAGGTGAGAAATTTTGAGTATTCTATAGAGGACACAGTGGAAGCTGAAGATGAACAGGTCCAAGAATCAGAAGGAGAAGACTCTGGTTTAGATACAAATATTCTGCAAGCCTCAAATAAGAGAGTCCATCCTGTCAGGGGGAGTTTGTGTTGGTTTAATATCTGATACCTCCTAAAAATACTGCAACAACTTAGGGGGAGCATGTGTTCTTTAACATTGATGTCAAAGGGGGAGAAAAGAGTTCGGGTGCCTTTGTTGCCATCAATGAAAAAGGGGGAGATTGTTGGCATGTTTTACAGGCAACATATTCTTTTCATTGATGGCAAGTACAACAATGATGATGGCTTAAGTATAGGAAGAATGTGCCAGGTGGGCACCAGAAGTATTTTGGGAAGACGCAATAGAGCAAGCTCGATAAGATCAGAAGAGATAGTGCAGAGTATGCGTGTTTGTCATTGATGGAAAAGATCACGACTAGTAGCGCAGGGATAATGGCATGGTAATGGTAAGTTCAACAAGTGATCGTTGGATCCCATTCAGAAGTGTAAACTCCAGGAGTCAAGGAAGCAACTCACGATAGAAAATCACGAAATGCGAAACCTCGACTTAATCTCGATTTCGGAGTTTCGGATATCGGGAGTTGGAGGTGTCAAGGAAACTCAAGACAAGAATGATGAAATTGCGAAATGTGAAACCACGATGTTTCAAAGTTTCAGATACCGGGAGTTGGAGGAGTCAAGGAAGCAACTCACGACAGGAACTCGCGATATGCGAAATCAAAAAAATATCTGGACCGTCGAATCATCAAGATTGTGGACCGTTGATCTGAATCCATTTCGGAGTTTCGGATACCGGGATTTGGAGGAGTCAAGAGTGGAGAATCTTCATCACAGGAGTCCCGAAGTTGCGAAATGCGAAATGCTAAAATCCTAAAACATGCACATCAACAAAGACTCCATTTCGGAGTTTCGCAGACCGGGAAATCAAAGATCAAAGGAACTTTAGCCTTTGAAGTAGCGAACCCCAAAATCCTGAAACATACATGATGAAGGCCCGTGAAGTTTCAAAATCACGATAATATATAGACCGTTGGGTCCATAGGACACATGGCGAAAGATCATCATTTCACTGACTGGAAATTCAAAGGAATGGGGTTCCCTAACCTCTCGAACTCGCGATATGAGAAATCGCAAAATAATCCTAGTCATTGGATCAAGGAAAAATCTGGGCTGTCAGACCCAGGAGGTGAATGTGGCATACCATGTCAGCAAGGACAGGTGGCAGCCTACGTCAGAAAGGACACGTGGCACAATCATATAAGGACAAGTGTCAAGTTGATTTGGCATTTCAGGAACCTGGAAATCACAATTCTAAGTGACATGTGGCAGACACATGGATCACGACACGTCATCGAGTGACATCATTCCAGGAATTTAGTTTTGAGAGTTTTAGCATCAAATCTCCCCCAAAGTCCCGAAAGATGAAGTTTTGGGGCGGAGGATAGTCATTTGATCACCATGGATCATGGACCGTTGATCTGAAGAGCGAAGCGTTCAAATGATTAGTGAGTGGTCATAGGCTGTGGTCACATTGTCGAGAGTTGGAGGAAGGCGCTAACAACTAAACTCCATTTCGGGGTTCATGACTTGGAGTGTCGAAACACTTCAATATAGAAATGCCAAAACAACGAAATGTGAAATGCCTAAAATTTCAGGGTTCGTGACTTGGAGTGTCGAAACACTTCAACACAGAAATGCTGAAATGCCGAAATGCAAAACGCCAAAAATTTCGGGGTTTGTGACTTGGAGTGTTGAAACACTTCACCACATAAATGATGAAACAGCGAAATACCTTTTGGTGTGGGCTGTGGTCATGTGAGAGGGAGGAGCTAGCACTGAGTTAAGCTCCTTTTCGGTGATCATAACATGAAGAGTCGAGACTCTTCACCACCGGAATGCCGAAATGCCGAAATGCGAAATGGCGAAATCAACGCGAGACCCTGTGCTTGTAATCCAACGATGTTGGATACTTGAAAATATGATCGAAGGGCTATTGTTTCTCTTCACAGTTAATCAATCAGTTACGATTCAGTTAGCATAACTGAATCATGACTCTTGGACGATTGGCGATTCAGTTGCTAATGCGTTTTCTTGGAGGTTCACAGTGTAACTACTAGAAATGACTGATGGTTTCTACCAGAGGACTCGAAGAGACTTCAGGGTGATCGCTAGAGATATGAAGAGTCTCGAGGCATATTCTAGTGGCATGAAGACTGTTCATAGAGGCTATTGATAGATGTAAGATCGTTGGAGCCTGGAACTACAACAAAGGGAATGAGATCGACTTTGACAGATAAGATGAAGAGTCTCGACTGCTGGATAGGCTAAGGAATCTCAGCATAACACCCAGTGATGATGAACACATGGGTATAATCGCCAGAAAAGCTGAGGAATTTCCATGATGACCAGGAAGAGGACTCGACACGAGGAGAACATGCAGAACATAGAGAGTGTGTTGATGCTCGAGGGAGTGAAGTGGTGGCAATGTGGAGTGGCAGTGAATATCCCGATGTAGAGAACAATGGCAGGGTGTAGAGCATGCAGAAGAATTGCGCATGTAGTATGCACAAGGTGCACAGAGACTATATGAAGGCAGAACAAAGAAGAGATGAGTGCTGCTGTTGAGAGGGATTCAGGCGTGTAGAAGGAGGCAGTGTGCAACAGTTGAAATACACAGAAGAGGAATGGTGCATTGAATGGACATGGTGCATGGAGCATAAAAGGCAGAAGAGTAGAAAGTGCAAGGCATGTGTGCAGGAAGACAATGAGGTAGACAGAGCAGGGTAGTGTAGCAGAACAATGATGAGACTAGTAAGCCATTGATGAACATTATATCACTGTAATAAGTTTCAGTAGCAAATATTGATATTTCAGGGTGGTAGGGAGGTGCTAGGGAGGACTGTTGTCCTCAGAGGTTCAAGTGGGTGCTTGAACACAGGGAGTTATAGCTTCCATCTAGTTGCAGCCAGAGAAACCAGGGTGGTAGGGTGGTGCAAGGGAGAACATTGGTTCTCTAATATACAGGTCGGTGCTTGTGTAATTGGAAGTTGATGCTGGAACTCTTAGGAAGTTGGTGCTTCCATCCAGTTGGTGTTGGAACTCTTAGGGAGTTGGTGCTTCCTTCTAGTGGGTGCTAGAGAAACCAGGGAGTTGGTGCTTCCTTCTAGTGGGTGCTAGAGAATCCAGAGAGTTGGTGCTCTCAGCAAGTAGTAGCTTGAAAAACAGAGGTTGTAGCCTCATTATGAGTTGGTTCTCATAAGTATGATAATGTACAGAATGTAAAGATTACTTATCATATAAAGAAGAAGAGGTTTTTACCCTTTATGGGTTTCCTCAGGAAATATATGTCCCTGTGTATCTCATATGTGTGAATGATGATGAATGTTCTATTGCTTACTTCCTTGCATTATTATGATTGTCATTGAGTGCTCTGTAAAGAGTTTAAAATAAGCATAATTGTTTAAGCATGGTAACAACTGATTCACCCCCCCCTCTCAGTTGTCCAACAATGCTACCAAGGGAATCCTAGAGATGAAAATGAAGTAAATGTACATGGATTTGTCAACGTCGATTGGGATGGATATCTTGATCGACAAAGGTTGACCAGTGGATATGTGTTCAATATGTTCGGTGGATAAATCAGTTGGATGGGTAAGTGACATGCGGTCGTAGCCCTGTCAACAACAGGAGTTGAATACATGGCAACCACTCATGGAAGAAAAGAATCAATATGTATGCAAAGGCTATGTTCATGGATCAAGTTTGAGTAGAGAGATATGAAGATAAGTTGCAACAGTCAAAGCACAATATTTCTAGAAAATAACCCAACTTATCATTCCAAGATTAAGCATGTTGATGTACAATACCATTTTGTGAGAGACATGGTGGAAAACAACAAGGTGCTTTTGGAGAAAGTAGAGACTTTGGAAAACATAACAGACTTTTGACCAAGTTTGTGAGTGTTGTGAAGTTCACTTGGTGCAGAGAGGAAATGGGCATTGCTTCCTTGGGTCTGTGAACAAGAGTTCATGAATCTCCCAATTTCAGAAAATAAGACAACAAGTGGGAGAATGTTTGGTTGTTACATTCTTCATAGTGAAAGTCTAGTTGAGGTGGATAGTCTGGCAGGGAAAGTCAAGGTCAAATTGTTCATCCAGGCCAATTCAAAGTAGAAGTGATCGACAACAAGTCAAATAGGCCGACCAACAAGAGGTCAAAAGGTAGTCATATGGAAACCGATTGAAGACTGAATAGAGGTCGACTGGTAAACCGACTTGAACTCGACTATAATAGAATCCCGAGATTCACAAGATTTGCAGCTAATGATCTGCGTGGATCTGTAACCATTTTTAGGGACCTTTCATTAGGTTTTTTTCCACTGTAAAGACTATAAATAAGGTGTGTTGTAATGCTCTAAAAGATAATATTTAGTTAATCTTTAGATCAATCCTTTTAGAGGTTGCTGGTCATGTAAATGTAAGCCGAATTGGATACAGAGTTGTTCTTGTGTAAAACAAGAAGGTATGATGTCGATTGTGTTTTAGGTGTAGACCAAGGTTAGGCATGTAACCTTTTATTATGAATGAATAAGACAAACACAGAGAAAGACACTCATGGAATGCTAGTTTTCCATGGTAAAATATCTGTGTACTTTGTGTTTCCTTTGTCATCTCTTTTATAGATTAAACCTTTCTTCATCTCTTCTGTTAGGTTTAGCATGGAAGTGTTCTATTTCCTAACATGAATCCATAGTTATATATCTTATGGTCATTTGTGAGTGTATGGTTCAATGCTTGTAGGATTATGATATTGAATGCATTTTTGAATAAATGTTTTATTGTGTATATAACTTGTGGGAAATTATTGATGTATTTAGATAAGAATTCAGAGTGAGTTGATATCATAGTGATAAATTTTTCTTGTTAGTCACGAGAAAAGAATAGAGCTCCTGGGTATGACTTAGCATATTGTCTTTGGGTGGAAAATTCCCTTTGGGTTATAGTATTGATGAGGGAATCAAGTTGAGGTTTTGGTATTAAGGAGTGAGATTTCAAGTTTTAAATGCGATTAAGTTGAAATTTTGATGAAAATCTAACAACACTTAAGGGAATTTGTTCCTGTTAACTATCGAGTATTGTTTATGTCTACATTCTAATAGAATGATGATGGACCTCTTACGACTTTTGAAACATTTTTTATATTTATGTTTGTCAAAATTTTGAGCTTGTGTTTTTCATGGATTAATGTGAGGTAACAAGGGTGCGATGTAAAGGTATACTTTGTTTTTTTTTTTGGTTTAAAAAAAAACTTATGAATGACTTGTACATCAATTTTCAATAATGGATGACAAAAACCTAAAGATATGAGTAAGATAGTTTCCTTCAAGGGATAAAAATTCTATTAGAAAAAAACATGACTTAACATTGATGATTTTGTGATGGCTTAGTATGTGTTTTTGTTAGTGTATAAGAAGCTTGGCATGGAGGTCAAGATGCCATTAATTGAATGATTGTGAAAATTTTATCACATTAATCTTGATTTTTAAATTTTTAATATTTAAACTGGACTTTTGATAAGAATTGTGGTACATGAAGGATGCTTTTTGTTCACTATGGAGTGTTGGTTGTGAATGTAAGCTTACAAGTAATTCTCAGGCATTCGATTAAGAATTAAAACTTGAATTGTGAATACATAATGAATTTGAAAATAAATCTCTTGTGATTTCTCTTATATGATTTTGCTCATTTGTGCATTGTTTGATTTCCATAGTCGTGTCTTTCTTAGGTTGATCTGAAGCAGTGAGGATGCTACGCAATGATATATCATTCTTAATTTAAGCAACAGTTTTAAAATGACTTGTATGTGTTGGATGGTTGTGGAAACAATAGTAATAAAATTTGAAGGATATCTTTGTCACATTGAAATATGGGTGTAGAATCCATACTAATGGTATATTAATAATATAATTTTTCTAATATACGGGGATAAATTTATGTGGATGAAATTTCATGGGAATAAATAAGTTAATGTTGTTTTTAAAATGACTTGTATGTGTTGGATGGTTGTGGAAACAATAGTAATAAAATTTGAAGGATATCTTTGTCACATTGAAATATGGGTGTAGAATCCATACTAATGGTATATTAATAATATAATTTTTCTAATATACGGGGATAAATTTATGTGGATGAAATTTCATGGGAATAAATAAGTTAATGTTGTTTTGTGTGAACTTTAGGATTAAGTGGAATGAATAATCCATTAGATGAACATGATCAAGAGATGGATGCTCCATTCCTTTTGATTTCAAATAAAGAGAGATGGAATTGCTAGTTGAATTCAATAAGATGGCTTGAAGTGTTTTTGATTGCTTGTTCATTAATATGAAGTGTTTAGTATAGATAATTTATTTATGTTCTTGTATCTCATTCTTGTTAATGTTTGGTTGACATAGAATTGATTTGTTTAAGAATTTCTAGAACTTGTGAAAAATTCTCCAGAAAATTGATATAATGATGATATTGTGATTAAAAATAGGAAGTTCTTCTTAAGGGAAATATGGGTAGTTGCTGAAAGAGTTGGTGAGTTTCTTCCCTAAAGGATTTTGATTAATGAATTAGGTAATTTGATTGTTGATAATAGATATTATGGTAAGAATATTAGGAATGACTAAGTGTGAAAAATATAGTAGTTCTTCCACAATATATTTGATATTAATAAGTAAGCATAGTTGATTGCTTATTGAGATTAACTCTTATGTTTTAAAGTAGGGAGAATAAATCTCATGGATATGAAATGGTAATTGAGTTAAGTAGTTATGATAAAAAAAATGATTGTAAAAGGAATATTTGATGATTCTATTACTTGGAAAGCTGGTTGAATTATAATTGTCATGGTGGATATATTGTTATAGCTGAACTATTCATGTGTGCAGTGATTAACAATGTTGGAAAAACTTGTAAATTATTGTTTTCATATCAAGACATTTTGTTGATTTATTAATGTATTGGCGTTTGATGTAGGTGAAGCAAACAACGTTGATGACTTTGGCACTTGAGGAAAAGTATATATATGGGTTTAGATGATGGTTTTTATACAACCATATCTTGTTGATTGAAATATTTGAGCCTCGAATTTAGAACTATGACTATGCTTAGATATTACGATCTTGGTAAAATGTGGCAATTAGTATATGAGGATTGAGGTTGTAAATTTCAAGATTGCTTGTGGAATGCAAATATGAACTTTGGGTTGTGAAAGAAAAAGTGGCATATGGAATGCACAAGTGGATTCCTAATATATGATTGTAAATGCTAGCATGTGTTTGTTGACTAGCCTAATTAGCAAATGTTTGAGTGTATTTTGCAGCATGCTGTTTATGTAAATTTTGGTTATATGATTGAATGGACCATTGATGTTTCTTATGGAATTAATGCATGGTATTTTAAATCTTTGTAGGATTTGGAATTTCTATAGGAATAATATAAATAATATTACATTATATTGCAATAAGAAGAGGAGTTAATAATTAATGCTTCAGATAAGATAATGATAAACATGTGAAATGGAAGATCATTTGTGATTAAGTAGGAGAAGTATGATATCACTTAAAGAAACTATTGAAGAAACAATATCTTGGAATGTCATGTTTTGGTTGTGGCATATATAAAGTTGGTCAAGACTTGTCTAGTATGGCATGGAAATACTTTTCATTTACTTGATAATTGGTATGCTTATGACTTGATGTCATCTCCACTACTGAGTCCGCCAGACTACAGTCGAAACATTTTACTCTATCTTGTGGCATCTAATACACCATTGGTATGGTTCTTGTCCAAGAAGACAATTTGCATAAGTATTATGTGGTCTACTATCTTAGTAAGGCTCTGGTTGGCCTTGAACTACATTATTTGCATGTGGAAAGGTTGGATTTGGAAACTATTCATGACATCCAACAACTTAGGAACTACATTTTTCTTAGGAAAACTATTGTTATCACATACTACAACCCAATGCAACATATATTTACCCATTAGATCATTGGGGCAAAATACTCCAAATGGATTGTCATCCTACATGAGTTTGATCTAGATTTTGTGACTTTGAAATCTAAGAAGTCGTTAGCCTTCGCATAATCAATGTCTAAAATTCCTAGATTTAGTGATGAAATTGTGGTTAATAATTCATTTCTTGATGCACTATTATTTCTCATTGAATCTTTTGATCCTTGGTATGAAGATGTCCTTATATATCTTCAAACCCAATGGTTTAACCCTTAATTATCTAGAGATGAATGTCAATGTATATGCCATCAAGGAAAGAATTACCTCATTATTGGTGACACAGTTTATTGACATGGGGTATATATGGTATTGTGTTGATGTCTTGTCCATGAATAAGTTGAGCAAGTTTTGAATGATTTCCATGCCAGAGCATGTGGCAGTCATCTTTCTAGTCTAGCCACAACCCAACAAATATTGCAAGATAATTTTGGCCAACGATCTTCAAAGATTGTATGCATGTGGTCCAGAAGTGTCACCCTTGTTAGGTTTTTACTTGAAAAATGAGTGCACATCCTACTCCATTACATCCTGTGGTTTCCATTGGACCCTTTGCAAAGTGGGGTGTTTATTTCATGACTTGTAAGCTAGCCTTGACTAATGGTCATGGTTACATCATTGTGGCCATTGGATAATTCACCAAGAGGGCTGGAGAAGTTATGCCTACGTATTCCAAAAGTGGCACCACAACAACACTTTTCATATTCAATCACATCATAGCTAGGTTTGGGGTGCTTAAAACCATTTTTATGGATCATGAGTTTCATTTTCGGAACAAGATGATGATCAACTAGTGGCTAGGATGGGTTTCCATCATGAGAACTCAACACCCTTCTATCCTTAGTCAAATGGTCAGGTTGAAGCCATTAATTGTGATTTGAAAACTATGAACTACAGGATGGTGGGGAAACAAAAAATAAACTAGAATTTGATGCTTTTCTTGGCATTATGGGCACATCGAACCTCAAATAAAACTGACACTAGTTTCACTCCATTTCAACTCATTTATGGGGTAGAGGTAGTACTTCCAATTGAATGCGAAATTCTTTCATTAAAATACAAACACTTTGTATGAAAATTGTATGCTTTTTGTATAGGTGTTTTTACAAAGAGTTTCCATGAAAACTACATATACAAAATATTCAAGAGATTTCATGAGCTTGCTCATGGTAAAATATACCAAAATGATAAAAACGTAAGTACCTATTAAGTGCACCCTATGGTTTCCATGATCTTGCTTGAAACCGCCTTGAAAAACTGTAATTCTCATTGCACAAAACTAACAAACACGTATGAGAATACATGGAAAAACATGAAATCAAAACCTAGAACCAACAAATGAAGATAAACTCAAATATAAAATAAGAATTAATTTAAAACTTAAAATTCCAATCTAGCATGCAAAAAAAAGTAAAAAGTTATAGGATGGAAGTTTTTAACCCTCATTATTTTCTATAAAAGATATTGCTAAAGGGTTTTTCTAGTAGTGAATTTATATGGGTTTTCTTGCAAATATTTTTTAAGGGTTTAGGGGAGGGGAGGCCATGTGGAATACAAATATTCTTAGCTATTGCATAGGGTTCTCCTAGAAAATGGTTCAATCTTTCATAAAAAATGGAGACCATCATATGAATACATCCATCCATTTAAACCAAAAATATACCTTTCCCACTACAAGAAACTTGGAATATAGGGGTTATGTCCATGAAACTTGACAATAAAAAAACAAATAAATAAAGAAGATGGTTACCAATAGAAGCCACGCTCCAAACAAGAGACCATCCTTTGAATGCAACAAAAATAAGCCAAATGTAAGACACAAATCTCTTTCAATAATAAAAACTAATTTCAATAAAATTCTATAAAAAGAATAATAAAATCACTGGAGAAGATTATCTCCATGGATTGAGAAGCTATCAACCATAAGCAAGAATAACCTTATTTGAGGGAAATACATCTTTATAACTTTATTTAAGGGAAATACATCTTTTGGAGAGAAAAACCTCAAGTTGAAAGGAAAGGAGAGGAAAAATTGCCAAAAGAGAATGAAATAAGGAAAAGGTTTAGGGCAAGGAGGGTGTTTTATTGAGAAATAAAATATTTTTTATTTGTGAGATTAGGAAAGGGGATGTTGAAAATTGTATGAAGTGGATTTAAAGTTTTAATTTAATTTGTATTTACTTTAATATTATGTTATGTGAATGTATTAAATCCTTTAATTAGAAATAACACATAATTTAAATATGTATAATTATTTGAATTTGAATGCCCACTTCCTAAGGACACAAATTTAAGGAAGAAACTTTGTTTTAGGTGCATGATATACTATTAGAAATATTTGATTAGGTCTTTGTGGTTTTGTATTTTTTTTTTTAAATTTCAAGTATAAATTTTTGACATTTTAATGTCTATATATCAATGTTTAAAACATCGATATATCAATGTTTTAACGTCGATATATTGACATTAAACAAGCTAATAAAAATGTGGAAATGCTTGTTAATTTTAAAAAATAAATTTTCAATACAATAATATGATGTTTGACTAATGTCAATAAAATGACATTTGTAAAAAAAAATAGAAAAAATAAATAAAATACAATTAATTTTAATGCCAAAATGACATAAATCCTGTGTCAAGAAAAATGTCAAAATAAGTGTAATTTTTTGACCTCAAATATAGCAGAGACACAATTACAAAGTACTTTTCACAAATTTTCCTTTCATGACCACAACAATCATAGGCCACTTGTTAAACCCCAAAACATCTCTCTCACTCCTTCTAATGTTGCCATGAAAATCACTCATTTGTTCAACCCATCTATATACATCCATCAACTAATTGATATTCTTGAAAAATAATGCTATCACCTTGAAATTTATTTTCCATCTCAACTATCAATGTCACTTTTCAATTTAATTTATTAATACAATTATTCTCATTTCCCCAAGACACTAAAGCTAAGCTATTAAATGAATTTGTTAACCAAGTATTTATACAAGTTAGATCAAAATAAATATAATTACAAAAACAAGATTTCATAATAAAATACATGCATATGCATTTATCTAGAAATCAAACATTCATATTAAAACATCCAAAAATGCACTCAAATACTCAAAATATCTTCATCCTCGGTCCATGAACTATGTGAGAGGGTTGCATTCCGAATTCCACTCATATTATATTGTTTTCTTAGAAACTAAATGACAAGATCCTTATAATATTTAGAAAATAGAGATGATTACAAAAATTTCAATCATAAGATTATCATAATATCTTTCTAAATAAAATTCTATAAAAAAATAAAATAATAAAAACTAAATTCAATAAAATTTTATAAAAAACATAATAAAATTAACGGAGGAGATTATCTCCATGGATTGAGAAGCTATCATTCACAAACAAGAATAAATTTATTTAAGAGAAATACATCTTTATTCTTTTTAGAGAGAAAAAACTCAAATTGAAAAACGAGAAAAAATTGTTAAAAAATAACGAAATAATGACAAGGTTTAGGGGAATGAGAGTGTTTTATTGAGAAATAAAATATTAAAATTTATTTGTGAGATTAAGAAAAGGAGGATGATGAAAGTGTACAAAGTGGATTTAAAGTTGTAATTTAGTTTATATTTACTTTAATATTATGTTTTTTTTTTTTAAATTAAAAAGGTGGTACCTGTTATATTGACATATTCCGAATACAATACTGTGTGTGATGCCAGCTGTCCCGCCTAAGCAGGAAACCGAGACAGCTGGGCATCCATGTCCAAAAGTGACCCTGTAGCTTGGTTAACAAAATTTAACAAAAATGACTAGAGCGACATCCTGCCCGAAGGAAACCAGGACCTATGGTCGCCAGCTTGAAGCTGATTATTTTATCTACGACTAAGTCAGTCTGAAAACTATCTAACATAAAGCTAAAACTGTAACAACTGCACTAGAACCTGTAGGAGCCTTGAGGCCGAGCTGCCAATGCTATATCTCTGCGTGCTTCCATCTAGCTTTGAAGGAGTAGGGACGCGCACATGTTGGACATTGTTTTTTGGTCGATGCCCGAGAATGAGCAGCAAAAAACATATCTAGCCGATGGTCCATGCGTTCCAGGCGGAATGTATGATCATCCAGCTGACTTCTGATATCGTGCAGAAGGTTGAGGTAGCCCCAGTCCTCCGCTAATGTCTGCTCCCCACGGTGGCGTTCCCTGGAACCCTCACTGCCCGCCGCGTCGGCCTCCGTTTCCCTGTGCCGAGGGCGCTCTGGCTCTGCCTCCGTGTTGGCTGTGGTAAGCTCGGGGGGAGCCTCCTCTACTATATAGCAAGGGGAGTAGGGCTCGGGAGGAGCGTCCTTTGCTACCTGGCTGGTGGAGGGGTCGAGCGTGTCAGCTGCAAGTTGCCTGGTGCACTGCGGACCAAGGGACGAGCTCGGTTGCTGAGTATTCCAAGCCACGACCACGGTGTGCTTGGGATGTTTCGGCGAATTGACCTGTGGGTTGACCCCTTCCTCTCGATTCTTTGCATGCAGACGGGACTTGGTACGCCGACGCCTTGCCACAATTGCCATTGCTCTCTCAAACTCCTTCTTTCTCCTTCTCCTGGACTCCGCAGCATACCAGGCAGCACCTCGGCGCGGTTTCCCGCGAATACGAGGCATGGCTGAGCTCCTAGGGAAGAGACGAATGCCCCCTGTGTTTGTCCAAGTGGCCCGGAGGCGCTTCCTCCCTGGTGCGGCTAAGAGGAGGCCAGTTCTTCCCTGTTGCGGCTGAGAGCTGGTGGTCTTCCCGACTGAATTGCTAATGGGTGTTCCGACCCGGGGAATGAGAGTTATAATCGCCCCCCGTGCCATAGCCCAGCCATAAATCTGTGCCATTAAACTCTGCCCATAATAGCCCTGCCGTTGAGTACCATTCGCTCGCGCGAGAGGCCTCTTCGGTATACCTCTGCTGCTGCGAATCATGTGGGACGGGTGTGCGGGGCTGGGCGAGCCGGTGGATGCTTTAAAGCCGCGTCCTGGCTCTGCCCACGTGGCTCCATCTCCTCTCGAGTCACCCCATCCGGGGATACTTTAATATTATGTTATGTGAATGTATTAAATCCTTTAATTAGAAGTAGCACATAATTTAAATATATATAATTATTTGAATTTGAATGCCCACTTCCTAGGGTCACATTTAGGTGTTGGAAATATTTGACTAGATCTTTGTGGTTTTGTAATTTTTTAAAATTTTAAGTATTAAATTTTGACATTTTAATATCTGAAATTTTCAACACAATAATATGATATGATGTTTGATTAATGTGGATAAAATGAAATTTATAAAACAAATTAGAAAAAAATAAATAAAATACAATTAATTTTAACGTCAAAATGACATAAATCCCTGTCAAGAAAAATGTCAAAATAAGTATCATTTTAATTTATTATAATGTAATTAATCTGGTTTCCCAAGACATTAAAGCTAAGCTATCAAAGAAATTTGTTGACCAAGTTAGATCAAAATAAATATAATTATAAAAACACAATTTCATAATAAAATACATGCATACACATTTATATAGATATCAAACATTTATAATAAAACATCCAAAACTACACTGAAATACTCAAAATACCTTCTCCTCGTACATGAAGTATCTCAGAGAGTTGCACTCCCAATTCCACTCCTACCATTGTATTGTTTTCTTAGAAACTAAATGAAAAGATCCTTATAATACTTAGAAAATATATTAATGAGATGATTACAGAAAATATATTAATGAGATGATACCATCAAATAATATATTTTCATAAATACAAATAATTATTTACATAAACTTATATCACACGTGTGAGTTGTAGGTACAAATCGTCTCCTACCATGAACTGGATGCACTACTCCAAAGTTTTGGGTGCAGATGCATCAATTCCTAGATTGGAGCATCTCCATTGGAATCCATCAATCTATATACATGTCATAACCAATGAAGAGACGAATTAGATACATGTCATCAAGAATTTTCATGGTTGAAAAAGAATGACATAACCAGTGCCATTCAATTAATCTAAACTAGAAAAATTAGAAAAAAACAAAACCTTGAAAAACCTTTACACTTTCTGTTTTTTTTTTCCAACTATATACCAACAAATAAGATGCTGCTAGATTTTTTCAATCCTCCACGCACCATAACAACAACATAACATTTTAAGGTGCAGGAATATTGTTAAAAAGAAATGAAAACATAACAACATTTTAAGGTGCAGGTACATTGTTAAAAAGAAAACCCGCGGCATAAACGTTTGTGTTCAATTAATCTAACTTAAAAAAATAAAATAAAAACAAAATAAATATACCATTAATTCATTTTTTCATTATGTATCTACAAATTAAAATGTTTTTGGATTGTTTTTATTTATTTGGACTTAGGTTAAACGTTTTATTAAATGATAATTTTTTGGACATTTGTCTGAAATTAGACTAGAAATTATTAGATTAGTAAATTTGAGTGATTATTTTTGTATAATATAAGTGTCCATAGGTTTTTCAGCATGCTAAATCCATTTCTACATTTAGAAATTGATTTTGAACAAAAATGAAAATAAAAATAATTAGTATAAATTTAGATGACCTAATTTTAGTAAAATAACTATCTTTGTATTCCTAGAAAATTGAAAAATCTGACAATTTTTTTGCTAAATGTGAAATAATTTAAACTTAAAACAAAATACATTATATTACCATTTTGATTTTTCCATCTATATATTGACAAGAAGAAATGTTATCCCATTATTTACAATACTCCATACATTATTCAAGAATGCATTATTCAAGAATTGAAGAACATTCAACAACATTTTTTCTTACCAATACATGATTGAAATAGAAAAATTAATTAATTTAAACTTAAAAAATGAAAAAGCTCCAACATTTATGATGCTAGTTTTTTCAATAATGTACTATAATGTAGAAAGAGAAAAAAGGATGTTAGATTGATTTCAATTCTCCATGCATTACTATAGGATTGAACTACTTCCTAGTACATGGTTGAGAAAAAAAATATCATAAAAGTTGTCATTATAAAATTTAAATGACAAAAATGAAAAAACATTACTTAATATGAATGGTTAAAAAAACCTCTAATTATGCCCAACAAAGTGGTGATGATATTTCAATGTTTGTATGTTCTTTATAGTTACCATTGTCTCTAGTTTGTTGATGGTGTTCTTGGAGCCAAATAAATTATATAGTTCTTTGTATGCCCAAATTGTAGGGGATTTATGCATTGGGGTACTAGTAACCTTAATAGAGTGGTATATCGATGTGTACAAGTACTATAATGCTGATATGATAGTACCACCGACATTTGTGCATCACGTCAACATTATAGCGTGTCCAATACATGAAGTGATACACTCTGCATGTGTACAACATTTGGGCATGCATAAATATTTGGAACTTCAATTCAAGGGTGTCAGGGATTATATCTATCCTCATTTATGTTTTTGTAAGGTTGCTTTAGTGTTAGATTCTCCATTGAGGGTTTAAAATGGACCTTATATAAAGTGTTTGATAGATATATATTAACAAGTAAACTCTCAATCAAAAGTTTGGGAAGGGTCAAATCAAATTCACAATCATGATCTTGTAGGTGAGTGCAAGCTAATGATGGTCTCTCATGACACGTTAGTGGCAATGCAAAACTGAAAAACCAACAATTTGTTAACTTGGAGGGGTTATTCAAGGTACTTTTGCAATGAATTTGAATATGGTGTAAGAATATGAAACACAGGAAATTGAATTAGCTTTCAGAACATACAACTTTTATTCATAGAAATTGTTAATAAATATGTCAAATTTGATTTTTTCTAATAGTGTTATCTTATTTTTCTAACAAAATATAAGGTATATGCTTTTGTTCGTGTAGGTGTTGAGTATATTAACAAAGGGATTTCGTTCCAAAGACTTGTATACTTTTAGAGAACCCATTTTTCTTATGCCATGTATTTTTTGGAAATTTATAATATTATTTTTATATATTTGTTAAAATTATCAAAGTCAACATATCACTGAAATTACAATGTCTTTTGTTTGTGTAGGCTAAGGGGGTCTTAACATGATCAATTTTTATTTTATTTTTTTATATCGTAGGTACTGGTCTCCTCTAGTGCTGCATATAACTCATTCAAGAAATGGTTAAACTGACAAAAATTTATAACATAAATAAGTGAGGTATGTATTCTAGGATTTTGATATATGTGAAGACAAAAATAGATTAAAAATAGTAAAAAATATTAATTTATTTTTTTATATATATATTTGGAATCTGCATAGCCAACTCTATCTATGACTGTTGTTTTGTCGACAATTGAATTTTTTAAAATATAGAAAAATAAGGTCAAAGATAGAGATATAGAGAGGTATTCACAAAAATGGAGGTTTTTATCAAATTGCAGATCGAACTGCTAGGTTTGTTATCCTAAACCTAAATCCAAGCCAACCAAGTCAACATACACGTTGTCGATCCCGCCCAAAAAATTTGAATTCAAAATAATGTGCACATGTTCTTAAGAGAACAAACACACTCTAGGAACATGCACACGTTCCTAAGAGCATGCACACACTCTTATAAGTTATTTGATCTTCGTCATTCCCTCATCCCTCCCACTCTCTCTCTCTCTCTCTCCTACATCTACCCCCCTCTTTGTCTCCTTCTCACTCTCCCTCTCTACCCCCTCTTTCTATCTCTTTCTCTCTCCCTCACACTCCTATACATGGTAAGACCTAGACAAGGAAAGAATTAGACATCACAAGGCATGGAAAGACCTAGACCTAGACCTTGCCTTGACATGCCTTAGACTCTCACACCCACC
>JZKD02S1700580.1:158349-174505 GCA_000966675.3 Picea glauca | reverse complement strand
CCATCCCTCACTCTACACACTCTCTTTCTCTTCCCCTCTCCCCCTCTCACACTCTCTTTCTTCCTCTCTCTCCACCCCCCTCCCTACAATGCAAGGAAATAAATGACCTCAACCTAGACATGTCAATACCTATACCTAGTCCTAGACATAGCAAGACCTATACATGGCAAGACCAAGACCATGACCTAGATCTATACGATGACCATGAAATAGACCATGACATAAAGATATAGCTAGACATAGACCATGACATAGAGATAGAGCTAGACGTAGACCATGACCTATACCTATACCATAACCATGACATAGACCATGACCTAGAGCTTGACCTAGACCATGACCTAGACACCCTAGCTCCATTTAAGCCTAGGCATAACCTATACTCAACCCTTAACCCCCTCCACACTCGAGCCCTAAGTGCACTATGCATATACCTCTTTTTAAAGGCACCAAAACCCTTGCACCCACATCACCCACATCTTGGTGCTCTAACCATTGCTCTATGCTTCAAAACACTTTCAATCCTAAGCCCTTAGGTCCTAGTTGTCCCCAAACCCCTATACATATTTATTCATAAAGATGTTTGGTATATAATAAATTCTATATCCATTGCATTAAGAGTGTGCACACACTCTTATGACTTGAAAAACCTTGTGATTGTCACTCATCCATGCTCAGTAGGAACACATGTACGTTCCTAGACTGCACATGTGATTTAGTGCACACGCATTCTAGGAACACGTGCATGTTCATGCTGGGCATATTTTTGTGTAAGCACACTTCTCTACCTCATATATCTCAAGCCTGACAAAGCACATCTGACATCTACACAAAAAAATAGTGCTCAAAGACAAGATTTTGTTATTTTAGTCTTGTTGTTTAATTCATAGTTAGTTTTTTGCTATTGCAAGACAATTGTGGGAAGAATTGAAAGACAAATTTTTCCAAGTGGAATTGGAATTGTTGGTTGTGTCTTCTTGGATTTCGAAGACAAATTTTTCCAATTGGAATTGTTATTTGTGTCTTATTGTGTAATACCAAGACAAATTTGTCCAACTGGAATAGGTAGTTGTGTCTTCTTGTGTAATACCAAAACAAATTTGTCCAATTGAAATTGTTAGTTGTGTAATACCAAGAAAAAATTATCCAATTGGAATTGGAATGGTTAGTTGTGTCTTCTTGTGTAATACCAAGACAAATTTGTCCAATTGGAAATTGAATTATTAGTTGTGTCTTCTTTTGTAATATGAATAAAAATTTGTCCACTTGGAATTGGAATTGTTAGTTGTGCCTTCTTGTGTAATACCAAGACAAATTTGTGGTGGGGTGCTTGGAAGAAATTTTTTCTCTTTAAACACGGGGAATAGATAGATTTGAAAAAAAAATTCCTCAAGGAAAGAGAAATTTATCAAAAAGGTAGAAGAAGAAAGAGAAAAGGTAAAGTTATGTATGTCAAAGTGTAGGATTTCAAAAGAGGGAAATCCAATTTCTAGTGGAATAGATGTTGTTGTTGTTTCTCCTCCATCACCACAAGAAAAGCACATGAGTTCAATAGAGACCAATCCATGCAGTATCTTATCAAGAAAACTTTTTGTGGATGACCAAATGATGGAGGATTTTCTTGGAGATGATTATACAATGGATGAAATTAGAGAGGCAACTGGTGCACAACAATGTGGTGAAGAAGTTCATGTGGTGCAACCTATTGTTGGACAGTCAGAAATTCCAGAAACTAGTCAATCCCATGTCCACTCTCCTCCCATATTTGATCCACTAGTGATTGAAGGGGAAATAATTGAAACTTTGTTAACTCCACAACAAGGAGATCAAGAGTGCCAGAATAGGGGTTCATCATCCCTACCCTAGATTGAGCAGTGTGCTGTAACAAATCCTAATCACTTGAAGGTAAGTTACCTAACCGTACTATTCATTATCATTCTTATAAAATCATTAAATAATATTTTGAACCAAAATCTGATGCCGCTAAATGTCAATTATTTTTGGCTTTGTTAAAATCTAGAAGTTTGACTGCTACTATGAGAGTTTTAGGCATTAAAACAATAAAAAGTTTAGAAAAAAGTCATCATATTGTTATAAACCTTGTATATGATTTTCAAATAATCGGTAAGAAATCTCGTTCTAAAAATCGCAATGCAGCCCGACATGTCTTGTCACAATCAATTGCTAGAAAAATCACAAGAAAACATCGTTTGCTACAACAAACCTTTCATATGATGAAATACAACGTCAAAACCCTTAGAAATTATTCTCATAGTTGAGATAGCCTCGACATAGGTGGCCCAACATATTTATGGGCCTTCACTGGTAGGTATCTCATTTTGACATGAAGTTAATTAGAGCAGCCAAGGGACTAGTACATGATTTTTGGCATGAGAATACTAGGCCTTCTTCCAAACAAAAGATGTAATAAAATTGAGAACATGATATACAGACTGTGAACCCCATATTAAACACTTTCTTGAAATTACATAGACAAAATTGTATGAGATATTCAAGACAATACATAGTGCATTTAACTTGGGCCAAAGATCTTTCCATAAATGAAAGACTTTGTATGTTCAAATAAACACAATTCATAACACATGTTGTTGTAGATATCACATTGAGTATGGTTATTATTATGACACACACACACACACACACACACACACATACTTCATGTTTTGCATGACACCCTTTTGCAAGAATGCTTAGTTATATTGTTGTCTCCATCATCTAGAGACTTTATTCACAACATCTTGTGTACAAGACCAGAGGGTTGTACATTTGATCAAAAATCTTACTTAGATGGGACATGCCCTAGCTGTGGTGGAATGGCATTACTGGAATGGCATTACTGAGAAAGTGCATCCATGCAAGCGATGAGTATGAATTGGGGAGGAATGATGTTTCCTTGCAAAGCTTTAAATATGTCGCATATGATATTGATGGAGGATATGAAAGAAAAAATATACAATTGGTGACTTCCTAGGTACGAGTATGTGACTTCATGAAGGACTTCGTCGAAAAGACATGACAATATGTTCAGCATGTGCATGTGGCTTGATGGCAAGATGAGAATTTTAGAATATGAAAATATACATTTCTCATTGGTATTGTGTTATTAGTGGTTGATTTTGCTGAGAACTACACCCTTCAATTGTAAAATGAGATTCAAATCCAATATTATCACTCAGAGTAGGCTAGAATAATGGTCCATATCACATATAGGCATGGGCTAGATAGTAACGAAGAAAATAGAGTTATATTGAAGGAATATCACTTCTACATAAATGATGATTGGTGCCATGATTTATCCTACTTACAATATTTCTTTCAATTGTTTTACAATAACTTCAAGGAGAAGAACATATAGATGGATCAACATTGTATTTGGTCAGATGGTTGTGCAAGCTAGTTCAAAAACGATCATGTATTTCAATGGTTGTGTATGTTGCACAAAAAAATCAAGGTACCACACATTTGGAACTATTTTGATTTCGGGCACGGGAAAAGGGAGCATCATGGAGTAGGTGAATGCATAAAAAGAGAGTTACACAGACAAGAAATGAAGTTCACAACTACTTCCCTCATTCGAGATGCTAAATCCATTGTTGAATGGTGTTCTTCAGTAATGGGAGAGGGAACATGAACCTGTGAAGACCAATCACACAGGAAATGACATGTACATAAATATTTTTGGGAGGTGGTTGATGTAGATCGATCATAGTGGTATGAATGCAAAACAATCCAGGTCACTCGTGGATTCCATTCAATCAGAACATCAAACAATGCAATAGTTGAAATATGGATGAGAAAACTCTCTTTCTTTTGTGGTCCATGTAGTAGTAATGATTGAGATGATTGTGAATCGATAGAATGGGTTGATAGATGGGATTGTGTATCACTCCCCATTGGTCAACATATAAATATGGAATTATCTCAGTTGGAGCAGGAACAATTGAGTATTTCAAAATATTATAATCATGTCTTGGATCTTGTACTTCCAGGTTCATTGAAACCTTCTATTAAATTTTAAATAACTATCATCAATTTTTTATTCTTTGGTCATTTAGTGGACTCACATGTTGGCACTCCATTTTTTGTAGGGCATATATATGCAATGGTTTCCCCAAGAGGTAATGAATGGGGCACTGATTATTCGCTGGAATGTTTCTTAGAAGGAAATAATAGCCTTATGCGATCAATAACAGACTATGAAGGCATTGAATTTCCGATTGGGTCGATGGTTATTAAAGGATAATATCTAACACAGGATGAAAGAACATGGAATAAAGGTGTTTATGCATTTCAATATTATAGACCAGGTGAAGTCGTATACCACTTTACGAACTTGGTTGTTGGTACAAAACTTCAACTACAAACAATGCCAAGTAAGAACTCATCAAAGGTACGATACTTCTTTCCTTACTCTGAGCATGAGAAGTTAACAAATACCATCAGTATTAGAAGTGATATTGATGGTCTACTTGAATGACTATAGGTATGTAAAAGGAATAGTTGAACAAATATTTTAGATTTGTGAATTATTGAAATTTTGGCCTTGCCTTCACTTGTCATGCATTGCCATGCAATGCCATGCCTTTCCATGCCATGCCATTCCATTCCTTTCCATGCCATTCCTTTCCTTTCCATGCCATGCCTTTCCTTTCCATGCCATGCCATGCCTTTCCATGCCTTTCCATTCCATGCATTTCCTTTCCTTTCCATGCCATGCATTTCCTTTCCATGCCATGCCTTTCCTTTCCTTGCCATGCCTTGCATTGAATTTCCTTTCCTTTCCTCTCTTTGCCAAGACATTCCAATCCATGCCTTCAATTTCCATGCCATGCCATGCCTTTCCATGCCATGCCTTGCCTTGCCATTCATTAACTTGCCATGACATGCCATGCATTTCCTTTCCTTACCCTGCCATTCCATGCCTTTCCATGCCATGACATGCCTTTCCTTGCCATACCATGCCCTACCATGCCCTGCCTTCCCTGTCCTTGTCTTTCTTTCCATGCCATGGATTTCCATGCCTTGCCTTGCCATGCCATGCCATGCACTTTCTTTCCTTTCCATGCCATGCCTTTCCATGCCTTGCCATGATGGTTTCAAGACAAGGTTAATTCAAGAAGAATACAAGATAACATGCAATATCACCACTTTGATAAAACATTTTTTTAATACATTTAATAAATAACCATCAACACCTTAGAAAGAAAAATTACTAGGTAAATCAATGATCGTCCATGAATTCCTAACCATAAAATCATCCACAAAACTTGAAACGAGGATATAAGGTATATTCATAGTTGTGAAACAAGTATTATCATAATTAATAGGAATTACATAGAAAGGGATGTCACTAAATAGGTTTATGTTCCATCCTCATGGTGTAGTCTCATTATACTATTGATCCATAATTTCTTTTGGATTTCATGGAAAATAACATAACTTCAAGGCCTTATTGATCCATTCCATTCCTTTCCATGCCATTACATGCCATGCCTTTCCTTTCCATGCCATGCCATGCCTTTCCATGCCATGCTTTTCTATGCCTTTCATTTCCTTCTCATGCCATGCCATGCATTGCCTTTCCATGTCATGCCTTGCCTTTCCTTTCCATGCCTTGTCTTGCCAATCCATGCATTTCATTTCCATGCCATGCCATGCCTTGTCATGTCTTTCATTTCCTTTCATTTCCTTGCCTTTCCATGCCATTCCATTTCTTGCCTTTCCTTGCCATGCCATGACTTGCCTTCCCATGCCATGCCATGCCTTGTATTTTCTTGACTTGCCATGCCTTACCTTGCCTTGCCTTGTCATTCCATGCCATGCATTTAATTTCCATTCCATGCCATGCCTTTCCATGACATGCCTTTCCATGCCTTACCTTGCATTTCCATGGCATGTCTTTCCATGACTTTCCTTGCCATGCCATCCCATTCCATGCATTGCCTTTCCTTTACATGCCATGCCATTCCTTGCCATGTCATGCCTTGCATTTCCAACCCATGCCTTGCCATGCCTTTCCATTCCATGCCTTACCTTGCCATGCCATGTCATGCCATTCCATGCCATGTCATGCCATGCCATGCCATGAATGGTCATGCCATTCCATGCCATGCATTTAATTTCCTTCACATGCCATGCCTTTCCTTGCCATGTCATGCCTTGAATTGCCTTCACTTTCCATGCCATGCCTTTCCTTTCCTTGCTATGACATGTCATTCCAATCCATGCCATGCCATGCCATGCCTTGCAATTCCTTTCCTTTCCATGCCATGCCATTCTATGACATGACTTCCCTTGCCATGCCTTTCCATGCCATGCCTTGCCTTGCCTTAAGTTTACATGCCATGTTGTGCCTTGCCTTGCCAATCCATGCCATGCCTTCCCATGCCATGGCATGCCATGCCATGCCTTGCCTTTCCATGCCATGGATTTCCTTGCCTTGCCATGTCATGCCATGTCATGCCTTGCCATACCTTTCCTTGTCATGCCATATCTATCCTCAAAAGGTGTTAAATTGTCAAACATATGTAATTGTAAATTTTAACCTTGTACAACTATTTACTGCAAATAGATTTTCAGTAAAAGAACAAAAAATATACAATGACAAATACAAACATTACACAGAGATTTTTCCCCTGGAAACCCAAACCAGGAAAACCAACATATTCTATATTCATTCATAGTGATACATTGTTTACAATAAAATATACATATAGGAACCAATGACATCCAAAAACATACACCAATGACCTGTATTAGTCAACATCCCTAATTTGTTAATTGGAAATAGAAAACTATCGAAAAAACCATGTTCTGGAAAACCACCCAACAATGGACACAAAAGTCGAGGCAAAACGAAAAAGAGGAAAAAATGTGACACGTTTCCTAAGGTAAAAGAATATTTCTCGGGGGAACTACCCTCAACCCCCCCCTCAAATCCCCCTATATAATCAACGCAACGTAGCAGACACTAAAGCTAGTCATGAAAATAATATAACACATACCCAACATTCTCCCACTTGTTGGTTTCTTTGCATACAGGGGGTTACAGGGTTACATAGTCAACAATGCCATGGATCCTCTACACCAATAGAACTTCTCAGTGCTCACAAATTTTGTTAATGAATGTGAAGCATTCTTCAAAGTGTCCACCTCATAGATGATTTTAGGGGCTAAATTTCACAAATGGGCTAATTTTCCATGTTTTTTCCCAAAACAAGATTCGCTAATTTCCATTTTTTCTAAAAACGATTAGCCCAAATTCCATAGAATAAAATGATTTTACCTTAAAAATCGCCAAAATTTTATAGAAACTATATAAGATCCTTAGAAATTTTAATATTTTTACAAAACTATCGCCAAACATTTTATATTTTGCATATTAAGGACTAGTAATATTAGCCCATGTTTCTACATTTTAATATAAATTTCCATCCTTAAAATCATCCCTGGTCCACCTTCATCAACAACACTTTATTTTCTTCAACCATGTCTCTCACAAAGTGATATTGAATATCAACATGCTTTGTCTTTGAATGATAAGCCGAGTTCTTCGCCAGAAAAATTGCACTATGAATATCACAATCTATCCTTACAGCTTACTGTACCAACCTAATACCTGAACACAATCTTTGTAACCATATTGCTTCATTACTTGCATGAGTGGTTGCCATGTATTCAACTTATGTAGTTGAAAGTGCCACTACAACCTGTCTTTTTCTCATCCAACTATTTTCTCCTCCAAATAGGTTAAATGCATACCCACTTGTAGATATCCTACGATCCATATCTCCAACCCAAACTGCATCCACAAAGACATGTATGTCCAACACTCTATCCAACCCTAGTATTCCTTGGTGGCATGATCCATAGCTAGTAGTGCCACACAAATACCTAAAAACCATTTTTACTGTTGTCCAATGCTCCTTCCCTAGTTTTGACATATACCTGCTAAAAATTCCCACTGCATGTGCAATGTATGGTCTAGTACAAACCATTGCATAATTCAAACTACCTACTTCACCTGCATATGGAACATGAGACATGTCCTCTTCCTCTTCCCTTGTCTTGGGACACTGATCCACATATAACTTTACACCAACAGGAATAGGGACCTTGAACGGTTTACATTCTTGCATATTAAACCTCTGCAATATTGTCTTGACATATTTTCTCTGATTTAACCAGAGTTTCCTATTTTTACAATCTCTTTTAGTTTCCATTCCCAAAGTGAAATTTGAAGCACCGAGATCCTTCATGTCAAATTTAGAGGAAAATTGAGTTTTCACATCCTAGATAATATCCTTGTTGTTTCCTATCAACAACATGCCATCCACATACAAGAACAAATAAATCAAATGATCACCAATTAATTTAAAATAAACACAATGATCATGTTTTCTTCTTGTGAAGCCAATTTCCAACATATAAGTATCAAATTTTTGATACCACATCCTTGGTGATTGTTTTAAACCATACAAGGAATTTTTCAGCTTGCATACCGGCTCCTTCTTTCCCTTCACATCAAAGCCTTATGGATGCTTCATATAGATTTCTTCTTCCAGATCCTCAAGAAGGAATGATGTCTTCACATCCATCTGTTCTACTTCAAAATCAAATGTAGCAACAATATATAACATAAATATTATAGAAGTTAACTTGGCAACATGAGAAAAAATATCACCAAAATCAGTTCCCTCAACTTGGGAATAACCCTTTTCTACTAACTAAGCTTTGTATTTCTCCACTTTGCCTTTGACATTCAGGTTCTTTTTAAATACCCATTTTTTTCCAATGGGATTTCTTTTGGTCAGCAACTCCACTAGATCCCAAGCCTCATTCTTATCTAAGGCTTCCATTTCTTCATCCATGGCCTTTTTCCAGATCTTTCCATCCTCTAAATTCATTGCCTCCCTGGTAGTTCTAAGATCATCATCAGTAATAGAAAAAGAAAAATTTGAACACAAATTAGATGGAGTATACCTTTTCGGTAGCCTTATTTCTCGAATCAATCTCCTCAATAATGGAGTATGAGGATCTTCTTCTTCTGATTCCTGTTCTTCTGTAGAGTCTAATTCATTAAATTTAAATCAAACTCTATTTTCTCTGGTTCTTCCTTACTTCATAGGACTTTCTCTTTAACAACATCCTTCATTTCAATAAATACCACATCTCGGCTATACACAACCTTCTTAGTTTCTAGGTTCCAAAGCTTATAACCTTTGAGATCATCTTTATACCCAATAAAGATAAAATTTTCAACCTTCTTATCTATTTTACTCTTGTTTTCCTTTGGAACATGAGCATAAGCCTCACAGCCAAATACCTTGAGATGTGTGAGAGAATGTTTCTTACCAGTCCATACCTCTTATGGAGTCTTTTCATCCAACGTTGATGAGGGTGATCTATTTACCAAGTAACATGTAGTACCCACTACCTCTGCCCATAATTCTTTCCCTAACCTGACACCACTAAGCATGCACCTTGATTTTTCCATCAACGTCTTGTTCATTCTTTCAAAAAATCCATTTTGTTGAGGTGTATATGGAGTATTCTTATGCCTTGCTCTACCGCACTTCTTACAAAATTCTTCAAATTTATTCCCATAGAACTCTCTGCCATTATCTATCCTCAACACCTTAATTATTTTCTCTGTTTGATTCTTAACAAAAGCCTTAAAATCTTTAAACCTGTCAAAGACTTTAGATTTATTCCCGAGGAAATATATCCAAGTATTCCTCAAGAATTCATCTATAAATGAGACATAGTACATAGATTTTCCTAATGATGGAACCGACATAGGTCCAAACAAATCATTGTGCAATAGATGTAAAATTCCTTCTGCCCTCTTTCCACCAGAGGGGAATCTTACCCGATTTTTCTTCCCATATACAAAATGTTCACAAAAATCAAAATCCAGAGAGCACTTAGACATACCTTCAACCATACCTTTACTGTGTAGTAGTCGAAGACCCTTCTCTCCGGTATGCCCCAGTATTTGATGCCACATCATAACATTTTCTCCAGAGACTGTAGGAGTTCTTTCTTCTTCAACTCCAATATCAAGAAAAATGGAACTATTACACCCATCACTAATAGTTCTTTCTTTCATATTATGCATAGTTACAAACTGAACTCCCTTCAGCAACACCATTTCTCCTCGAGCCATCCTGTAGGTTTCCTTTTCAAATATTGTTTTTACCCCTACATCGTCCATTTTTCTTACATAAATCAAATTTCTGGACAAACCTGGGATGTGAAAAACACCAGGTAGTGTTCTAATCCTTCCATCTATGAGACTCAACTTGAATTTTCCTCGTCCTATGATTCTGGTTGTCGAATCATCACCTATGAAAAAATTATCTTGATCATACCTTTCATATTCATAGAACCACTCCTTGTGAGGAGTCATATGAAAGGATGCACCTGAGTCAGCCAACCATGCCTCATGATATGCATGTGTTCTTGATGAAGCCAAGTACACATCCCCTCCTTCTTCCTTGGAGATCTTTTATTCTACAGAAGGAGCTTCTTCATATCCCTTCTTTTTCTCAATTTTGGATCTACACTGCTTCTTGTAGTTCCCTTCTTTTCCACATATCCAACATACCTTTACAAACTTTCTGGGAAATTTAGATCTACCCATAGACTTAGATCTCCCACTTGAGGACTTAGATATATTTCTTTCCTGGGAGCATCCTCTTGCAAATAATGTGTCTGTGCTCTGTCCTTCCATGTTATTCTATCTCATCTTTTTCGACAACAAGGATGAGACCACTTCATCAAACTTCAAGGAAGTTTTATTACTACCTATGGCCACAACCAGACTATCCCATGAGTCTGGAAAATAGAACAGTAAGCTGAAACACTTATCTTCATCTGAAATTTTAATTTCAACAGATACTAATTGACTTACCACAATATTGAAAGCGTTCAATTTTCTGCCATCGAGTCTCCATATCTCATCCTCAGGCTATACAACTTATTTCTCTGGAAACGTTTATTTACTAGGGAATTAGACTGATACAACTTCCCCAACTTATCCCATAAATATTTGGCTGTAGCTTCCTCTGACACATTTAGTAATACCGAATCTAAGAGACACAATCAGATTGTGCTCTTTGCCTTCTGATCCAACTTTTTCCAGTCATATGTTGAAGTTCGTGTAGGTGTAGTACCTAGATCCACTGATCTCTATCCACCAACAAATATTCCATCTTGAGCTTCCACAGCTCAAAATTTTTCCCATTAAACTTCTCGATCACCATTTTCGAACTGCCGCCATTTATTTTCACTTGAAAAATCAATACCATATATCTCCCACTGTAACAAGGCTTATCATAGTCCCGAGCCAAACCATTGACCACAAAGGTGTCCCCCTAAAGCCAACAATTCTTTGATACCAAATGTAGATTTTAACCTTGTACAATTATTTACCACAAACATATTTTTCAGTAAAAGAACAAAAAATATATAATGGCAAATACAAACATTAGACATAGATTTTTCCCCTGGAAACCCAAGCCGAGAAAACCAACATATTCTATATTCATTCATAGTGATACATTGTTTACAATAAAATATACATATAGGAGCCAACAGAATCTAAAACTCTAACCCAATGACCTGGATTAGTCAACAACCCTAATTCCTTATCCAGAAATAGAAAACCATTGGTAAAAAACATGTGCCGAAAAACCGCACAACAATGGACATGGAAATCAAGGTGACATGAAAAATTAGACAAAAATGCAACACATTTCCCGAGGAAATTCCATCGAATCCCTACATGCCCCCCTCAAACCCCCCTACATGCCCGGTGCAACTTAGCAGAAACTAAAGATAGTCCTACAAAGAATATAACACATACCCAACAGTAATAAGCACAGAGAAAAACCTTGGTGCTGTAGATCCTCCAACAAAAAGTTCTCCAAGAAATGAAATGACAACAGAGGGGCACCACTAGCTAAAACCCGGTGCCCTGGATCCAATGCAACTGACAATTCCTCCATCCGAGTCTCGATTTGAGTTTTATCATGAGTTGTGACTCGCCTCCTAAAGCCATTCAAGGACATGTCGACAATTTCGTTTGGGGGCATAAAATCCAAACTGAGTAGCATAACGGAGTTCTGTAAGCTCCAGCACATCTATTTTTCCAAGTCCCACACAACCAAACTACCCACAATTTCCCAACACAGAGTTCTTGAAAATCGAACTCTTGTTCAAAAATTGCACTATGCCTCATTGACCAAAACCCTAATGGTGGAGATCCTATAACAAACGATTGTCCTGGCAATGAAATAAAAATGGAGGGGCCCCACTACCTAAAACCCGATGTCCCAGATTCAATGGAACCAACGGTTCATCCATCTGAGTCTTGATTTGAGTTTTATTGTGAGTTACAACTCGCCTCCTCAATCCATTCAAGGACATGTCAAAAATTTGGTCCGGGGGCATAAAATCCAAACCAAGCCACATAATGGAGTTCCGTAAGCTCCTGCATGTCTATATTTCTAAGGGCGACCACACTACCCACAATTTCCCAACACATTGTTCTCGAAAATCAACCTCTAGTTCAGAAATTGCACTATACCTCATTGAGAAAAACCCTAGTGCTGGAGATCCTCCAACAAATGATTTTTCAGGAAACATAATGACAGTAGAGGGGCCCCACTAGTTAAAACCCATTGCCTTAGAACCAATGTAACTAATGGTTCATCCATTTGAGTCCCAGTTTGAGTTTTATCGCGAGTTGCAACTTGCCTCCTCAATTCATTCAAGGACATGTCAACAATTTGGTATAGGGCCATAAAATCCAAACAAAACAACATATCAGAGTTTCGTAAGCTCCTGTACGTCTATTTTCCAAGGCCCATGCGACCATCCTAACCATAATTTCCTGACACAGTGTTCTTGAAAATCAACCTCTTATTCAAAAATTGCACTATGCCTCATTGAGAAAAACCCTAGTGCCGGAGATCCTCCAACAAATGGTTGTCCAGACAACAAAATGACAGTGGAGGGGCCCCACTAGCTAAAACCTGGTGCCCTAGATCCAATGCAACCAACAATTCATCCATCCAAGTCCCTATTTGAGTTTTATCACGAGTTGCAAATCGCCTCCTCAAGCCATTCAGGGACAATGATGTTGGAAATTTGGTCCGGGGGCATAAAATCCAAAACGAGTAGCATAACAAAGTTTTGTAAGCTCCTGTATGTCTATTTTTCCAAGGCCCATGAGACCATGCTACCCACAATTTCTCGACACATTGTTCTTGAAAATTGAGCTCTTGTTCATAAATTTCACTATGCCTCATTGAGAAAAACACTAGTGCCGAAGATCCTCGAACAAATGGTTTTTCAGGAAACAGAGGGGCCCCACTAGATAAAACCCAATGCCTTAGATCCAATGCAACCTATGGTTGGTCCATCCGAGTTCCGATTTGAGTTTTATCGTGAGTTGCAACTCACCTCCTCAAGCCATTCAGGGACATGTTGGCAACATACCTAGACCTAAAACATGACCATGGCATAGACCATGACCTAGACCGTGACTTAGACCATGGCATGACAATCCATGACAAGGAAAGGTAGGACAAGTCAATGTATTGGTATAGGTATAGGTTTAGGTATGGAAATGCAAGGAAAGGAAAAGCAAGGAAATGCAAGCGAAGACAATACATGACAAGGCTAAGGCATGGGAGGACAAGGCATGACATGACATGGCTTGGCAAGGTAAGGAATGGCATGGAAAGGCAAGGCATGGCATGGAAAGGCAAGGAAAGACATGGAATGGCAAAGAAAGACATGGCATGGCATGACAATGCATGGAATGACATGGTATGGCAAGGGAAGGCAAGGCATGGCAAGGCGTGACATGGAAAGGAAATACAAGGCATGACAAGGCATGACATGGAAAGGCATGGCATGGCATGGAAAGGAAAGGCATGGAATGTAAAGGAAATACATAGAATGGCTTGGAAAGGCATGGTATGGAATGTAAAGGCAAGAAAAGGAATGGCTTGGAAAGACAATGCAAGGAATGGCATGGAAAGACAAGGCAATGCAAGGAATGGAATGGCATGGCAAGGCAAGGCATAGCATGGCAAGACATGGCTTGGAAAGGCAAGGAAAGGAAAGGTAAGGCATGGCAAGGCAAGGCATGTCATGGCATGGCAAGGAAATGCATGGCATGGCACAATATGGTAAGGCAAGGTAAGGTATGGCATGGAATGGCAAGGCAAGGAAAGGAATGGCAATGAATGGAAAGACATGGAATGACATGAAAGGAAAGGCATGACATGACATGGAATGGCTTGGAAAAGCAAGGCATGACATGGAAAGGAAAGGCAATGCATGTCATGGCAAGGAAAGGCAATGCAAGGCATGACATGGCATGGAAAGGCATGACATGGAAACGCATGACAAGGCATGGGATGGCAAGGAAAGGCATGGCATGACAAGGGATGGAAAGGCAAGGCATGGATCAATAAGGCCTTGAAGTTATGTTGTTTTCCATGTAATCCAAAAGAAATTATGGATCAATAGTATAATGAGACTACACAATAAGGATGGAACATAAACCTATTTAGTGACATCCCTTTCTATGTAAATCATATTAATTATGATAATCCATGTTTCAAAACTATGAAGATACCTTATATCCATGTTTCAGATTTTGTGGATGATTTATAATTAGGAATTTATGGATGATCATTGATTTACCTAGTAAGTTCTCTTTCTAAGCCATTGATGGTTATTTCTTAAATGTATTAAATACATGTTTTTATCAAAGTGGTGATATTGCATGTTATCTTGTATTCTTCTTGAATTAGCCTTGTCTTGAAACCCTCAATTTCGTGGTTAGATTTGGACTTACCCTCAATTTCCATCCTTGTTAGCCTGACATCTAGGGTTTAATTTTCATTTTTCACCCTTAAAATACACCTTGATACATTTTATTATATTTCTATCACAATTTCTAGCCCTTTAGGGCTTGATGTCTTGAATATTCTAGGGCTGTTATGTGCCATCTTCCATTTCAACAAGCATTTGTTATCTAAAACCTAGTTTAGGATTTCATTTTCAACCCCTTTTCATTGCATGATTACTTGTTTTAAGGGTTTCTATATTTGTCCTGTTGAAACTTGTCATATTGCTGAAGTTAAACATATTAATCACATTTTTTTATAAAATCTATAGTTTTCTTAGTGATTTGTGGTGTTTGGGACTTCCCATTGAGTTGTTTGAACTTAGTTAATATCATTTATTGGTTTGGAAAGGCATGGTATAACATGGCATGGAAAGGAAAGGCATGGAAAGGCATGTCATGACAAGGCAAGGCATGCAATGCAATGTCATGACAAGGAAAGGCATGGCATGACATGGAAAGGAAAAACATGGAAAGGCATGTCATTGAAATAGGAGGATGTAAGGAATGCTCACAAAGTTATAGAAGGATATGGAATGCTCACAGAGGTCCCAAGGGATCCATAAATGCTCAAAATTTGACCATCTAAAAAATGACATCATTGTGTATAGCTCGCCGTCAAATTTGCATCGACGCAAATGACAAGTTAAATGGATTTTGTATGCAAAAGTTATAAGCAGTCAAAGTTTGAGTCAATCGAGTCAAAGGTCAAAGTACATGGGAAAAAAGAGGTGAAACGTGTCACCACTGCAAGTGTGACATGTGGCACATGGTTATTGGAAGCCGTCTGGGAAAATAGTACCTCCAGGTGGACAAATTGCAGGTTGACAAGTGGTCCAGTCATATTATGACATGTGGCATGTATGAACCAATGAGGGGCCACCATGTGGAAACCCCTCATTGGCCAATATTGGTTAGTGTTGTGTAAAATTATGGAGTCTATGGGGGTCGAACCCATGACCTCCATAGCCACCCAAAGCCTTAACATAATCCCCACTACCAACATGCCATAGCATGAGTCTTAACTTATCTATGGATTGAAATATATTTAAATTAATGTAATGGATCATTTCAGGGGGAAAAGGGGCTGACGACTAGCCCCCAACCCCTGTTCTATTTCTATAACATGTGATCCACAACTTACTTGCGAAGGAGGCCTAACAAAATTCATGTGAGAGTTTGTTATAGTGTGTATATATATATATA
>JZKD02S1700580.1:121131-134580 GCA_000966675.3 Picea glauca | reverse complement strand
ATGGATTAATCCGTAAGTGCGGACACAAACCGATCTCCCTAGATCCACCTGGATCTAGAACAAAACAAGACATAATACTACTCTTTCCCTAGATCTAGCCTATTGAGTGAACTAAGAGATAAAGGAAGATGGACATACCTTATAAATTATTTCCTAAGTCTCTGTTGTTCCAAGCTTCACTCCGATGCTCTTGCTCCGTTTAGATCATGATAGAACAAACCTATCAAAGTAAAGACAGATTAATATGTTCAATAGCTAGTCTATACATGTGATCAAGGAATCATGTAATAAAGTGACATCATGTTTATGGGAAAGGGACATATTATTGTATTAATTAATTGAAAGAGAAACTTACAACCTGAGCCTTGATGTTGTAGGTCTCCTTTCGATGGCTCCTAGCTCTGACACACACACTTGCTCATGCATGCAGAAAATCAACCACTTGTGATGACCTTGCTGCAGTCTCTTGCTGCTGTAGCATCAGTTCTCCATACAGGCTTCTAACAATTCTCCAATCAATCTCTTGCTAGCTTGCTTATGATTAACCTTTTCCATGAGCAATCTCCTCAATATATAGGAGAAAATATATTAGTTACTTGGATAGGGAATGATCCCAATATATCTGGAAAGTCAGTATTTTGCCAACCAGTCGAAAGCCAACTCATCCTTCTAGAAGATTCCCTTCTAGAAGGATCGATAACTTATCCATTTTCCTTCTTTAAGATCATGTTCGCACCCTAGCCTTGAGTACAGTGCGAGAAGTTCTCACCCCATCTTAAAGCAACATGCGAGAAACAAGGATTCCCACAGGTGACTATATAAGCAGCTTGCGAACATGCTTCAAAATGTGAATTCTGGAAGAAGACAACTGTAACTTTTCTCAGGAAAATATTCTTGGTAAAGAGCTTGATTTTCAATCATCATGACCTCATCATGACATCATCACAATGACCAAAATTGTGGATAACATATTGTCGCAACCACAACAATTCAACCAAAAGAACCAGTAGATCATGAAGAGGGGGAGCGCATTTTTCATTCACAGATGTGAGTGAAGGGGACCTCACTACATTTTATTGTTGATAGTGGAATCCAGAAGAACCTCATCTCTGCAGAGGTAATCAAACAATTGATATCGTCGACAACACCACACCCACAACCATACAACATCGGGTGGCTTCACCAGGGATGAGATATTTGTGTCAGCCAATAGTGTCGATTGTCATACGACATCCAACCCTTCAAGGATGAGGTATTATGTGATGTTTCTCCACTGTATGTATGTGATGTTCTCTTGGGCCTGTTATCACACTAAATTGACTTGGGTCTTTTTATTTTGTTTTCAATCCTTTTTAAGCCTTAGTTTTTAATTTTTTCTTTTAAGGTCTCATCCCTTTAAAATCTATGATTGGTAAGACCCCTTGGATGATTAAATTTTTTGAGTCTTAGCTCTAATTTGATCCTCAAATTGATTTTTTCCTTAAACCATTCCTAGATCATGTTTTATTTTGGTCCCCTTCATGATTTATCCCCAGGTCAATCCCTCCCATGACTAGATTGATGTGACACCCATCTCTCCTCACTCATGACCTCATATCCATATCTCAAATGTCCTCGCTTACTTTTCTAATCATATTTTGAAGTGGATGCACTGCATGCTCATCGGGTAGTTCCATAGCGCCTATCACGTTCATCACACTTCCACCCCAAGCCATGATTTTCATGACTGATGTCATGTACCTTGTTTTTAGTGCCAGAAGTCGGTTAAGGATGCCTTCAAATATATTTCATTTATGAGCTTTACTAACGGTTTTTTAATTTTGAAAGACTCAACAGTGCTGCACTGCACAAATTCGTAAGTGTTGATCAAGCGACTGCATGTCAACCAAATCCAATGCTGAGAAAGATACCAGGGCCGAGGTTTTCTCAAAGTTCATCCTAAGATTGCATTGAAGAGCTCAACAGGTGTCTACTACGTAGGTATCCACTATTACCTCCTCTGCTTATTAATCTTCACAGGAAATTTGTGCTCGGGTTTTAGTTTTGCTAAGTTTACACAACGGTAAACGATTCATATTTTTATGATAGTCTCATCTCCTCTCTTTTTCAAACCTGTAAACCTCATGGCCCATATATGAGTCATATTTATGTTGTCTTCCTTAGCCCTTGAAGTTGCAAGCTTTAGACTAGTTTATCCTTTGCATATGCGTTGCGCTACCCCGAGGCGCTGCTTCCCCTACCTCCTTTCATATCGAAATTCAAAGTTTTACTTAGTTGCATAGGGTCAGCCTTGCATATTTGAAACCCCATTCAAAGTCTCCTGAGAATTACCAAACCTTTTAAGAGCCCTCATTCTGAGTCATGGAGACCCCTAAATCGAAGAGGCACATAAAGGAGGAAAGATAGTTAGGACAAAACCAATGGACATGATTCTTTTTAATACAGAACCCATGGAAAGAGAGGCCTTTCAAAGAGTAGGGCGCCTCTTCTTCTACCAGAACATGCAGAGAGGCCATCCAGAGGTAGCAAGAAAATTTGCATTGCAGTTTGATGGTAAGAAAACTAAGGTTGGGGATTTGGAGTTTGAAGTGACTGAAGCCTCCATCTCAGCTGCAATAGGGATTCCCATCACAGGTGAAAGGTGGTTCAAATCCATGGCTTTGAGTTCATATTATGAAAAAGATCTCTTTAAACCTGAATATCAAGCCAATGAATTGTCCAAAAGTATGTCAAGGAGCCATTTGATTGAACAATTTGACAGACTATTGAAGATCATATAGAGATATTTTACTTGTGAAGGGAGATTAAACACATTATACCAGTACCATATAAGATTGTTGCTACATTTTACTGGTAAGGTTGAGATGAATATTCCTTATTACTTGTTGAGGAGTATAGGTAAGATGTCAGACATGATACAGTCCAAATCTAAAGATGTGGATTCTAGCCTTTTCCACTCTGGATTAATCAGAATGCTAGTATCTGAGGAATTGGACAAGACATATATTTCATGGGAACATTTTGTGGTTACCTCTCATTTTAAGTTGGATCTAGCACCCACTCCTCAATCACAGAGGGCAAGTTATTTGTCACCTACTAGTGCTACCAAAGAAGAGACCAGTAGGAAGAGAAAGGGCAGAGCCCTTGTTCAAGTGTCAGAGGTCAACAAGCAGGTCATTGAAGTTGAGGAGGAAGTTTTTCCTTCTCCACACAGAGATTTTTCACCACCTCCTCCACTAGGGTTAGAATAGGTGCCTCCTTCTACCAAAGATACATCTAAGAGAGGGAAGAAGCTTCTCTTTTCCCCTTCTCCCCCATAAGTCAAAATCAAAGGTAAAATACCTTTCACAAGGTCATCAATTCCTAAGGAGGATTACAGAGAGAAGTTCTTACCAGAGATCCCTATTCAAAATAAGAAGGGGAAGAATATTGAAAATCCCGTAGAGGAGAAATTAGAAACCCTTGTACAAAGGAAGAAGGGTAAAGGTTCTAAAGGACCTTTGGAGAAGAGATATGAGACCTTTGAGAAAGGCATTGAGAATATTGTCGAAACAAAACAAGAATCCCTTGTACAAAAAGGTAAAGGTACTAAAACACCTTTGGAGAGAGAAGAGGAAACCCCTGTGAAACACTTCGAGGAGCCTGTGGTAAGAAATGAAGAAACCACTGTGCAAAGAAAGAAGGGTAAAATTAAGGCCACTGAGAAACCTGATGAGGTGGACAAGACACTTCCCATGCAGGAGGAAGAGGAGTCTGAGGAAAATCCTATTAAGGCTGAGCATGCCACTATCCCTCTTGACAGTCAGACCTACAAAAGACTTATCAAGAAGCTTAGAGATGAAAGGAAAGAAATAGCTCATCTTAAAGAAGAAGACAAGGTCCACTTGGACGAGATGGAAGAGCTCATGGTTGGCTACAATCATATCCTTGACTTGGCAAGGTTTGCAACAAGAAAGGCTCTACCCCTTCATAAACAATTGAAGAATATTTACAGAAAAAACATAGGCTTTCAATCTCAAAACACGAGGTTAAAGGAAGAGCTAAAACACTTTCAAGATGAGGTAGCCCAAAGGAATTTGCAGGTGTTGGTTGAATCTACCATTGAGGATGATAAACCAGAAGCTAAGGAGAGCACAACTACACTGAAAAATCCTGCCAATGCCAAGAAGAAGAAGTCTGCTGTGCCACTTGAAGATCCTCTTTCTACCAGAAAGAGTGTGAGGCTAAGTGTTAAAATGAAAAAATAACTGGTAATGGTAAGCTTCATTTTTGAGAATTGTTCCTTTTTGGGAGGGTTAACTAATATGCACATACTAGCTATACCATCATATAGGCTGCTAATCGTTTAACTAGCTGGGTTTTGAGTTTTTGCTAAGTGCTAGTTTCCCCAGTGGTAAAAGGCACTACCCATTATACAAACAAGGCACTTAATTGAAATGGTTTTGTCATCATTAAAGACTACAAATTGCTCTGCACACTTTCAAGATTGAAGGTGCTGCATTTTTGGCAATGCTACCTGATCTGCACATAGATGCAGTGTAAGTGGCGCTACCTACAGGCTCTACCTAATATTTAGCAGAGAACAAAATTGTCATATGGGCGCAACACAGAGGCGCTACTTATAGGCACTACTTACAGGTGCTACATATAGGCACTACCCAATATTTTACAGAGAGCATAGTCTGTACACATATGAAACACAGTGATGCTACCTACAGGCACTACCTTTTCTCCTAGTAGTGTGCTACCCATATTTGCTACCCAAAGAAGCTGTCAATAAAGACCAGGGATCTAGGAGGACATATCTAACATCTTTAGGATAAATTGATGATGAATAAGGATGGATAAGAAGCAGCTAACATCATGAAGACAACCACGTGCTTTGAAGGACACATGGAAAACAAGGAGATGTGCAACAAAAGGGAACCAATTCAGTTTGAATTTCAGTTGGATTAGTCACCAACATTATCCTATTTTATAGCATAGATGGTTAGATAAGTTGTTAGGGAAAATAAATGTTTAGAGTTTTTCAAGGGAAGGGGGCCAGCTCATACCTCTAGTTGTTGCCTCCATTTTGTTATAAATAAATAGATCATTTTCTTTAGCAGGTTCAGATGGTTGAGAAAGGCTCCCTTTACTTGTAATATTTTGATGAACTGACTATGATCTAGTGATGTACTGGATTTAAGAATTTTTGGCTAATAGAAATCATCTTCTCTTTCAGTCTATTTGCTTCTGATGCTAAATGTTCATGATTTGAATGATTCACTTGAATTATTGTGGTGATGTTATGGTGGTTTTTTGATCATTATATTATCATGATGTTTATTTAGCTTCCTTAGTTTATGATGTCAAGAAGATCTTGTGATTAGAAACTTTCTTCCTTAGACTTTTGTAGACCTAATGTTTGTAGTAGTCCCTACACTCCTCTCACTCAAGTCTTCCCTCTGTTCATACTTACTCCCAAACTACTAATAGAAGTTACCCAAGACCTTAATTGCTGGTGCATGCTAGCCATGTTGTCTGAGTTAGAACATTACCATTTGAGTCCTTTTCCATTTGACCCTTTAAAACACTCTTTCATTCATGTATGACTTGATGGGTACTGGGATTACCTTCCATGCAATCTGAAGGTGACTCCTAGTGCTAACAGGGCCAACCATATATGTGGAAGAACCATGCTATTTATGAGTCTTAACCCCGTAGTGTAATTTTTACTCTAGGAGGTCATCTCTACAGGATACCAGAGGTAATTCCAACTATTTCCCACCTAAACAGTGCTGCAAGGTAGTATGTCATACTACAAAATTTGGCTTCTTCACAATCTATTCAAAAGGTGAACAAAAGGACACTACAACCATGGAAGCCCCGGTCCAAGCACCTTCTATCCAACATAAGTAGGTCGACAAAACTGCAACAAATCGCAAATATTCCTTTTGCACATAGTCATATCATTTATCCTGAATGGTTGAATAGATTCAACCCCGATAATAATAGGTTCACGACAACCTTCCACAAACCAAGCAACAAAATGTCTCCAGTAAGGCAAACAACTCACCAAGATTTAGATTCAACAATCACTTCCCCATCTCCCCCGGGAACTCAATGAAATGGAGACCATTTATTCATAAGGAGGGAGGATTGATCCAGGTGGATATTAGTGGCCACCCACCTATTCCAACTAGCACAAAATAGTGTTATGGAAACTTATTATTTTTAGAAGGTTTTCAGTTCCTAAACATCCAGGGCCATTTTGAGGGACTAAATGAAGTTTTTTTAGGACAGAGAACCTCAATGATAGTTGAAGGCTACTATTGATCCTCATAAATGAATCTCCTTGTTAATGCCTTTCCAACGATATTTTGTACGCCCCAAATGGAGATCAGATGCCAAAGTTATGCCCCCGAGAAGTTGATAAACCAAACTACCCAAAACGGGGTCTACAAAACAATTGGATTTTCATCTTCCGGGGTTAGGGTTTTGGACTTTCTTTATGTTAAAAAGAACTTTAGAACCTCATTGTAATCCATATTCTTGCGAATGCAAGTATCCGTCACATCTCTTCTCAGAGATAAGCTGCCACCATTCTAGCGATTTTTTCACTCTGTATTTTTACAGTTCTGTACATTTTGCACATTAATAGAAATTGTGTATTACTATATCTCTGTGTTTATATCTGTGATATATTTCTATTATATTGTTGGATATCTGATACATCTATGTACATTTCTTTATTATATCTCTGCTCTCATTTCATGTCGAAAATAATCCGGATCAATGGTATCAGAGCAAGCTGCTCTTGATCTTTTTTTTCAGTGCATGTCCCCAACAAGGTACGAGTATAGAAAGTTGGGTTTGGAGCTTGTTTTTCTTGAGGAAAATCTCTCTTTCAAGCCCAAGAAACCCTCCATGGCAGAAGAAAATAAAAACAATGGAGCAAAATATTATATTCATCTTTTGCTTGAGCAAGCTCTCACGTGACAGAGGGACAAAATGATGGAGAATTTTTCCCACATCCTTCAACGCCCATCAATAGCAGCAGACACATCTTCATTAAGAGGCCACTTTGGAGGAGCCTTTCCTTTCAAGGTACAAGTTAATTTTGATATTCCCATATTTGAAGGATAGATATTTGTGGATGCCCTAGAAAAATGGTTAAATCTGCTAGAAGGTTATTTCTCTGTTCATAATTTCTCCAACAGGGAAAAGATCACCTTCATGCTCCTTAAGGTTCTCCCCCATGTCAAACATTGGTGGAAAACTTACTGAGAGAAAAGCTCCACTGAGGAGTCTGGAATATATGGGGTCGAGCCCACTTGGGATTTTTTTGTGGATGCAGTCAAGGAAAAATATTACCTTGTTGGCAACTATGAAGACCAGTACATGAGATGGACCACGCTGCGATAAGAGAGGGGCCAAGGAGTGTCAAACTTCACCAATACCTTTCATACCTTGCGCACCAAGCTAGGTATCAAAGACTCTGAGCAACATTTGGTTCTGAAATACCGTGGAGATATACACAGATACATCCAAACTAAAATGGATTTTCTGGACATCTCATCACTAGGTCTTGCTTATCGATATGCTGTTAAAATTGAGCAGAAATTTAAGCACCAGAACAAATGGGAGTTCAGGTCTACAAATACACAAAAACCAAAGTATGGTAAAGACGGACCTAACAACCAACCTTCAAAAAACCAGTCCAAGCCACATGAAAAGAAGGGTAACAGAAAGACGAAGAAGGACACTGGAAAATGGTGTGATTTCCACAAAATCCCCTGTCACGACACCGATGAATGTCGCTCAAAACAGTCATTGGTGGCCAAGATCAAAGACAAGGATCTGAAACATGATTTAGAATATGATTCAGAAAATACTGGTAGAAGATAGATCATCGATGTAGATCACATTGCTATTGTCGCGACCACAATAATTCAACTAGAAGAACAAGTAGATCCTAAAGAGGGAGAGAACCTTTTTCATTCATAGACGTGGGTGAATGGGACCCCATTGCATTTTATTTTTGATAACAGAAGCCAGAAGAACCTCATCTAAGTAGAGTTCGCCAAATAGTTGGGATTGTTGACAACACCACGCCTATAGCCATACAACATTGTGTGGTTTCGCCAGGGATGAGATCTTCGTGTCAGCCAACAATGTCGATTGTCATATGACATCCATCCCTTCAAGGATGAGGTATTATGTGATGTTTCCCCGATGGATGTCTGTGATGTTGTCTTGGGCCAACCATATATGTGTAAGCACCATGCTATTTATGAGTCTCGACCTCGTAGTTTCATTGTTACTTTGGAAGGGAATCTCTATACGATACCAGATGTAATTCCAACTACTGTCCCACTTAAATAGTGCCGCAAGGTAGTATCTTATACTGCAAAATTCAACTTCTTCACAATCTGTTCTAAAGGTGAACAAAAAGACACTACAACCATGACAACCTCGGTCTAAGCACCTTCTATCCAATAGAAGCATGCTGACAAGATTGCAACAAAGTGAAAATATTCCTTCTGCACATAGTCATCTCATGTAGCCCGACTGGTTGAATAGATTCAACCTCACCAACAACAAGGTCATGAAAACCTTCCACAAACCAAGTAGTGCAACGTCTCCATCAAGGCAAGCAACTCACCAAGATTTAGATTCAAAAATCGCTTTGCCCTCTCCCCCAAGAACTCAATGCAATGGATACCATGCTTCCTAAGGAGGTAGGATTGATCCAGGTGGATATCGGTGGCCACCCACCTATTATAATTGGCACAAAACGTTGTTCTCACAACTTATTATTTTTAGCAGGTTTTCAGTTCCAAAACTTCCGGGGTCATTTTGAGGGACTAAATGAAGTTTTTTTTTAGATCAAGAACCTAAAATATAGCCAAAGGTTGTGATTGACCCCCCTAAATGAATCTCCTCATCAATACCTTTCCGACGAGCTATTGTGCACCCCGAACGAAGATCGTATGCCAAAGTTATGACCCCGGGAAGTTGATACACCAAACTACCCAAAATGGGGTTCACAAAACTATTGGATTTTCATCATCCGGGGTTAGGGTTTTGAATTTTATTTATGTTAAAAAGGCATTTATAGCCTCATTTTAATCTATATTCTTTCAAATGTGAGTAGACATCACATCTATTCTCAGAGATAAGCTGCCACCATTCTAGCGAGTCTTTCACTCTGTATTTTTACAGTGTTGTACATTTCACACATTAATAGAAATTGTGTATTATTGTATCTTTGTGTTTATATCTATGATATATTTGTGTTATATTGTTGGAAATATGATACATCTATGTACATTTATTTATTATATCTCTGCTCTCATTTCGTGCTGAAAATAATCTGGATCATGTACTCAAGAAAAGATACTCTAGACACATAAATAATATTTGGTATTTGCAAGGAGAGGTTATACAGGTTATTGGGAATACCAATAGTTTGGTCTAATGATTACTTGGATTCGACATTATATTATGCATTATATTCAATCTCAGATTCAACATTAGCATTAGAGGCATTGTCAGAGGTCGAACGCTGTGAGACTCCTCCCAGTACACTGGGGAGAATGAGTCCATAAGTAAACCATCTTTAAAATTTTGTAAATATGTATATTTGTAAATGTAATATGCACATGTGTAAATATCCTAAAGTATATTAGAAGGCTTGTAAGCCACTCATTGTAAATTATAAGAGTGAGAGGGACTCTGTAAAATTTATAAATTTCCACCTTGTATGAGTGAGAGGAATTTTGTAAGAGAGTTACTATATTTCCACCTTATATGATGTTGAGAGTGAGAGGAATCTCATTAGAGAGATTTATAGATAGCGAACTTACACTTTGTTATAGATTTGGAGGAATCTCGATAGAGATATTTCTAGATAGCCACCTATACATATTGTTTTACAATGAGAGGAATCTCGTTGTAAATATTTCTAAGGCCTTTTAGACAACATAACGAGCAATTGTATTGTCTTGTAATAAGCTAAAAGGATACATATGGATCAAATTGTCTAAGACAACATTCTTGATTTTGAAGAACTGAAAGTGAAGGATTAGAAGGATGTGGCTGGTAGTTGGAACATGTAGATTAGAAGCAAAAAGAGCATCAAAGTAATGCAAAACTTTCTAGAGCTGGTAAAGGAGAAGTAATCCTCTTCAGGAAATGAGAGGAATACAGGTGCATACTAAAATACTACGTCATGTTCATATGGATGTATACCTTGAATAGAAGAAATCAAAGAAGGTACACATGCTAACAATACAAGAATAATTATTTTCAAGGAAAGAGCGATAATGGAAAGAGTGTTCATTTAGGGACTCCTACAGATACATCAAATAGTACAAGAACAAAGAGTCCAAATGGGAGAGGCATAGAACAACATTCCACTTGGTTTCATATTGGTTGAGATGGACTATCTTCAACAAAAGGAGATGGGAATGGATGTTGAATATAGATACATGTATTGTAGAGATTCAGTGAACAAGACTTTTGTCGCCAGGGAATCTATGAGCCAGAACCAAAGCTATTGGTGACAACGTCAGAGGCCAAATTTAGAGATATATTCCAAAGAAGCAGGCAAAAGTGCACTGATCTAGTACCTAATATTGAAGATCCAATATGAATACTAAATTCTAAAAGACTCGGCAAGATGGAAGAGTGAATTATCATCACTAAGTTGTTGAATATCTATACTTTTAGAGGTCCACATGTTCTTCAGTGGGAATGTGTGATCCAAGAGGATCTAAGGAATGCTCACAAAGGTCCAGGAGGATCCAAAATTCTAACAGAGGTCCTAGGGGATCCATAAATGTTCAAAATTAGAACATCTCAAATTGTCCCAAAGATGGAATCATTGCGTAGAGCTTGTTGTTATCTTTCCAACAATGCAAACGACATGTCAAATGGAGTTCGTATGCAAACATTATAAGTAATCAAAGTTCATGTCAACCTAGCCAAAGGTCAAAGTACATGTGAAAAAAAAGGTGACACATGTCACCACTGCAAGGGTGACATGTGGCACATGGTTATTGATAGCTGACTAGGAAGATGGTACCTTTAGGTGGATGAATTGCAGGTTGACAAGTGGTCCAATCATATTATGGAATGTGGCATGTATGAACCAATGAGAGGTCGCTACATGTCATCCCCTCATTGTCCAATATTGGTTAGTGTTGTGTAAAATTATGGAGTCGACGAGGGTCAAACCCGTGACCTCCATAACCACCCAAATCCTTAACACAAGCCCCACTGCCAATGTTCCATAGCATGAGTCTTAACCTATCTATGACATGTAATATATTTAAATTTATGTAATGGATCATATGGGGGGGAAAAGAGGCCGAGGGATAGCACCTAACCCCTGGTCTATTGCTATAACATGTGACCCATACCTTACTCATGAAGGAGGCTTAAAAATATTCGTGTGGGAGTTTGTTATACCATGCATACTATATATATAGTATATAGTTAACTGTATAATATATATATGATATATATTTAACCATATAAAACACGCCAAATAGATATATCGAGGATCGTGGGGAATAGAACCCTCGACATATGCTAAGTTAACCAAAAAACTAACCATTGGGCCATATATGCAACATTTAATGGAGATCCCACTAAAAATAGAATTAAGTTTCCATTAATCTGCATGGAGGTTGGATGGGTCCGCAACCTTTTTAGTGGGCACGAATCCCAACACTTCACACACATCCTGAGAGTGCATGGAGTTTGAGGTATGAACAAATATCGAGATAGGGCATGAATCCCAAGGCTGCACAAACAACATGGAAGTGCATGCATAGTACAATATAAGTTAAATATGTTGTCTCGAAAAACGTGCCATGGGGTATATTGATGAAACATAAACAACTTTATACTCATTTTTCATAATTTTTTGCAAGGATCATGAATTTGAGGTCTATTTCATGATTTTAGGTCATTAGTAACAATATTATCTCAATTTTACATTAATGAAAATTTAATACATTGTTTTGTGTGCCAAAAAGGGTGAAATTGAGCCAATTTGGAAATTGGTCGACTTTATAGTCAAATTTCTCAAAATTTCGCAAGGATTTCAATGGTGGGTATATTGACGAAATATAGGCAACTTTATACTCATTTTTCATGATTTTTCGTAGGGATCATGAATTTGAGGTCTATTTCGTGATTTGAGGTTATTTGTAACAATATTTTCTCAATTTTCCATTAATGAGCATTTAATGCATTGTTTTGCAGGCCAAAGACGCTGAAATTGAGCCAGTTTGGAAATAGGCCTACTTTATAGTAAAATTTCTCAGAATTTTGCAAGGATTTCAATGGTGAAATTATTTTCTTATTTTGAGTTGTGTAATTAAAGAGTGTCCATTAAACTGGCTCAATGCAAGCGCATGTTATAATGTAATTGGTATTTGGAGATGATGAAAGAAGTTTTCATTAGCTTGAAGGGAACTTAAAGATGAAACAATAGTATGAAATTTGAGTTCTTTTATTTTCTGTTGTGTCATCTCACTATCAAGCAAACTAATCATCGATTTATGAGTTTTTGGGTGAAAAAACACATCATCAAAATTATGCAAACCACCCCAATACGATCAGTAAATTATTCTGGATCAAGTTAAATACTACATGTATATATGTAAAAGAAAGAAGTGGTTTCTAAGGATTTTTCAGATTAGGTATGACAAGGCAAGGCATGAAATGGTAGGGCAAGGCATGACATGACATGGATTGGCAAGGCATGACATGGCATGACAAGGAAAGGCATGGCATGGCATGACATGGCATGGAAATGAAAGGCATGACATGGTATGGCATGGAAAGACATGACATTGAAAGGCAAGACATGCAATGGAAAGACAAGGCATAACATGGCATGGCATGGAAAGGAAAGTCAAGGCAAGGAATTTCATGGCATGACATGGCAAGGTAAGACATGACATGCCAAGGAAAGGCATGCGATGGAATGACATGGGTTGGAAAGGCAAGACACAACATGGTATGACATGACATGGAAAATAAAGGTAAGGCAAAGCATGGCATGGATTGGAAAGGCATGAAAATGTTTTCACCTAGACTTAAAATGTCATAAACACTTCATTGGAAGGAAAAAAACTTTGTGATATAAAGTTAAATCATATGTCCCTAGAAAAAATGATTTTTATTTCTTGGGATGAGAAAGGTTTATTTTTTTGTTATTCTTGTTTCATTGCAATCCACATTTTGATTTGACCTTTTCCTTGAATAATGTTATAGAAAGTTATATTTATTGGCGTATAGGTTAAAATGGGAATTTGCATGACAAGACATGCAATGATGGATTAGTCTATTTTAGATCATAGTGGTGTTCTAGGGATTTGTAAATGTAACAACCTATATTTTGGCATTAGAAGGTTAGAACTTTGATTTTTACTTATCTTAGTGATTCAT
>JZKD02S1700580.1:63025-95624 GCA_000966675.3 Picea glauca | reverse complement strand
ATCACTAAGATAAGTAAAAATCAAAGTTCTAACCTTCTAATGCCGAAATATAGGTTGTTACATTTACAAATCCCAAGAACACCACTATGATCTAAAATAGGCTAATCCATCCTTGCATGTCTTGTCATGCAACTTCCCATTTTAACCTATACGACAATAAATATAACTTTCTATAACATTATTCAAGGAAAAAGTCAAATCAAAATGTGGATTGCAATGAAACAAGAATAACAAAAAAAGAAACCTTTCTCATCCCAAGAAATAAAAATCGTTTTTTCTAGGGACATATGATTTAAATTTATATCACAAAGTTTTTTTTCCTTCCAATGAAGTGTTTATGACATTTTAAGTCTAGGTGAAAACATTTTCATTCCTTTCCAATCCATGCCATGCTTTGCCTTGCCTTGATTTTCCATGTCATGTCGTAACATGTTGTGTCTTGCCTTTCCAACCCATGCCATGCCATTGCATACCTTGCCTTGGCATGCCATGTCTTACCTTGCCATGTCATGCCATGAAATTCCTTGCCTTGACTTTCCTTTCCATGCCATGCCATGTTATGTCTTGTCTTTCCATTGCATGTCTTGCCTTTCCACATCATGCCTTTCCATTCCATGCCTTTCCATGCCATACCATGTCATGCCTTTAATTTACATGCCATGTCGTGCCATGCCATGCCTTTCCTTGTCATGCCATGTCATGCCTTGCCAATCCATGTCATTTCATGCCTTGCTTTGTCATACCTGATCCGAAAAATCCTTAGAAACCACTTCTTTCTTTTACATATATACATGTAGTATTTAACTTGATCTAGAATAATTTGTTGATCATATTGGGGTGGTTTGCATAATTTTGATGACGTGTTTTTTCACCCAAAAACTCATAAACCGGTGATTAGTTTGCTTGATAGCGAGATGACACAACAGAAAATAAAATAACTCAAATTGCATACTATTGTTTCATCTTTAAGTTTCCTTCAAGCTAATGAAAACTGCTTTCATCATCTCCAAATACCAATTACATTATAACATGTGCTTGCATTGAGCCAATTTAATGGACACTCTTTAATTACACAACTCAAAATAAGAAAATAAGTTCACCATTGAAATCCTTGTGAAATTCTGAGAAATTTGACTATAAAGTAGGCCTATTTCCAAACTGGCTCAATTTCAGCCTCTTTGGCATGCAAAACAATGCATTAAATGCTCATTAATGGAAAATTGAAAAAATATTGTTACAAATAACCTCAAATCACGAAATAGACCTCAAATTCATGATCCTTACGAAAAATTGTGAAAAATGAGTATAAAGTTGCCTATATTTTGTCAATATACCCACCATTGAAATCCTTGCGAAATTTTGAGAAATTCCACTATAAAGTCGACCAATTTCCAAATTGACTCAATTTCACCCTTTTTGGCACGCAAAACAATGTATTAAATTTTCATTAATGTAAAATTGAAATAATATTGTTACTAATGACCTCAAATCATGAAATAGACCTCAAATTCACGATCCTTGCAAAAAATCGTGAAAAATGAGTATAAAGTTGTCTATGTTTCATCAATATACCCCATGGCTTGTTTTACGAGACATAATATTTAACTTAGATTGTACTATGCATGTACTTCCATGTTGTTTGTACAGCCTTGGGATTCATGCCCTATCTCGATATTTGTGCATACCTCAGATCCATGCACTCTCAGGGTGTGTGTGAAGTGTTGGGATTCATGCCCACTAAATAGGTTGCGGACCCATCCAACCTCCATGCAGATTAATGGAAACTTTATTCTATTTTTAGTAGGATCTCCATTAAATGTTGCATATATGGCCCAATGGTTAATTTTTTGGTTAACTTAGCGTATGTCGAGGGTTCTAATCCCCACGATCCTCAGTATATCTGTTTGGCTTGTTTTATATGGTTAAATATATATCATATATATATTATACAGTTAACTATATACTATATATATAGTAAGCATGGTATAACAAACTCCCACACAAATCTTTTTAAGTCTCCTTCGCTAGTAAGGTGTGGGTCACATGTTATAGCAATAGACAAGGGGTTGGGGGCTAGCCCTCAGCCCCTTTTCCCCCCCATACGATCCCTACATAAATTTAAATATATTACATGTCATAGATAGGTTAAGACTCATGCTATGGTGCATTGGTAGTGGGGCTTGTGTTAAGTATTTGGGTGGTTATGGAGGTCATGGGTTTGACCCTCGTTGACTCCATAATTTTACACAACACTAACCAATATTGTACAATGAGGGGATGCCATGTAGTGGCCTCTCATTGGTTCGTACATGCCACATTCCATAATATGATTGGACCACTTGTCAACCTGCAATTCATCCACCTAAAGGTACCACCTTCCTAGTCAGCTGTCAATAACCATGTGCCACATGTCACCCTTGCAGTGGTGACATGTGTCACCTCTTTTTTCACATGTACTTTGACCTTTGGCTAGGTTGACATGAACTTTGATTGCTTATAATGTTCGTATACGAACTCCATTTGACTTGTTGTTTGCACTGTTGGAAAGCTAATAGCGAGCTCTACGCAATGATTCCATCTTTGGGACAATTTGAGATGTTCTAATTTTGAACATTTATGGATCCCCTAGGACCTCTGTGAGCATTTTGGATCCTCCTGGACCTTTTTGAGCATTCTTTAGATCCTCTTGGATCACACATTCCCACTGAAGAACATGTGGACCTCTAAAAGTATAGATATTGAACAACTTAGTGATGATAATTCACTCTTCCATCTTGCCGAGTCTTTTAGAATTTAATATTCATCTTGGATCTTCAATATTAGGCACTAGATCAATGCACTTTTTCTTGCTTCTTTGGAATATATCTCTAAATTTGGCCTCTGACGTTGTCACCAATAGCTCTAGTTCTGGCTCATAGATTCCCTGGCGACAAAAGTCTTGTTCACTGAATCTTTGTAATACTTGTATCTATATTCAACATCCATTCCCATCTCCTTTTGTTGAAGATAGTCCATCTCAACCAATATGAAACCAAGTGGAATGTTGATCTATGCCTCTCCCATTTGGACTCTCTGTTCTTGTACTATTTGATGTATCTATAGGAGTCCCTAAATGAATACTCTTTCCATTATCACTCTTTCCTTGAAAATAATTATTCTTGTATTGTTATCATGTGTACCTTCTTTGATTTCTTCTATTCAAGGTATACATCAATATGAACATGGCGTAGTATTTTAGCATGGACCTTTATTCCTCTCATTTCCCGAAGAGGATTACTTCTCCTTTACCAGCTCTAGAAATTTTTGCATTACTTTGATGCTCTTTTTGCTTCTAATCTACATGTTCCAACTACTCACATCCTTCTAATCCTTCACTTTTAGTTCTTCAAAATCAAGAATGACGTCTTAGACAATTTGATCCATATGTATCCTTTTAGCTTATTACAAGACAATACAATTGCTCTTTATGTTGTCTAAAAGGCCTTAGAAATATTTACAACGAGATTCCTCTCACTGTAAAACAATATGTATAGGTGGCTATCTAAAAATATCTCTAACGAGATTCCTCTCAATCTATAACAAAGTGTAAGGTCGCTATCTATAAATCTCTCTAATGAGATTCCTCTCACTCTCAACATCATATAAGGTGGAAATATAGTAACTCTCTTACAAAATTCCTCTCACTCATACAAGGTGGCAATACAGAAATTTTACAGAGTCCCTCTCACTCTTATAATTTACAATGAGTGGCTTATAAGCCTTCTAATACACTTTAGGATATTTACACATGTGCATATTACATTTACAAATATACATATTTACAAAATTTTAAAGATGGTTTACTTATGGACTCATTCTCCCCAGTGTACTGGGAGGAGTCTCGTAGCTTTTGACCTCTGACAATGCCTCTAACGCTAATGTTGAATCTGATATTGAATCTAATGCATAATCTAATGTCGAATCCAAGTAATCATTAGACCAAACTATCGGTATTCCCAATAACCTGTATAACCTCTCCTTGCGAATACCAAGTATTATTTATGTGTCTAGAGTAGCTTTTCTTGAGTACATGATCGAGATTATTTTCGGCACGAAATGAGAGCAGAGATATAATAAATAAATGTACATAGATGTATCAGATATCCAACAATATAACACAAATATATCAGAGATATAAACACAATGATACAATAATACACAATTTCTATTAATGTGTGAAATGTACAGAACTGTAAAAATACAGAGTGAAAGACTCGTTAGAATGGTGGTAGCTTATCTCTGAGAATAGATGTGATGTCTACTCACATTTGAAAGAATATGGATTAAAATGAGGCTATAAAGGCCTTTTTAACATAAATAAAATCCAAAACCCTAACCCCGAATGATGAAAAGCCAACAGTTTTGTGCACCCCGTTTTGGGTAGTTAGGTGTATCAACTTCCTGGGGTCATAACTTTGGCATACGATCTCCGTTTGGGGCGCACAATAGCTCGTTGGAAAGGTATTGAGAAGGAGATTCATTTAGGGGGATAAATCACAACATTTTTCTATATTTTATGTGCTAGATCCATAAAAAACTTCATTTAGGCCCTCAAAATGACCCCGGAAGTTTAGGAACCGAAAACCAGCTAAAAATAATAAGTTGCGAGAACAACGTTTTGTGCCAATTATAATAGGTGACTGGCCACCGATATCCACCTGGATCAATCCTACCTCCTTAGGAAGCATGGTCTCCATTGCATTGAGTTCTTGGGGGAGAGGGCAGAGCGATTTTTGAATCTAAATCTTGGTGAGTTGCTTGCCTTGTTGGAGACGTTGCACTGTTTGGTTTGTGGAAGGTTGTCATGAACCTATTTTGGTGGGGTTGAATATATTCAACCAGTCGGGCTACATGAGATGACTATGTGCAGAAGGAATATTTGCACTTTGTTGCAATCTTGTCAGCATGCTTCTATTGGATATAAGGTGCTTGGACCAAGGTTGTCGTGGTTGTAGTGTCCTTTTGTTCACCTTTAGAACAGATTGTGAAGTAGCTGAATTTTGTAGTATAAGATACTACCTTGTGACACTGTTGGATAAATTAAGGAGTGCGAAGGTGATATTTTCCCTGTTGGATAAATTATGAACAGAGAAATAATCTTCTAGCAGATTTAACCATTTTTCTAGGGCATCTGCAAATATCTGTCCTTCAAATATAAAAATATGAAAATTAACTTGTACCCATAAAGGAAAGGCTCCTCCAAAGTGGCCTCTTAATTAAGATGTGTCTGCTTCTATCGATGGGTGTTGAAGGATGTGGGAAAAATTCTCCATCATTCTGTCCCTCTGTCATGTGAGAGCTTGCTCAAGCAAAAGATGAATATAATCTTTTGCTCCGTCATTTTTATTTTCTTCTGCCATGGATGGTTTCTTGGGCATGAAAGAGTGATTTTCCTCAAGAGATACAAGCTCCAAACCCAAATTTCTATACTTGGACCTCGTCGGGGACATGCACTGAAAAAAAAGATCAAGAGCAACTTGCTCTGATACCATTGATCCGGATTATTTTCAACATGAAATGAGAGCGGAGATATAATAAAGAAATGTACATAGATGTATTAGATATCCAACAATATAATAGAAATATATCACAGATATAAACACAGATATATAGTAAAACACAATTTCTATTAATGTGCAAAATGTACAGAACTGTAAAAATACAGAGTGAAAAACTCACTAGAATGGTGGCATCTTATCTTTGAGAAGAGATGTGACGGCTACTCGCATTCGTAAGAATATGGATTACAATGAGGTTCTAAATTCCTTTTTAACATAAAGAAAGTCCAAAACCCTAACCCCGGAAGATGAAAATCCAATTGTTTTGTAGACCCCGTTTTGGGTAGTTTGGTTTTTCAACTTCTCAGGGGCATAACTTTGGCATCTAATCTTTGTTTGGGGTGCACGATATATCGTTGGAAAGGTATTAATGAAGAGATTCATTTAGGAGGATCAATAGTAGCCTTCAAATATCATTGAGGTGCTCTATCCCAAAAAAAACTTCATTTAGTCCCTCAAAATGGCCATGGATGTTTAGGAACCGAAAACCTTCTAAAAATAATAAGTTTCCATAACATTGTTTTGTGCTAGTTGGAATAGGAGGGTGGCCACTGATATCCACCTGGATCAATTCTCCCTCCTTATGAATAAATGGTCTCCATTTCATTGAGTTCTCGGGGGAGATGGGGAAGCGATTGTTGAATATAAATCTTGGTGAGTTGTTTGCCTTGCTGGAGACATTGTGTTGCTTGGTTTGTGGAAGGTTGTCATGAACCTGTTGTTGTCAGGGTTGAATCTATTCAACCATTTGGGATAAAGGATATGACTATGTGCAGAAGGAATATTTGTGATTTGTTGCAATTTTATCGACCTACTTTTGTTGGATAGAAGGTGCTTGGATTGGGGCTTCCATGGTTGTAGTGTCCTTTTGTTCACCTTTTGAATAGATTGTGAAGAAGATGAATTTTGTAGTATGACATAATACCTTGCAACACTGTCTAGGTGGGAAATAGTCAGAATTACCTCTGGTATCCTGTAGGGATGACCTCCTAGAGTAACAATGACACTACAGGGTTGAGACTCATAAATAGCATGGTTCTTCCACATATATGGTTGGCCTTGTTATCACTATGAGTCACCTTCAGATTGCATGGAAGGCAATCCCAGTACCCATCAAGTTATACGTGAATGAAAGAGTGTTTTAAAGGGTCAAATGGAAAATTTCTCAAATGGTAATGTTCTAACTCAGACAACAGGGCTAGCATGCACTAGCAATTAAGGTCTTGGGTAACTTCTATCAGTAGTTTGGGAGTAAGTATGGACAGAGGGAAGACTTGAGTGAGAGGAGTGTAGGGACTGCTACAAACATCAGATCTACAAAAGTCTAAGGAAGAAAGTTTATAATCATAAGATCTTCTTGACATCATAAACTAAGGAAGCTAAATAAACATCATGATCATATAATGATAAAAAATCCACCATAACATCACCACAATAATTCATGTGAATCATTCAAAGCATGGACATTTAGCATCAGAAGAAAATAGATTGAAAGAGAAGCTGATTTCTATTAACCAAAAAGTCTTAAATCCAGTACATCATTAGATCATAGTCACTTCATCAAAATATTACAAGGGAGCCTTTCTCAACCATCTGAACCTGCTAAAGAAAATGATCTATCTATTTATAACAAAAGGGAAGAAACAGTTGGAGGTACGAGTTGGCCCCCTTCCCTTGAAAAACTCTAAACATTTATTTTCCCTAACAACTTATCTAACCATCTATGCTATAAAACAGGATAATGTTGGTGACTAATCCAACTGAAATTCAAACTGAATTGGTTCCCTTTTGTTGCACATCTCCTTGTTTTCCATGTGTCCTTCAAAGCACATGGTTGTCTTCATGATGCCAACTGTTGCTTCTCCATCCTTATTCATCATCAATTTTTCCCAAAGATGTTAGCTATGTCCTCCTAGATCTCTGGTATTTATTGACAGCTTCTTTGGGTAGCAAATCTGGGTAGCGTACTACCAGGAGAAAAGGTAGTGCATGTAGGTAGCATCATTGTGTTGCATATGTGTACAGACTCTACTCTCTGTAAAATATTGGGTAGCCCCTGTATGTAGTGCCTGTAAGTAGTGCATGTAAGTAGCGCCTCTGTGTTGCGCCCATATGACAATTCTGTTCTCTGCTAAATATTAGGTAGCGCCTGTAGGTAGCGCCACTTATATTGCATCTGTGTGAAGATCAGGTAGCATTGCCAAAAACAGAGCGCCTTCAATCTTGAAAGTGTGAAGATCAATTTGTGGTCTTTAATGATGACAAAACCATTTCAATTAAGTGCCTTGATTGTATAATGGGTAGTGCCTTTTACCACTGGGGAAACTAGCACTTAGCAAAAACTCAAAACCTAGCTAGTTAAACGATTAGCAACCTGTATGATGGTATAGCTAGTATGTGCATATCAGTTAACCATCCCAAAAAGGAACAATTATCAAAAATGAAGCTTACCATTACCAACTATTTTGTCATTTTAACACTTATCCTCACACTCTTTCTGGTAGAAAGAGGATCTTCAAGTGGCACAACAGACTTCTTCTTCTTGGCATTGAGAGGATTTTTCAGTGTAGTTGTTCTCTCCTTAGCTACCGGTTTATCATCCTCAATGAAAGATTCAACCAACACCTGTAAATTCCTTTGGGCTACCTCATCTTGAAAGTGTTTCAGCTCTACCTTTAACCTCATGTTTTGAGATTGAAAGCTTATGTTTTGTCTGTAAAGATTCTTCAGTTGTTTATGAAGGGGAAAAACCTTTCTCGCTACAAACCTTGCCAAGTGAAGGTATGATTGTAGCCAACCATGATCTCTTCCATCTCATCCAAGTGGAACTTGTCTTCTTCTTTAAGATGAGCTATTTATTTCCTTGCATCTCTAAGATTCTTGATAAGTCTTTTGTAGGTCTAACTATTAGGAGGGACAGTGGCATGCTCAGCCTTAATAGGATTTTCCTCGGAATCCTCTTCCTCTTGCATGGGAAGTGTCTTGTCCACCTCATCAGGTTTCTCAATGGCCTTACTTTTACCCTTCTTTCTCTACACAGTGGTTTCTTCATTTCTTACCACAGGCTCCTCGAAGTGTTTCACAGGGGTTTCCTCTTCTCTCTCCAAAGGTATTTTAGTACCTTTACCTTTATGTATAAGGGATTCTTGTTTTCTTTCGACAAGATTCTCAATTCCTTTCTTAGAAGTCTCATATCTCTTCTCCAAAGTTCCTTTAACACCTTTACCCTTATTCCTTTGTACAAGGGTTTCTAATTTCTCCTCTACGAGATTTTCAATATTCTTCCCCTTCTTCTTTTGAATAGGGATCTCTGGTAAGGACTTCTCTCTATAATCCTCCTTAAGAATTGATGACCTTTTGAAAGGTATTTTACCTTTTATTTTGACTATTGGAGGAGAAGGGGAAAAGAGAAGCTTCTTCCCTCTCTTAGATGTATCTTTGGTATAAGGAGGAACCTCTTCTAACCCTGGTGGAGGAGGTGGAGAAAAATCTCTGTGTGGAGAAGGAAAAAATTCCTCCTCAACTTCAATGACCTACTTGTTGACCTCTGACACTTGAACAGGGGCTCTTCCCTTTCTCTTCTTACTGGTCCCTTCTTTGGTAGCACCGGTAGGTGACAAATAACTTGCCCTCTGTGATTGAGGAGTGGGTGCTAGATCCAACTTAAAATAAGAGGTAACCACAAAATGCTCCCATGAAATATCTGTTTTTCCCAATTCCTCAGATACTAGCATTCTGATTAATCCAGAGTGGAAAAGGCTAGAATCCACATCTTTAGATTTGGCCTGTATCATGTCCGACATCTTACCTATAATCCTCAACAAGTAATAAAGAATATTCATCTGAACCTTACCAGTAAAATGTAGCAACAATATTATATGGTACTGGTATAATGTGTTGAATCTCACTTCACAAGTAAAATATCTCTGTATGATCTTCAATAGTCTGTCAAATTGTTCAATCAATTGGCTCCTTGGCATACTTTTGGACAAGTCATTGGCTTGATGTTTAGGTTTAAAGAAATCATTTGCATAATCTGATCTCAAAGCCATGGCTTTGAACCACCTTTCGCCTGTAATGGGGATCCCTATTGCAGCTGAGATGGAGGCTTCAGTCACTTCAAACTCCAAATCCCCAACCTTAGTTTTCTTACCATCAAACTGCAATGCAAATTGTCTTTCTACCTTTGGATGGCCTCTCTGCATGTTCTGACAGAAGAAGAGGCACCTTACTCTTTGAAAGGCCTCTCTTTTCATGGGTTTTGTATTAAAAAGAATCATGTCCATTGGTTATGTCCTAACTATCTTGCCTCCTTTATGTGCCTTCTTCGATTTAGGGGTCTCCATGACTCAGAATGAGGGCTCTTAAAAGGTTTGGTAATTCTTAGGAGACTTTGAATGGGGTTTCAAATATGCAAGACTGGCCCTATGCAACTAATTAAAATTTTTAATTTCGATATGAAAGGAGGTAGGGGAAGTTGTGCCTCGAGGTAGCGCAATGCATACGCAGAGGATAGACTAGTCTAAAGCTTGAAACTTCAAGGGATAAAGAAGACAATAGAAATATGACTCATATATGAGCCATGAGGTTTACATCTCTGAAAAAGAGAGGAGATGAGGCTATCATACAAATATGAATCGTTTACCACTGTGCAAACTTAGCAAAACTAAAACCCGAGCACAAATTTTCTGTGAAGATTAATAAGCAGAGGAGGTAATAGTGGATACCTGTGTAGTAGACACCTGTTGAGCTCTTCAATGCAATCTTAGGATGAACTTTGAGAAAACCTCGGCCCTGGTATCTTTCTCAGCATTGGATTTGGTTGACATGCAGTCGCTTGATCAACACTTACGAATTTGCGCAGCGTAGCACTGTTGAGTCTTTCAAAATTAAAAAATAATTACCAAAGATCATAAATGAAAGATATTTGAAGGCATCCTTAATCGACTTCTGGCACTCAAAACAAGGGACATGAAATCAGTCGTGGAAATCATGGCTCGGGGTGGAAGTGTGATGAACATGATAGGCGCTAAGGAACTACCTGATGAGCAGGCAGCACATCCACTTCAAAATATGATTAGAAAAGTAAGCGAGGATGTTTGAGGTATGCCTATGAGGTCATGAGTGAGGAGAGATGGGTGTCACATCAATCTAGTCATGGGAGGGATCGACCTAGGGATAAATCATGAAGGGGACCAAAATAAATCATGAGCTAGGAATGGTTTAAGGAAAAAATCAATTTGAGGATCAAATTAGAGCTAAGACTCAAAAACTTTAATCATCCAAGGGGTCCTACCAATCATAGATTTTAAAGGGATGAGACCTTAAAAGAAAAAATTAAAAACTAAGGCTTAAAAAGGATTGAAAACAAAATAAAAAGACCCAAGTCAATTTAGTGTGATAACAGGCCCAAGAGAACATCACATACATACAGTGGGGAAACATCACATAATACCTCATCCTTGAAGGGTTGGATGCCATATGATAATAGACACTATTGGCTGACACAAAGATCTCATCCTTGGCGAAGAGACCCGATGTTGTATGGTTGTGGGTGTGGTGTTGTCGACAATATCAATTGTTTGATGACCTCTGCAGAGATGAGGTTCTTCTGGATTCCACTATCAACAATAAATTGTAGCGAGGTCCCTTCACTCACATCTGTGAATGAAAAATGCGCTCCCCCTCTTCAGGATCTACTGGTTCTTTTGGTTGAATTGTTGTGGTTGTGACAATAGCAGTGGGGTCTGCATCAATGATCTGTCTTCTACTAGTATTTTCTGAATCAAATTCTAAATCAGGGTTCAACTCCTTGTCTTTGATCTCGGCAACCAATGATTGTTTTGAACGACATTCATTGATGTTGTGTCGGGGCATTTTTGTGGAAATCACACCATATTTCAGTGTCCTTTGTCTTTATATTACCCTTCTTTTCCTGTGGCTTGGACTAGTTTTTTGAAGGTTGGTTGTTAGGGTCATCTTTACCATACTTTGTTTGTTTCAGATTTGCAGACCCGAACTTCTGTTTTTTTTGGTGCTTAAATTTATGCTCGTTTTTAACAACATATCAATAAGCAACACCTAGTGATGAAATGTCCAGAAAATCCATTTCAGTTTGGATGTATCTGTGTAGAGACCCATTGTATTTCATAACCAAATTTCTCTCGAAGTCTTTGATACCCATCTTGGTTCAGAAGGTATGAAAGGTATTGGTGAACTCCGACACTACTTGGCCCCTCTCTTGACGCAACGTGGTCCATCTCATGTATTGGTCTTCATAGTTTCCAACAGGGTAATATTTTTCCTTGACCGCATCCACAAAAAAATCCCAGGTGAGCTCGACCCCATATATTCCAGAATCCTCAGTGGAGCTTTTCTCCCAGTAAGTTTTTCAACAATGTTTGACAAGGGGGAGAGCCTTAAGGAGTGCGAAGGTGATATTTTCCCTGTCAGATAAATTATGAACAGAGAAATAACCTTCTAGCATATTTAACCATTTTTCTAGGGCATTCACATCTATCTGTCCTTCAAATATGGGAATATCAAAATTAAATTGTACCTTGAAAGGCGAGGTTCCTCCAAAGTGGTTGATTGATGAACATGCACCTGTTGTTATCGGCAGGCATTGAAGGATGTGGGAAAAATTCTCCATCATTTTGTCTCTCCATCGTGTGAGAGATTGCTCAAGAAACAAATGAATATAATATTTTGCTCTGTATTTTTTCTTTTATTCCACCATGGAGGATTTATTGGGTGTGAGAGAGGGATTTTCCTCAAGAGAGATAAGCTTGAGGCCCAACTTGCTATACTTGGAACTCATTGGGGACATGCATTGAAAAAAATGATCAAGAGCGAGTTGCTCGGATACCACTGATCCAGATTATTTTCGTTACTAAATGAGAGAGGAGATATAATAAGGAAATGTACATAGATGTATCATATATCCAACAATATAACAGAAATGTATCAGAGATATAAACACAGAGATGCAGTAATACACAATTTCTATTAATGTGCGAAATATATAGAATTGTAAAAGTACAGAGTGAAAGACGCGCTAGAATGGTGGCAGCTTATCTCTAAGAAGAGATGTGATGACTACTCACATTTTCAAGAATATGGATTACAATGAGGCTCTAAATGCCTTTTTAACATAAATAAAATCCAAAACCCTAACCCCGAAATATGAAAAGCCAACAGTTTTGTGGACCCTGTTTTGGGTAGTTTGGTGTATCAACTTCCAGGGGGCATAACTTTGGCACACGATCTCTGTTTTGGACCCACGATAGCTCGTTGGAAATATATTGACGAGGAGATTCATTTAGGGGGATAAATTAGGGCCTTGGGATATCATTTAGGTGCTCGATCCCGAAAAAAATTCATTTAGGACCTCAAAATGGCCTCGGAAGTTTAGGAACCGAAAACCTGCTAAAAATAGTAAGTTGCCAAAAGACTGTTTTGTGCCAGTTGGAATAGGTGGGTGGCCACCGATATCCACCTGGATCAGTACACTAGTACCTGACCATTATAAAATGTAACTGCATAACCATCATCCTAAAATGTCGCAACTGAGAGTAGGTTTACCTTTAAGTCTAGAACATACAACATCTGTTCGATTCCAGGACTAGAAAAGAGATATAGGAGATCTAGAAAAGAGATATAGGAGGTCAATATTGTTCGCGTTGGAATGGAATATGCTGGGACAAGTGGTAAACAACTCATATCAAAATAAAAAATCAATATAGGAGATCTAGAAAAGACATCGTTAAAAGATGCGAGAAAAATAATATGATTTCGCGTTGGAATGGAATATGATCAAACCTGTCGGTGGTGGAAAATAATGATCATCATCAATATCAGACGACGAAGAAGAAAAGGCCGCACGCATTAGAGATTCTATTGTCATGGGAAAATCCAGTAAAAAGGGAACAAGTAAAGATAAGCAGAGAAGTAAGGCCATTACAGTACTACACCCCATTATTATCTTTGCTCAATCGGTTGTTGTTGTTCGCCTTATAATTCTAATACCTAGATATGTCTGGTATTGGTAGAGAAGGAGGAGAAACTTAAATAGAAGACTCATGTTTCCTATTTCAATAAAACATCTTTGAAGTCAATGCGTTGCAGGTAAGGCGGCGATTAATTGACTTTGAGATTATTTAGTGACCAGGAATTGGGAATGGATAATTGATTTAGGAGTGGGTTAACTAGGGAGTAATCTTAATCATCTTTCCTAGGATATGTTTTTTGGTAGTTTGTTTTTAAATTTTAGGTTAATCCAGAATTTTGATCTATTTTTTGAGTATTTGGGTTGGTTTAGAATGGGGCAAAACTTCATAACTAAAGTTTTAAAATGCGTGGAACTTTGATTCATGCAAAACTTAGACTACCCTTGAAAATCTAGCCAGATTCAAACCCATTTTTTTATCTAAAAAAACAAATATGTTTACTCCCAAATTAACCTACTTCAATTCATTTATCCCACCTTCCCATTGTCAAAAGACCAACAGTTTTGGCCCTATGGAAAATGGTGCGTTATAAGAAACTTTAACACACCAACTATTTGGCCGTACATGTATATGAGGAATAGTAGAAAAATGGAGTCCAAAAACCGCGTCCTGCAGCGCACCAACCATTTGATAGTACAGTATTTGACGAATTTGACGAAAAATGGAGTCCCACAACCATTTTACCGTACAAGTATTAATTAGAAAACAAAGTGATTTAATGAGTGTAGAACTTAATTCGTTCAGACGTGGATATTTTTTCAAAAACTTAATATAGAATGAATTGATAAGTGAATAAATTTGGCTTTTTAAGATTTTCTAGTAAAATTTGATTTTGATTTTTTTTATTTTTATTTTAGGCTATTTTAAAATGGGATAAATTTTTGTGATTAAAATTTTCATTAATTAAGTTTAAAAGATTATTTTCATGAAAAAAGAGGCTAATTTGTCCACTTATTAATTTGCTTAGAAAAACATTTTGAGGTGGAGTTTCACCCATCAAAGTTTACATTTCCATATAAAATTGGTCTTTGAATAAATAAAGTTACATCTATCCTTGTATGGGTGTGAAGTTTAGGGACCATACCTTTATGGAGTAGACCTAAATAGGTTAGAGAGAGAGTTTGTCACGATGTGAGTGCTTCATGCTATCAATCTTGCAAAATTTATAGAGCCCCACTCATTGCTTTAGAGATATTTCATGTGGTGATGATGATACACATAATCAAACAAAATAGACAACTCACAGAATGATATTGTTAGATATCTATATCTGTCAAGTGTTTCTATGGAGTAGGTAGAATGTGGGAACGATTCATGTTGGTGTGTGAGAGCCTCTTCATTGATTCACCTCATTCACCTTGATATTACCATAACACCTAGCATAATTTTTAAGTGGATGCTCCCGATCTTGTTAAAGGAAAGATAAACAAGGGTATTTCTACTTAGATTTATAGAGTTTGTCTTTAGTCCACATGGTTTGATTCTAGAAAGTTGTTGTCTTCCAAACTTCAACACTCCTAAGAGGTATATACCAACATAAGGATGGTCTCTTTCAACACCGAGGGGACACCAAAATCCAATTAACTTGTAAAATGAGGGTCCCTCTCACCCAAATTAGAGTTTCCTCCCACTGGCATTGCATCGAGACAAATCACCATATTCCTAGTGATCACAATGTTTGCGAAATTTACTTCTTAGATCCTAAGGCTAAGGACCATTTTATATTTAGATATTCTCCATACTACAAAATTAAAGGAAGATTATTTTGTTGCTTCAAAAATTCACTTAGTTCTCTCTAAAGACTCATGGCTTATGAGGACTAGAGGTGCTTATCCTTCTTACTCAAGGTATGTTCAATATTTTCGATGTTTTACTAAAGGCCAATGCCCCAATCTGACATTCAGCAAGCCAATTACCTTTTACTTCCAACCCTTTGACACTAGTAGGAAGAGACCCCATAGCCAGCCTCCAAGCACACATGCTAGACTTGTGAGATGTTGTAGACCCAATGACTTGCATAACCTAATGCCCATCACATATTTATTTGTGTCCTTGAATGTTAGAAGTGCTTCTTCATAGTTACAACGAGTCTTGCATGTCCTTCTTCAAATTCTTCATTCTTCCCCGTCGCATTACCCTGGAACTTTCCAATGATTCTCTTTTCCTTTTTTTAGGTTCTTTTTCTTTCTTTTAGATATTCATTGAGATGGGTTTTAATCTTCCTTTTGCCATTTTTACATATTGTATTATTTTCAATGTCTTCAACCAATTATAGCCTTTAGTGAATGATCATATCCAACTTAAATTAAATTTAAACACTATACCCAAAACTAAAAATAAAATATTTTTCAATTTAATATCAAAACTCAACATAATATCAAAAATAAAAATAATGATGATCATCAATATAATATCAGAACTCTATACCCATATTTATATCTGAAATTCATATGAAAGATATATGTTAATGAATTTTAAGCTATTTTATAATAATTTGAAATTTAAAAATTTAAAACAAAACAAATTGTAATGAACAAAATGTATTAAAAATAAATTCAATTATTCAATTTCTTGTTTCTAAGTGTTGAACCACTTAATCCTTCTTATCCAAAGGGAAAATAATTACATCGAAAACATTTTTTAAAGGGGATTTTCATCGATCCTTTTTTGTTTTCTCTTGAGGGCCTACAAAAGCATGCCATGTGTTAATGTAGGTTGTTCCTATCCATTTCCATGAATAATTCATGACATTCCTCCACTTCCCTACTACATTATGTAACACCATGTTTCCCCCAGTCTGTAAAAATAATTATATTGGCCAAGAACTATGGCAAACTCAAAGACGTGAATGTTTGATTTGACGGACCTTTGTATAAAAGGTCGATGAATGTAAATTATGTTATGAATATGTGTTGCATGATTGTTGGGAGGGGGATGTGCTAAAAGAGACCATGATGGCTAATGAGAGGTGGTGGAAGGGACTTGGAATGGTTGTGTTAACTTCCACCGATCCAGTACTGTAATGGTTTATACTTGCTCACAAACCAAAGCAGCTCTCTGATCCTGGAATGGATTTCCCGTCAGATTGGTAGGTGGGGAGGATCCTCAAGAGTTAATGAGAGGATGGGGGTGAACCACCCATCCGTAACAGCCCTCAGACCTGACCATGAATGACAGAATACGTGCCACAGGCAACCTTGCAGACATAAATTGGCAAGAGAGGAAATGTGGTAAGGGGGAGATCAGTGTGCGTGATGGGGATCGCGGAAGAGACTGGAGAAACCATGGAAACACAGGGAGTTCTGAATACCAGGAGAAGGAGAGTAACCTTCATCTTGGATTATTTTCCTGAATCAGGAGAAGGAGAGTAACCTTCGTCCTTGATTTCTGTTGAGCTGGAAGTAGGAGACTGAACCTCAAAGCATCGTGGTCTAGCTCGGGGGTGGCTAGTGGTAAATCCATTTGGAGTCACTGAACCTACGGTTGGGTGGAAACGAGCACCCCTCTAAGCAGTTGCATCACGCCTGGTAGAGTTGATACGTGTTTTATACCATGTATTTCGAACTGAATAGCATGAATACATGCTTGTGTTTATATGCCCATAATAGTTTCTGTGTATAATGATTGCCTAGGAAGCGGGTAACTGGTGGTGGACACGTGTCACACTAGGAAAGAGTCAACCCACTGTTGATTTATCGTGGCTCGGGGTTTTTTAGGATGAAGAAGCTACACCTTGATCGATAAGGCCGCGAAACACCGAGAGCCGAGGTCTCGTGCGACGGGAGACAATGAAACAACTCGTAAGCAGAGAATAGCGGGGTTTACAAGTGGCGCGTGCACGGCGTTTTGGTAGAGTCCACGCAACATTGACCTATTGCGTCTCGGGGATTCGCGAAGGAGGAGCACGAGATCTCAACACCTCAACTGGCGAGGTTGCGAGTGGTGCTAGTGTTTGGCCTAGCCTATGGTTACATGTAGCAGGCGCTAGTAAGGAACCATACCCGTATAGCATCTCGGGTATCGTTGTTTAAAGAAAGGGGAGTCGAGAGTCTTGATTCCCGACTCACGAGTTGTGAAAGGTGCTTGCACTAAGGCCGGCTTATGGTCGTTTGGAGGAGGATAAGGAAAGAGAGGGTCTACGCTAGGCCCCATAGAAGTCTCGAGGATTCAGTTCCTCGAAGAAAAAGATGAAAAATCTAAGTTGTTGTAGTGGGTGTGTGAAAAATTGGTATCAGAGCATGGTTACAACACTTGGCCTGCTTGGGCTCATGAATGAGCTGCGCAGAAACTCCATTTGAAGTACTCTTAAAAAGAGTAACCTTCTATCTTAACCCCTTTAGCAAAAGCCAAAGTTAAGAATGAAAATTCCTATTATGTGTGTGCATTTGAAAAATATGAATTATGCACTGATTGTGAATGAATATAATGTTGACTAACAATAAGTGTTTTTCTTGCACAACAGGTGGACAATCAACCGCGGGAAACTGTAGACGCATAGAATGGGGATGCACCATGAAGTGGGGGATGGCTCCCACAACAGAGACGAAGAGTCTAATGAAAGGAGAGCGGTAGAGACCCCTCCTGATCTAGCTGAGACTGTGAGAAGCCTCATGGTCGAACTACAGAGATGCAAGGCCAACAACGAAAGGTTGATAAAAGAGAAAGAGAAGCAGACATAAATTAATGCAGTCTTGCTGCAGAGTTTATCCGACATACAAAGACAATTACAACATGAACCTGACACCAATCACACGGACTGACGACAGACAAAGAAAAGTCGAAGTCCACCTGAGATATGGAAACGTGGTCTTTTAAGTGGCCACACTGGGAAGATCATCTTGAGAAAGGTCCACCCCAGAGATAAGGGACAAGCGTTGGATGATTCCTCAAGAAAGGAAAATGGCGACTCGGAGGGATCCTCTAGTAGCAGAACTAGTTCTTATTCCCGAAGAAAACGGAAGAAGCGAAAGCATTCCAAAAATCACAATCTTGAAGAATTCAAGAAGGCTAAACCACCCTCTTTCGACGATGAAATAAATAAAGGGGAGGAAGTGGAGGATTGGCTGCTTGGACTAAAGAAGTATTTTAGAGTCCATGACTTCTTAGAAAACTTGAAGGCCCGAGTAGCCACTTTCAACTTGAATGGAAAGGCTTCCATTTGGTGGGAAGACCTTAAGAATGTAAAAGGGATTCATGAAGAGGACCTATATTGGGAACGGTTTGAGAAATAATTCAGAAAGAAGTATCTGTCGAAAATGTATTTCGACGAGAAGACTAAAGAATTCTATGAACTCAAACTGGGGCAACTCACCATAGAGAAATATGTAAGTAGATTCCTCGAGTTGTTGATGTATGTACCCTATATAAAAGCAGAGAAGGAAAAGGTGCAACGATTCATCAGTGGACTACCTAAGGACTATAAGAATAGAATTGAGTTTAATGAGCCAAAGACCCTAGAAGACACTATCCAAAAGGAAATATATTGTTACGAATAGTTGGGGCATCAGATAGAACCTCGCAAAAACTAGAAGCAGAAGAATAGTTCAGGATTCCATAAAAAGGGTTTTAAATCCCCAAGATTTAAAAACTATAAGAAGGACTCAAGGATGAGCTTCCCAACCCGAAGTGTACATCAACAAAATTTCCCCTCCCAGAGCGGAAATAAACCTTTTGGATCTACCCCAGGAAAGATTGATAACCCGAAGAGAGAACCCTTGAAATGTTGGGGTTGTGGAGAAGAAAATTTACTGAGGGACTGCCTACACCGATAATAGAACAGTCGGAGAATTTACAACGTTCAAGAAGCTACCACCGTCAATGACATAGCCAGGAGAGTGCCGCAAATTTATGCAGCCTTGGATAATAAACAAGTTGATCACCAAGCTTCAGTGGTGGAGATGGATGGTGTTGGTCACTATAATTGCTTATTTAATTAAACAATAAAGTGCTACATAAATTGTCAACCCAGGGAAGTCTGTTTATTTCAAAGGTAATCACACACTATATATGATCAATCTCAAAAGAAACCTAGAGATGTAGTAAAAATATATTAATCACACCTTGCCTTGAATAAACGAAAGTTCTAACTTGAATTACAGGAAAGCAACCTACCTATTGCAGAGTTCAAAGTTAAAGAAATGATTATCCAAAGAATCCTGGATTACATTAAGAAATAACAACCTAGGAAAGAAATCCTTCAAACCACTGCAAAAGGAAAGACCAACTATCTTGTAACAGAGAACATGACCCTATTCCCCAAGTAGGAATCTTCAACACCTCTTTTCGATCATCACACTTTCATGAACTCATTGCTAATTGAAATTATTAACACACATTGAAGACTAACTACCTCCTAACAGAGAACATGACCCTATTCCCCAAGAAGGAATCTTCAGCATCTGTTTCTGATTATCACACTTTCATGAACTCATTTCTAATTGAAATGATTGACACACACTGAAGACTAACTACCTCCTAACAGAGAACATGACCCTATTCCCCAAGAAGGAATCTTCAACACCTGTTTCTGATTATCACGCTTCCATAAATTCACCAAACAGGATTGCTAACTAGAATGATTATCAGTTACCCAAGCATGAATTATATGAAAACAATGTAACAACCATTGAAGCAGAGTTTCAGCAAGACAGAGTTCAGTAAAGTAGTGTTTCAGCAAAACAGAGTTCAGTAAAGTAGTGTTTCAGCAAAATAGAATTGAATCAAGACATGAACAGAAATAACACTAACAGACTACAAAGCTAATGGGTGAATCTTGTGAAGAAGGTGGGCCCTCCATTCTCACAAGATTCCCCTGGAACGAAAGGAACTAGAGAGAAATGCTGAGAAGAATCTTTTATTCATCTGTCAACTGTGTTACATTACAATCTGAAATAAAACACGACCCTCTCTGTAAATTCTTTCTTAGTTAAGAAGAAAGTCCTCTCTAATGGTGATTTCCTCTTATTTAAAGAGGAGAATCCCCTTGATACAATTTTGATCATCAAATTACATGTGCGCATATGAATCCTATTCTTAGTTAGATCAAATCTCTATATAGGAATAGGATATCCTGGTCTCCCGTAGCATAATGCTATTACAATAGTTGAAAAGGTGCTGAGTGAGGTGTTGTTGTTGCGGTTGGAGTAACAACTTCTTTATTTATCTTCTTGTTACTGTTGTTGTATGTTGTTTCATCATCGCAAATCGCGGGTTGTTTCAACAATGGGATTTGCGTTCTAACTGTTTCAGCACGTGGTCTTACACAGCAGCGATGGTTAATTCTTGCTCAAGGTGCGGCTGTTGTGGTCGGTGTAACAGCTTTGTGTTGTTGTTTCAGCATCGTAGACCACGGAGAGTGTAGAAACTTCTTCTTATGTGAGTTGTTGTTTCAGTATCGTAGACCACGGAGAGTGTAACAGTTGAGTTGTTGTTTCAACATCGTAGACCACAGACTGTTTTAGCCACAGGGTTTGCATGCTTTAACTGTTTCAGCAACATGCCTCAATGCTAATATGCAGTTCGATCTGTTTCAGCACTTATATATTGTCGATCAACGGTTAAGTATGAGAGTAATGTAAAATTATATGCAAAATAGATTAAACATATAGTAAAGAGAAGAAACGTCGTATACCTTTGGAGAGATAGGGTAAGGTGATAATATAAGTTTAAATGTGAGTGGAAAAAGGGTGTAATGATAGCAAAAGGTGTGAGCAAAAAGGTACATTGTCGGGTCCTAACATCCCCCCCCCACTTAAAATGTTGCATGTCCTCAGGCAACTTCAATCTGAGTCAGAATCTAGATACCGACTCTGAGCGTGCAAGTTACTTAAGCAGTAGTTATGGAAGGTGTTGTCTGTTGGAGCTCTGAATCCTTGTGCGCGTTGTAGCCTTTGCCAAGTTGTTGTTTCTGCCTTCTTGGGAAACTTATAATGAACTTGATATTTCTCTGCTGGCATCCACAAGATAGGAAAATTAAACTGATAACCTATCCAGCTTTCATCACATTGTTGAACACACTTGATGTAGCTAGGTACCCTGGAGATTGCTATCTCTAGATTAGTGGGGCTGAAGGGATTGTGTTCCTATCTTTTCTCAGTAGATTGTTTCCAAAACATGTTATTTTCTTGTAGGGTAGCAATCTTTGTGGATTTAATGAACTGTTGACAATCCTGAAGAACTGTTGTCTGTAGTTGCTGAATGTGTTGAGTCATCCCTAGTTTCTTCAAAAACTGATAATACTCTGTAACAAAGGTGGCAACATTTTGTGGTTCTGGCCATATCCAGAGAAGGTGGTTATCCTCATTGTGCTTGGTAGTTAGGAAGTCATCCTGCCATATAATCTGATTGTTAAGGAAGGAGGTGAGTGCCCTAATCTGGATGTCACCAACAAGAGGGTTAAGGTTAAGCTGCCGGTTCTCAGGGATGGCCTCATTATGAAAATATACCTCACAGAGGAGGTCTTGATCCATAGCAGAGGCTTCTGCAAAGGTTTTAACAAAATCTGCTAAATTTAACACTGCATGAGGTTTGCCTTCTTTGATTGATTTGATCTGAAACCATGTAAGTTATTCCATGAGGAACAGAGAGTAATTGCAAGATGGTTTCCTTGCAGCCAACAACTTTTGTGCCAAGTCAAATATCAGGAGCAATCTTCCTTTTAGCTCTTTATTCTATTTCTTATAGGCACGAGATTCCTGGCGTGTTTTTTCCAAAGCTTCCCAGTTTGAATAGATATGGTTTATCCATATTTGTCTGTGTTCCTGCAGGTTTTTGGCCTGTGTAACAGTAGACTCTTTTTTCCATTTGTCTATTATTGCCTGCTCATCCCATGGCAGAGTTTGTGTTTCAGCGTTGCAAGTGGTAGGCTGAGGTAGGGTCTGAGTAGCTTGTTCCACAAAGGTGTGGGTATTAATCTAGCTAGGAGGGGCAGATTCATCAATAGGAAATGTATGTACAGCTTTATTAACAAAAATAGGGGCTTCAGATTTGACATTTGTTGTAGGCTAGGGTTCAGTCTTAATTTTGGAGAGTCCTGTTGGTTCTTGTGTAATAGAAGGGCGTTCTTCTTTGACTACAAAAGTCTTAAGTGAAAAGGAAGCTCCTGGCATTGGAATTTGAATGACTTTGTAGCGTGCTTGATAGTATATGTCCCCACATTGACTACACATATATTCTCTACACGGATTCTCTGTTGTAGTTCCCTCTGACATGGTTTCTATGCGAGCTAGGGTGTACAATTTAAGTTCCTTCTCATAGGCTTCCTTTGCCATGGCTAGCTCTTGTTTGTAGGCTTCCATTTCAGACCTTAGAAACTCATTTTCTTGTAGGACAGAGGCCATTGTTGGTTCTGGTTGAGGGGTGACTGGTTCTTGTGTAGTAGTCACAGTCGCACTAGCTGGTTCTTTTGGAGCAGCTACAGGATCAGCAGCTGATTCTTGTGTTCCAGCTTCTTGATGTAAAGAGAGTAATGTTGCAGCATCCTGGGCCTCTGATTTTTGTGTCTCAATAACAATATCAGCAGTTGGTTCTTGTGTTTTAGCTGTAGTTGGTTCTTGTGTGACAGCTATAGCTGGTTCTTGTGTTTCAGCTATTGAATGAGTAGTTGGTTGTTGTGTTTCAGCTACTGAATGAGTAGATGGTTCTTGTGTTTCAGCTACTAAATGGGTAGTTGGTTCTTGTGTTTCAGCTACTTGATGAGTAGTTGGTTCTTGTGTTTCAGCTACTAAATGGGTAGCTGGTTCTTGTGTTTCAGCTACTAAATGGGTAGTTGGTTCTTGTGTTTCAGCTACTGAATGAGTAGCTTTTTCTTGTGTTTTAGCTACTAAATTTGAAATGGATGATGTCGCGACATACTGGGCCTCTGGTTCTTGTGTTTCAGTGCCCATGGGTGGAATAGGTAAAGATTCTAGAATTTGGGAGGTTGAAGGTGTACGAGGTTTTAACTGGATGGGTTGGGGATTTAGGGCAGTGGCAGTAGTGGTTGCCCTTGTTGAGGCCCTTGTTTATTTTCTTTGTAAAAAGGGCGGACAGAAAGGAATTTGCTTCCATTTGCGTGGAGGATTTTCCTCAATGATGGGACATGGAGAATTGTCTGGCTCAGAATCATCACTAAGGATATGAACGACAACAGTGGATGATTTTTCTAGAATGTGGGGCAGACTTGGCATGGTAGGGGGGTTAAATGGATTGATTGGGTTTGTAGACGGACTGTTAGGTACTTCCGGAGGGTCTGGAGGGTTTTGTGGTTGTTGTTCCTGAAGATTTTCATGAATTTCAACAGCTTCTTGGGGGTCTATGGGTGGGTTGTTTAGTGGAGGGTTTTGTTGTGCAAAACCCTTTTGGATAAGAAGTTGAGCGAGACGATGTTGGGTGAGGGAAAGGGTAGGATTTTTATCCTTTTTACAGTAGTGCGACATATTTTTAAGACATCCGAGCAGATAATAAGGAATGTTCACCAATCTATTATGTCGCAAATGAGACAACAGGACAAAATCATACTGGTAGACTACCTGGTATCGGTCTTCACAGGTAAGGTAGTGTTTGAAAAATTTTGCAACTTTTGTCCATGGAGGCGGCAACGAGCTAAGTCGGACACCCCGGCCTTTAGGCTCAATTTGTTCCCCTGGCAAGAGGAAATCCTGTTGGGCATTAAGAAATATATGTTTGCGGATGAACATGCGAATGCCATTGGTAGGGAGAACTAAAACCTATGCTATATCCTATTCTGTAACTGTAATCTGAACCCCTTGAACAATGGAATGATCTTCCTGGAGATTTTGAGCAAATTGGAGAACCTATTGTTGATCAAATCCCTGGAGCCTCTGAAAATAACCCAGACATCCTACCTACAGAAAAATTTGATAGACTTCTGGATATAGTTCTAACAGGGTTGTCGTGGCGGGTTCGTGTCGTATAACAGAGCCTCCCATAGATAGAAGGTCAGTAAAATGCACCGTCAGAGAGTCGAGTAACCGCTTTTGTGCAGAGTGATTTTTTCGGGTGAAGGTATGCAAATGGTGGTAAAACAACGAAAGGATGGTAAAAAGAGAATGATGGTGGTCGGTTCGTGTGAAATGATGATATAAGATTACGATATTTCCCCCCCTTTCAAGTACAGCTGAAATAATGAGTGGTAATTATGAGTTGCGATCTTCTCATTAACTATAGCTTAATTGTATTTACATATAAAATTTACATACCTCATATTTACCTTTTGATCCGTACTTTAAACAAAATATAGTGGTTTTCCATAATAATTCTGCAGTAGCCGTGGCAGAGACTTTTGATTTGTTAGAGGAATTGTATCAAGGATTTATTTACTGGAAGGACAAAATGTAGTCTGAGAGCGCAAAAGCTTATTGACAGAGAATGCTGAAAAGTTGATGTTTCAGCAACAGGGAAAGAATAGAGAAATGTTCGTTGAAGAATGATGTTGCAGAATACTACTGAGGCAGTGGTGTTTCAGCAGTGTGGAAAATGTGAAAAATTGTTGAACAGTGGTGTTTCGGCGATGGGGAAAATGTGGAAAATTGCGGAACAGGGGTGTTTCAGCAATGGGAAAATGTAGAAAATTGTTGAACAGTGGTGTTTCGGCAATGGGGAAATGTAGAAATTTGTTGAACAATGGTGTTTCAGCAATGGGGAAAATGTGGAAAATTGCAGAACAGGGGTGTTTCAGCAATGGGAAAATGTAGAAAATTGCGGAACAGGGGTGTTTCAACAATGGGAAAATGTAGGAAAAGGTCAAAAGGTAGTTTAGACTGGGCCTTAAACAATTAGCCTATGCAGCAACAGCAACATTAAATGTGAAAATGCTGATTTGCATGCCCTAACATACTTAACAATTATGAAATGTCTTGAGTCTCCATTGTCGAACTCGCGCGCGTCCCTGACCTAGCTCTGGTTACGTTAGGGTTATTTAGTGTGCTGCCATGGAAGGCCAAGGAGGGGAGTCGCCGCCCCCTCCTTCCCCCTCCACCTCCTTTCGACGCCTGGTAGAAGCCTGCAGCAAGAAGTCGACCGTCTCAGAAGCTCCGAGTTTTGTCAACAAATTGGATGATATACTAGAGATCGACCTGCCACCTGAACACCCAGTGAAAGTCACCCTATCCCTCTATGAACGGGGACTTATCGGCCAGTTTATGGGACTTTGGCCCTCAACCAGATCCACAGACAACGGGATACAACAAAACTGGAGGCCTCTGATAACAAATAGTGTGACATGCTACGTGGTTGGGCGAGGATACTTTATTTTCGAATTTATCTCCCAGGAGGACAGAGATTTGATTTTCAGAAATGGCCCTTACTTCATGGGCACCCAAGGGCTCTACCTAAACAGATGGACCCTAAATTTTGACCCTGCCTCAGAGATCCCTAAGGATGTCCCGGTCTGGGTAAGACTCCCCAACCTGCCAATTCACTGCTGGAACCCCTCCTCGCTTCAGGCAATAGGTAATGGTCTTGGCCTCTACATTGACCGAGCAAAACCAAGAGACCAGTATTCCTGTGCGTGGATCTGTGTGGAGGTTGATCTGGAGGTAGGTCTACCCGAGGCAATAAAATTGAAGGGCAACACTTCCAAAATCTGGATTACGAACAACTCTCGTTCAAGTGCAGAGGCTGCCACGAATATGGCCACTTCCAAAGGAATTTCCCAAAAATCCCCCCCTCCACAGAAAAAGAAGGGGACGAAGGCTAGCAGCATGCCCGAAAAGGGAGATCAAAAGCAAGAGGCCAAAGGAATGAGTAGACAGAACCACAGAAATCCAAACCCTCAGGAACCAAAGGAACAGAGAACAGCTTCAGTATCCTAGACAAAGAAGCAGAGGAAAGAGAACAAGCTCCAAGTAAAGAAGTTCAAGAGGGAGAAAAGGAAGATCAGAATCCTGAAGACGAGGGGAACAAGCCAACAGAAGAAGAAGGAACGCAAAATAACTCCCCCCAAAAGAAGGAAGGCAGTCAGAACATAGAGGAAGGGGAGATCTCTATAGGCAGCGACTCAGACGAAGCAAATGAGGTATGGGCCACCCCAAAGAAAATGGGAAGAGGTCGGAAAACAAAAAAAGCTGAGAGGGACCAGGAAGCCTACAAAGATGTGCTCAATGGATCGCAACCCACCATCAAACAAATGATGAATGTTCGTCAAACACGGAAGCAGGCCAAGGCCTCCCAAGGAGGCCATCCCTCCCCCCAAGGTTTATAATGATTACAACCTCCTGGAACTGTAGGGGAATGGGCAGCAAAAAGAAGGAAGAAGCGCTTAAAGATATAATCAAAACCTCGAAAGCAAGTATCCTACTGCTGCAGGAGACTAAAATGAGCTAGCAGGATGCGCTCAAAACCTTGTTGAATGTTTGGAAAGGAAGCCTCGGAGTGGCTGGAAACGCCAGAGGTGCCTCAGGAGGGCTATGCACAATGTGGAATGCCTCCAAAATAGACATTCTCAGTTCTGACACTTGCATGCATTGGATTCACACCAGATTTCTCCACAAAGACACGGGTTGCCAGGTAAGCATCTTTAATATTTATGTTCCACATCTTTTGGGGGAAAAACAACAATGTTGGGAGTCCTTACAGGACTACCTCCAGCAAAAAAATCTCACCAATATCATCCTTGGAGGAGATCTAAATGTAACTCTAGCCCAGGAAGAGAAGAGGGGTGGCTCTATAGTGAGAAATGCGGCCAGAGAATGGGTAGAGGACTTAGCCTCAGCCTGGGACCTCCTTGATATTAAACCAGTCAAAGGACGTTACACGTGGACCAATAAGAGGATTGGTCCTGGGCACATCGCTTCCAGACTAGACAGATTCCTCGTACAAAGCTCCATCCTGCTGCTAGGACTCGAAGAAAAAGCAGACATTCTGCCCCACAACGTCTCTGATCAGAAGCCGATTCGGTTAGAAATCAAAAAATACCAAGTCAGAGGGCCCATCCCCTTCAGATTTAGCCCAAGTTGGATAAATGACAAAGGCTTCATAGATCTAGTAACAAAAGTATGGGCCACCACAGTTCAAGGCTCAACTTTCTACGTGTGGGAGGAAAAAATTAAAAGGCTAAAAATTGCTCTGAAGCTTTGGGCAAAGAGCCAACCAAGCCCAATAGCAATGTGCCTAGTATCCCAAATCCATCTCGAGGCCCATCAGTTGGAAATGGAATAGAAGGAGATCACTCTGACAATCTTACAACAGGAGGACAACCTCCAAAGGCAATGGCACAAAGCCTGTAGAATGGAGGAAAACTATTGGAGGCAGAAGTCAAGAAGCTTATGGCTGAAAGAGGGAGACCGTAACACAACCTACTTTCATAAACAAGAGGAAGCAAGGAAACAATATAAGGCAGTGACGGAAGTCCAAGTCCATAACAAAACAATTGCAGATCCAGAGGGCATTAAACAAGCATCTTATGAAGCTTTTGAGAAGCTATACACAGATCCAAAAGACTCGGCATTGGACCAGCAAAGGTACCCTTTCACGGTTATTCCAAGGCTAATAAACGAAGACATCAACAACAAGCTGACAAGAGAGGTAACGCAGCAAGAGATAAAGGAGGCCCTGGATCAGATGAACCCAAACAAGGCACCGGGACCGGACGGGTTCACTGCCAGATTCTATTAGTAGTGTTGGGGAATAATTAAAAAGGATCTAACCAAAATGATTCAGAAGTCACAGCAGGCCAGAGAGCTGGGAGGAAGCACCAACTCTTCCTTTCTGGCACTCATCCCGGAAGAAAAAGGAGCGATTTCCTTCAACCATTTCAGACCAATCTCCTTGTGCAATACAAGCTATAAAATCCTTGCCAAAGTAATAGCCAATCACCTCAAGGCAGCTCTCCCTCTCATCGTTCCTGAAAATCAAGGTGGCTTTGTCCAAGGGAGGCATATCACCGACAACATCATCCTGGTTCAAGAAGCGATTCACTCCAGCATCCTAAGGAAAGAAAAAGGTATGGTGATTAAATTGGATCTCGCTAATGCTTTTGATAGAGTCAGACATGAATTTGTATTTGAAGTTATGAGGAAGTTTGGGTTCGATTCACATTTTATAAGTTGGATAAAAGCCTGTATCGGTTCACCTTGGATCGCCCCTCTGGTGAATGGGAAAGTAACTGCCTTCTTCAAAGCCTCCAGGGGCCTAAGGAAAGGATGTCCTCTGTCTCCCTTGCTCTATGCAATTCAAGTATCAGTTCTCAGCTACCAATTGGAAAACTCCCAATTCCATAAAGATCTCCATGGCCTAAGAATAGCACAAGGGGTGAAAGACATCAACCATGCACAATTTGCGGATGATACGTTGTTGCTGGGAGGAGCAAGCCCAATAATAGAAAAAAATTTCAAGGAAGAATTGGACGCCTATGCAGCAGCCTCCGACAGTGAAATAAATCAGACTAAGAGTAACATTTATGGCTGGAACATCACCCCAAATGAAATGCTGAGAATAACAAGAGTTCTAGGGATGGAGGGGCATACAAACTGGGAGGCCTTTAAGTACCTGGGAGTTCCTATCTTTAAGTCTGCCCCTAGAGCCTCCCATTGGAACCATCTTGCAGAAAAACTCAAGAATAAGTTCACTTCTTGGGGGGGAAATTGGCTAAACTTAGCTGGGAAGGCAGTCTTGATAAAGGTTGTGGTGTCTAGTATCCCTATCTACCAATGTTCGCTGTTGTTAGCACCGGCCACAGTCATCCAAAAAATTAAGGCTTTTCAGAGACGATTCTTGTGGGAAGGAGGAAGGCAAGAAAAGAAAAATTTGCACTTGATTAGCTGGGAAAAAACCACAAAGCCCTTCATGGAAGGAGGTCTCAATTTAAAAAAAACAAGGATCCAAAATCTGGCCTTAGGGGCAAAGCTTCTCTGGAAAATGATCACCGGAAAAACCACTTGGAGTAAACACGCTCTCTGGAGGAAATACTTTCAAGGGTCTCGGGACAGAAGCTTAGAACTCCCATGTAAGGAATTGAAAAGCTCTCCTATCTTCGCGCTATGCAAAAATGCGCTCCCTCACTTCACCCCTCATCTAACCTGGGTGCCGAAAAATGGTAGGAAAATAAGAATCTGGACAGACTCAATAATGGGCAACCCAATGCTAGATCAGCGTTAGGATCTATAGGGCCTCAAAAGATGGATGGACAGTCAAAACCTCTTAACACTCTCAGACATTTCAGTATGGGGAGAAGAAAGGGCTCACCTCTGGCAAGGGTGGGAAGTCCCAAACAGACCAGCAATTCTAGACAGTCAATGGGATGTTCTTAAGAAGTGTCTTCAAGGAAAATCCCCTCTAAAAAATATAGGTAAAGATAAAAGAGGATGGGGAAGGAGTCCTCGGGCCTACACCACAGCAGAGGGCTACAATCTCTTCAACTCCGTCCCCACTGCTATGCCTAATCTAGCACTTTGGAAAGCAGTCTGGAATCTTCGTTCCCTCCCAAAAATCGACCTCTTCATTTGGACCCTGGCGCACAAGAGTATCCAAACAGGGGAGAACCTCAGACGAAGGGGCTAGGAAGGACCCTTTAGGTGCCCTCTCTTCCTCCATGACGAAGAAACAACTGACCATCTTCTCTTAAACTGCAGTTATTCAAAAGAAGTTTGGATGAAGGTAACAGGATCCCAACCAGTAGCCACTTTTCCACCTGATGTGATAAGTCTCCTCCTCCAATGGGAATCCTTGTTCCCCTTTGCTGTCAAGAGAAGAAACCAAACTCTCTTGATATGGGGATTACTACCAAAGTTTGTCCTATGGAATCTCTGGTTAGAGAGAAATCACAGAATCTTCAGAGAAAGTCAATTGAGTGAAGTCAGAATTGTCACTAAAATTCAAGCTATGCTGGGATAATCAACTGCTCACCTATGCTCCACCGTAAAGCTACACAAGTTGGATGAAGAAGAGGGGTGTTGGATAGGCCAGTTCAATATACAAGGATTAGAAAGAAAAAAGGGAAGTGATCCAATCCAAGAAGGTTGGGAGATCAGAAAAATCAAAAATAAATTTGCAAGGTGGAAAAGTAATATTAAAACACCTATCCTCTTCTTTGATGGGGCCTCAAAGGGAAATCCAGGCCAGGCTGGAGGAGGGGGCATCATTGAAAATCCCAAAGAGGACATAGTAACGCAATTTTCTATTGGACTAGGCATTGAGTCCAATAACAGAGCTGAGGCATTGGCTCTCTGGCAAGGTTTGCACCAGGCAATTAAACTCAGAACCCAGGACTTGACAATCATAGGCGATTCCAGAATAATTATACAAGCCATGATCAAACACTCCACAACTCAAAGTACTAAGCTCAACAATCTTCTTGATAAAATTTGTCTCCTCTTAAGGAATTTGAACTCTTATCAATTCTTTCACGTGTTAAGGGATCTCAACCGAATGGCTGACAAGGAAGCCAACAAAGGCGTGTTATTGGAGGTTGGGGTGCTGTCAGTCAATGGAATTATGAATAATGTGGAGATCCCATGAACCCACGCCATCCTCTTTCACTCGCCCAAATGCTAGATCGCGCAGTAGCAGGGGAATCGGGCGAATATCAAGGGAAGACAGGGACAGAAGTTTGGTTGGACGGAAGACCTGGCTCAGTACATGAGGAATGGTGCTCTAGATCATGTGGAGACAAGAGATCCGCGCGACCATGGCCAGAATCCAAAGGTAATAATGAGAACGCCTGAGAAATAAATAAAGGGCAACCGCTACCCTCCCATTCCATCTCAAGCAAAGATCTGCAAGCCGCTCAGAAATCCAGAGAGGGTGAAGCATCAAAGTAAGCAAGGCAGGACGCACGAGGTGAGAGATTGGAGGGAGATGGCATCTTCTTCAAAAGGGAAGCTGAGCACGGAGGAGGGACTAAAAGAAATGGATAAAGCTCTGGCGAATTTGCAGCAGCTACTCCAGCATCAATTGGATTTCTTAGAGAACTTGGACGTGGAGGCTGGAACAACTCGAATCTGATATCACCATGACCAAAATTGGCTTTGCGTAGGAGTTGGACAAACTTCACAAAGAGATGAAAAACCCACAGCAAGAATTTGATGAAAGGATGGAACAGCTGGAGGCCAAGATGGCCCAGCTGAATAGCAACTGGAACCAGGAATCCAAGAAGTAATCTCTCTTTGTAAATTAATTATTAGCAGGCTCTACCAGCATTCTGGCATTTTGTATTGTAGCCAATGCTTTAAATAAGCAGTATGTTAAGCAGCATGGGAGCTAGATCAGCTCATAATTACAGCTTCATAGTAGAATGGTATCAGGAATTTAGGCCCAAAGGAATTCTGGACCATTTTGTAACTGAATCTGTGGCTTTGCCACCCCTCTAATATAATCTATAACTGTTTCCGTAAAAAAAAAAAAAACAATGGGAAAATCTAGAAAATTGTTGAACAGTGGTGTTTCAACAATGGGGAAATGTAGAAATTTGTTGAACAATGGTGTTTCAGCAATGGGAAAATGTAGAAATTTGTTTAACAGTGGTGTTTCAGCAATGGGGAAAATGTGGAAAATTGTGGAACAGGGGTGTTTCAGCAATGGGAAAATGTTGAAAATTGCGGAACAAGGGTGTTTCAGCAATGGGAAAATGTAGAAAATTGCTAAACAGTGGTGTTTTTGCAATGGGGGAAATGTAGAAATTTTTTGAACAGTGGTGTTTCAGCAATGGGGAAATTTGGCTCTCCTTGAATTAAGATCGTCCTTTCTTAGTAGGCCTTGGATTTGATCGAGAATCTGCAAAAATCAATTGTAACATGCTATTTCCTGACATGGATTATTAGTAAACTAAATCTGATCTAATACTAAAGAAATTAAATTAAAAAGAATTAATTGCAATGAGGGGTAGTGTAACGACCCTAATTGGATACATGCTTAAAGATTATTAAGTAAGATTTAATTAAAGTAATAATTGAGGATTAACTAAGTAATAATAATCTAACTGAAGATCACATTTAATGACATGTGACATAAATTTAAGAGATCAAAAAAAAAGAAATGATATAACAGGAATTGCGTATG
>JZKD02S1700580.1:20024-31143 GCA_000966675.3 Picea glauca | reverse complement strand
TTTCTTTCTTTTAGATGTTCATTGAGATGGGTTTTAATCTTCCTTTTGTCATTTTTACATATTGTATTCTTTGCAATGTATTCAACCAATTATAGCCTTTAGTGAATGATCATATCTAACATAAATTAAATTAAAACTCTCTACCCAAAACTCAAAATAATATCAAAAATAAAAATAATAATAATGATGATTATCATCAATATAATATAATATCACTATACCCATATTTATATCTGAAATTTATATGAAAGATATATATTAATGAATTTTAAGCTATTTTATAATAATTTGAAATTAAAAAATAAAAATAAAAACAAATTATAATGAACAAAATGTATTAAAAATAAATTTAGTTATTCAATTTCGTGTTTCTAAGAGTTGAACCACTTCATCCTTCTTATCCAAAGGGAAAATAATTACATTGAAGGAATTTTTTAAAGGGGAGGTTCATCGATCAATTTCCGTTGTTTGTTGAGGGCCTACAAAAGCATTCCATGTGTCAGTGTAGGTGGTTCCTATCCATTTCCATGAACACTTACGGACCTTCCTCCACTGCCCTATTACATCAAAACACTTATCCTTCCTCTTTTCACTTCAACTTTACATATTACATTATACCCAGTTATATTTTCTCCATACTCACAGATATATTTCCTAGTTATGTTGAATCTTCCTTGAGTATGTCATTGCCCAATAGATTAGTTCAAGCCTTCAAGGAATGGGAGTGGATTCCTGGCCACACCCTAGTTCGTTGTAGCCAATGTGGGAATAGGATTTACATTGATTATGTATGTAGTTAACCCTCTCACATATTGGTTTAATGTTTATGATGTTAAAACATTCCTTATTTTTTCCAAGGACCTCTCCACCTTTACAGTAGAAATCTAGAACATTTCTAATATAGTGGATTCCAATTTTCTCTTATATGTACAAGCCTATAAGGAGTATGTCCCATTTCATTTGAATATTGTTGTACCCACAACAATTCCCATTTAATTTTCTACTTTAGGAAATAAAATGGGAACCCCCTAATCTAAGTTTCTACCAAATACTCAAGGCGCATTGGTCCCTAAGGTTTGGGCTACCATGAGAAATAAGGGTGATCCATGTTTTTTTATTGATCATTGAAATTACCTAGCATCCCTTAAATCATCCCTCCTAACCTATCACAAAATATTATACCTACCAAACCAGTGTGAAGCCTGAATAGACAGCGAACATATTTTGATGTCTATTTGTGCTCTAATCTCCATGTAGCATTGTCTCATAAAGAAACATTGTGGTGAAACCCTAGAAAATGTTTTGAGCATTACCAACTATTTGACTGCGACACACGAAGCCGCAATCCCATGGAAAATCGCTCATGGGAAACTCATGGTAAAGATATATATTTACCAAAGTATTCCAATTGCATGAAAATGACAAAGTGCACACTTATGCGACATATCGCTTCATGGTGAATCGTGCAAACTCATCGAAAAATATTATCCATCTCACCACACATCCCATTCTTGCAAAGTCACAGGCCATGAAGGTCATGTCCCCACTAACAGGCATTTTGAGAAACTCACTCGATCATGTGCTTTTTCCTGCATGTGAAAATAATTACTAAGTTTAATTGCATTTATTTTTGGATGGCTAACATGTTGGATACATGTTGGAGACTCAATCATTCACATGATTGAACATTCATGACTAAGGGTATACTAAGGCTTAATATTTATGAGTCGTATCTCTCAAATTAAATGATTGATATTTGTGATTTTAACTGCACATCTAATAAATTAAATACCTTATGTAGTTGTTAAATCCTATAGGACGTGTGAATGAAGAAATGACTAGAGCCTCAAAGCACAAAAACAAGATTCCATGGGTAACAATGGCACCTCGAGTGAGCAACTCATATGCAATGGTGATATCTGATACTAGTATATTCATGAGTGTTCAAGGTTTTAACACATGGGAGGAAATATACAGTATGTTCTGCAACGAAGAATTCCTAGAGAATGACCTCGACCTCAATGTGCAACATAACATACAAAAGAGTGATATCCATGCTATAGTTGCTCGACCTACAGTTATACCATACAATGAAGTACTAAAATGGTCATATGAGAGTGTGCATACATAGGAACAGACTATCACAAATAGAAAATGGTTTTTCATTGCTCCTCTAAATCCAGATAGCTTCCACAAAATTTACAAGCTTCCAAAGCCATTAGTGTTCCTGAACATTAGATTCCTGGAGAAATTTTTCCGTGGAAAATCCAAATCCACTTGAACTCATTTAGGAGTGGCGAGATGAGGAGTCTCCATTTACCACCAAGCTCAGTAGGGTATATAATACATAGTACTTTAAACCCCCATATCAGATTCTAGTTGCCATGATATGTAGACTATACAGGGAAGAAAATTGTATACACTTCAAGTAGGAGTAGACAATGATGGTACATACAGTGGTAGAAATGGGAGTGGTATTCAATTGGGAATCTATCCTATCACACAACATATGCCTCAACATCCAAGAATCTTGCAAAGGAAACCAACCAGGTTTTTGTATGTATTCCTTTTTCAATGATGTCATTTTTGCATATGTCTCGAATCCTAAGATGGGTTGGAACTAGAATTTGGATTCACCCCCCATTCCTGTATACTACTTTGAATTATGGACAAGTTGGTATCATGGATTTTTTCTATCAAGTCTGTGATCATTTTGATGCACATGTGTATCAACTATTATTCGTTCAGAACATGCATAGGATATCACCATAAGCACAATATATATCATATTGGTACTTGGAAAATAATCACACCTACATTTGTGATTATGGATGCAATGCCCCTCCACACCTACAACCTAGGTATGTTTCAGAAAATATTCTGGCCAAGGAGGTAGCATACCAGACAATGGAAACAGGAATAATAGTTGCCCTATTTCTAATTAACAAGAGAATTTGGTCATTTTTCCTGATCAGGTTGGGGAAATTCACACTAGTAAACCCCACACATGAAAGGAAGAAAGTATCGGCTCTAAAGGAGTTGATATCATGTACAATTATAGTGAAAAACCATGATCCTAAAATGGTAGTGTATAATCACTACAAAACATTGAAAATAGCTCCTCCTTTTGAAAACAAGAGAAGGAATGAAGAAGAAAATTTTTGAGAAGCCAGGTCATACAAGGAGGTATTATCCCACATAGAAGGTACACCCGAGGTTTATGCTTTCCTAGAAGATAAAGAAGAGAAGAATACCATGTTCATTCAACAACAACATGAATAAATAAGGCATAATCAAGAGAATACAGATGCATAAGAACGAGCCTGTAAAGAAAAGGATGAAGAAATGCTAAGGAAATTCTTTGAGGCCAAATAGAGGGATAAACAAAATAAAGTACAAGATGTGTCACTCAGGGAGGTTGAAGCATCCTATGACTTTGCAGAGAAAGCTAAGGTTTTAGAGGAATAGAAAGACCAAAAATCCATGGAGGAGGCCAGGTCTGCAAAAGAGATACATGCTTGAGAGGCCATGGAATCCGAGAGATCCCGCAAGGAAGAAAAATACCAAGCTACCTGTGAGGCCATGGAATAACAAAATATATTAGCTGACAAAATTTCCGAGGTGGTCAGAGAGGAACAGTAAAGAATCAAAACAGCGACGCACAAGGATGCATAAGAAAAGAAGAAGAAAGAAGAAGAGGAAGAGAGACAAAAAATGCCCACTCTCGAGACAACTAAAATAGTATTAATTTTGACCCCTCCCCTAAATCCAGGAACTTCGTTGAATGTAATATCGTCATAATTCTCGTATTCATTCCTGAAAAACATTGGATATTGATGATGAGGTGATTATTGTGGGTAAATTCTACTACATTACTTCAAATAAGGGAAGCACAGGGAGACCATCAAAGAGACAAAAGACAAGAGAGGCCTTGGAATGAAAGAAGCCTAAAAGGAACATCGATTTTCCGATATTTTTGTGAATCATTCTGAATTCTCTTCATATGAACTATTTCTGTGTATTGTATTTAGAATTACTCGTGCATGTTATGATTCCTAAATAAAAGCATCGTTGATGTTACAGGTTTCATCTACAATTATTTGATTAAATATGCAATTTCATTGTATTAACTTGTTATTGAATGGTGTGAACTATTTCTACTTTTCAGTAACATTATATTTTGTTGTGATCATTATTATTAGTCTTGATCTTGGTCGGGATAGGTTAAATTAGATTAGATATATATTAGATGCAGTAATTTAATTTATTCTATAGATAATTTAGATCAAGAATTAGATCAAAGTAGTTGAAAAGCAATCTAATTGTCTTCTCTACCTCAAACAACCCAATGGAAACTAGTCCCGCATATTGGTTAGAAGTGTTATCCCAAATTAGAGTGAGCTTAATTGGGGATTTCCATTAGGCACTTTGTAATGCACCCAGCCTCCCATGGTCCAGGCTATGCCACTTAATCCGACCGCAACACACCCAGCCACCCGCAAGCGAGGCACGCTGTTGCCCAGGGACTCACGTCACAATGACTTATCTCAATTCAAATCACTTATAAGTTAATTAAGAGACATGAAAACCACATGCGTAAATAAAGACTCATTCCACAACATAAACTAATCCATGCACAACAATAACCAACAAGCATGCATATTTTGAACATTAAATTCAAAGATAAATAAATACATAGTAGAATAAATCATACATAGGTAGATAACCATAATAGAGAGCACTTATATTTTATGAAACAAGACACCAACTAGCTGCAGACCAAGGAAGTTCCATCTAAACGTAGACATTGTTGTTCCAAGTCTCAACAACATTGTCAGCCCTGAGCCAGGGCTATGAATCCACTAGGACAGTTCCAGAGTGTCACTTAGCTTCCCAAACCAGTCATCACTCAAGCTCTCACAAGCTTCTCAACACCCATAGAAATCCAAGTACACCAACTCTCTTTTACCTAGCCTACACAACCCAAGAGAATGGACCCCCTTCTCTGCCACGCAATGCCTCGGGATTTCCATCTCCTTCCAGGGCTCAAGTGCAGTTGGTCCAGAATATTCATGTTGGGACTCTCAGGACTCGCAGTTGTGAGAAAAATTGAGCACAGACCCAAGAATCTCAAACATGCAAGTCTTGATTCATGGCTAGAATACACCAATAGTCTCTATAGCCAATAATACCATGGATTCTCTTCAACAATTGATTTTCCTTTCCCAATCCAAGACATGAATGAGGAAATATGAGTGGGTGAAAGAATGAAAGGCGTGAATAGAGATAAATTGAGTGAATGAGTGAAGAAACTAACAGAAGAAAAAGAACAAGAACCCCCCAATAGACTAAGGACGGGTTTATGTAATTCTTGGAATTAAGGGACCACTTGGCCTCCCNCCCCCCCAAGAATCTCATGTAACTATATTTCTCCATGAAAACAATAATGGGTAAATAAATTATAAAATAAGTACCTAGCCCCTCAAGCCCCCCTCTTGTGGAATCATAGCCCACTATAACTCTTTTCCTTGTCTGTGTAGTAGCCAGCGATGTGTTTTATATCAATAATGATCAAACATTACATTTCCTAGGCACACTGACCTCTTAATAATTTTTTAGGCACCCTGGCCTTTCATAACTTCACAAATTATAATACTTAATATGGGGCTCAAAATCCGAGGTGTTACATCCCCTCCCCCTTATTTTGTCATTGTCCTTAGTGCATATACAAAATAGAGATCAAAATCTCAAAATTTATTCAAAAAGCTACGGGTAATCCTCCTGCATGGAATATTCATGCTCCCAAGTAGCATATTCATAACCATAGCAGGTCCACTGGACTTTTACCAGCTCTATAACTCGATTTCGGAGCATTTTAACTTTTTTGTCCAATATTCGCATTGGTTGGACCTGAAAGTCTCCCTCTGTCTCTACCTGAGTCAAATTCCAATCAATAACATGGTTAGGATCATGCACATATTATTTTATCAAAGAGACATGAAATACATTATGCACATTCATGGAAGCAGGCAATGAAAGCATGTATGCAACTAACCCTATTCTGTCCAATATCTCAAATGGACCACAAAATCTGGCTGCTAGCTTTGTACAACTACCCCACTTTAAAGAGATCTTCTTGGGATTCACTTTTAAAATCACATGCTCCCCTAATTTAAATTCTCTAGTTGTCTTGTTCTTATCTGCATAATTTTTGTGTCTATTTTGAGTTGCCTTTAAATTCTTCTTAATTCTAACCATCTGGTCTTCCATATCCTTGAGCAATTCTGGCCCAAGTACCACTCTATCTACTGGGTTGTCCCAACTCATTGGAGTATTGCATTTCCTACCATACAAGGCTTCAAATGGGTTCATTTTCAATGAAGCTTGATACTCATTATTATAGGAAAACTCAACCAAGTGCAAGTAATCTTCCCACTTAGATGGCCTATCCATCACATACATTATTAACATGTCTTCAGTTACTCGGTTGACTCTCTCTGTCTTCCCATCTGATTATGGATGGTATTCTTTTCTAGAGTTCAAATTTGTACCAAATCCTTTAAATAATCCCCTCCGGAAATTTGAAGTAAACTTTGTATCTCTATCTGAGACAATTGCCTTAGGTATTCCATGCAACCTAGAAATCTCTTTCATGTAAATTTATGCAATATTAGTTGTTGTATGAGTCATTTTTATAGGAACAAAATGAGCAGCCTTTGTCAATTTATAAACCACTACCATGATTGAATCGTGTTGCCCTGTTGTCTTGGGAAATTTAGTTATAAAATAAATGGTTACCACTTCCCATTTCTTCTCTGGAATTGGTAATGGTTGTAGCAAACTCGTTAGGTTCCTATGCTCAACCTTCACTCTTTGACATTCCATACATCTGGCGATGTAATCAGCAACATCCTTTTTTATTCCTGGCCAAAACAATTGGCTTCTTACTACTACAATTTTTTTCTGGTAACCAGGATGTCCAAGATATGGAACATTATGCATTTCTTTTAATACCAAATTCCTGAATTCTCCAGAACTAGGAACATAAATTCTATTTTTATGCATAATTAATCAATCTTCCTTCATCTCATACTCTTTCATTTTTTGTTGTACATCTTCTTGTTGTAATCTTTCCTTTACCTGTAGGTAATGTTGATATGTAACAACAACATCCAAAATTCTGCTCTTTAAATATGGCTAATGCATACTGACAATTGTAGCATGCATGATATGTACTCTTCTACTAAGTGCATTGAAAACTTTATTTTATTTTCCTTTGATATGCTCAATGTCAAAGTCGTATTCACTTAAAAATTCTAGCCATCCTATTTTCCTGGCATTCAAGGTTGGTTGTTCAAAAAGATACTTCAGACCACTGTGGTCTGTTCTTAATTCAAATCTCTTTCCCATGAGATAATGCCTCCACATCTTCAATGTGTGAACAATGGCAACAAGCTCCAAGTCACGTGTGGCATAGTTCCTCTCATGTTATTTAATCTTTATGGACTCATAAATAATGACATGTTCATTTTGAGTGAGGACTCCACCAAGTCCTTCCTTGCATGCATCTGTACATACCACAAGACTTTCATTTTGGTCAACAATCTTTAAAATAGGCGCACTAGTAAGTAATTCCTTCAACAAATTAAAGTTCTCTTCACACTCAGATGTCCATTCGAATTTAATTCCCTTCTTTTGCAGAGAAGTGATGGGATGAGAAATATTAGAGAACCTTGTTATAAACCTTCTATAGTAACCAACTAAACCCATAAAATACGTGACTTCTAAAACATTCGTGGGTGTTGGCCATCCTCTAATGGCTTCAATATTCTTTGGATCTACTACTATACCATGTTCTGAAATAATGTGTCCCAAGTAATGGATATTCTCTTGATAAAAATAACAGTTAATAAGCTTGGCATACAACTGATGTTCCCTCAACACTTTCAGTACCAATATTAGGTGATGTTCATGCTCTTCCTCTGACTTAGAATAGACAAGTATGTCGTCCAGGAATACTATGACAAACTTATCCAAGTAATTTTTGAATATGACATTCATTAAGCACATAAATACAGTTGGTGCATTGTACAATCCAAATGGCACCACTACAAATTCTTAATGCCCATACCTGGTTCTAAAGGTTGTCTTATGGATGTATTCTTCCTCGATTCTTACTTGATGGTATCATGATCTCAAGTCTATCTTTTCCCCTCTTAGTTGATCAAAGAGGTCACCAATTCTTAGTAGAGGGTACTTGTTCTTTACAATGGATTTATTTAGATGTCGAAAATCAATACACAGTCTCAAAGTTCCTTCCTTATTTTTGACAAAGAGTATTGGTGCTCCCCAAGGTGAGACACTTGGGAGATTTAATATATTTTATAAATCAATTAGAAAAGGATCGACTTTATTTGTTGAAGATAAAGTTCTTTTCATTATTAGATGTTTCCATGATGATATTTTTATGCACAAAAAAGTTTAGAGTTAACGTTAAGGGTATGTGTACCTAGATGGGGTGTTAAATGTTAGCATTTCCTGATTCCATGCATTAGGACAACTATTGGACATGACAACTATGGGTGACAAGACATTTGTACAAGCATAAGAGGTGGTGGAAATAAATTTGATGGTTGATCCAAATGATGGAAGGTGGTAGGTACAACCAATTTGGGGTGTGTGATATCATGATGGTTATTAATCAAAGGAGTTATCGGCTTGGTGTTGGTACACAACACTCAAATCACAATGTGCTACACCATCTAGAAGCTAAACCAAGAATTACTAGGAGGCATCATTCAGATATGAAGCAAGGATCGAGCATTTGGTTCATGATGTTGCCACTCCAAGTGACTATATTCAATGTAGACTGCACTAGTAAGGGAATGTTTGTCGAAGGTTTTCTATGTTTGGATGGTGAAGTCTGAAAAAACTAGTCAGGATTGAACCTGGGTCTTGGTGGGAACTCTAGAATACTCGAAGTAGGTTTGGAAGAAGATCAAGGCAGGGGTTTGGTGGTGTTGGTTCAAATGTTTGGTGGTGTTGGTTCGAATGTTTGGTGGTGTTGGTGAAATTCACATCAATTCAGCGGCATTTTAGCATGGATGGTTCACAAGATGGCCAGGAACTTTCGTAAGAATGGGAAAGCAAGGTGCACGGGGAAGTATGATGGGGAGGTTTCAACGTCCCAGGGTATTGTAGCCAACATGTGGGTGGCCAGAGAGGCATGGGAGGCAAGGAATGGGTTCTAGGAGCTATGTTGAAAGGAAGAGAGGAATCCAATGACTAAGGTGGAAGATATGGTGCCTGCCTAGAGGTTGGTCGCTTCATATAGATACATTCTTGATCCAAGTGGATATTGGTGGCCACCCACCTATTCCAACTAGCTCCTCTTAACAGTTTTTAGTTCAACACGTTCTTTTGTAATTCTTTGTAATTGTGGGTTCTACACTTCTGAGGTTGTCTCAATACCTACATAGCTTCCAGGTGAATATTGGTGGCCACCCACCTATTCCAACTAGCTTATTTTGGAATTTTTCATGTCAATACATATTTTTGTACTTCTATGGTCGTTTTGGGGCCCTAAATAGTGTTTTTTTGGCTTGCCATAGTCAAACTATAGATGAAGACATAGTTTGATGGCACAATGTGTAGTTCTCAAAAAGACATTTCCAATGGGCTATCACGTGCCTAAAACAGAGGTCATATGCAAAAGTTACGACCCCGGGAAGTTGAGGTACCAACTTACCCATCGGGGCCCACATAACATTTGGTGTTTCATCTCCTAGGGTTAGGATTTTGGATGTATAGGGTTTTGGAAGTCATGAGTAACGTTAAAAAGGCCTTTGGAGCCTCATTTTAATCATTATTCTCAGATGGATGTGCATAGCAGCCACATCTCTTCTCAGAGATAGCTACCACCATTCGAGCAAGTTGTTTTTAGTTCTACAGTTTTACAGTTTCAACCTATTTTATTTATTCAATAGAAGTTGTTTTTCACTGGAAATCTATTTTTGTTTTACGTATCTCTGTGTTATTATATTCAGTATGTTATTCATGGCCATGGTTGGGAAAATTCTGCATGGTACTAGGAAGGAGCGGGGAAATCTTCTCCATGCAATATGGATTCTGGAAGGTAAATTTGATCTTTTTTGTCAATATTAGTATGGCATTCACTTTAAGATTTCTCCCGCCAATCATCATCCTAAGAAAGCGGAAGGAGGAGAGGGCACAAATTCCACTAGACTCCAAGAAATGTCTAATTGAGATGGATATATTTGAGGTGGATGAAGTTGTGCTAGACACTGAATCCATGTCTGAGACACTAAAATGGTAACCCAAGGAGGATGCACAGGGTTAACTGGTTTGTGGTAATTGCTTTTGTTATCACTGAAATTTCATCCGCACATGGCGACAAGAACTCAGCATCGTCAAAACAGGAATGAAGTCATTCATGGCACTGAATTAATTTCACAGCATTGCAAAAGGGTAAAAAACTATGCAAAGTAACAAAAATTGAAGGGTGCTTTACAGAAGTTGGGTGCGCGTGCATATGCACGGAACAGGAACGTACAATGTACGCATGCGTGCACGACGTGCGGTTGTTGGCGCAAAAACCCACGCACCTGCTAAACGGCGCATTTATGGAATTGGTCGGCCTCCCAACCACTAATGGATCAGCTCCCAAGCTGATTTGACTCCCAGATCTGAGCTGAATCCGCATGGTAGGCTGGTCAAAGACCTAATTAAGTCCTAAAGAGCCCCTTTTCACACCTCAAAGGAGTTACATAATCACCCAATGTTATGCTATAAAAAGCCATGAGGAAACATCATTTTCTCAAGGAATTTCATGTAATGTTATGCTGCTTAGATTGTTTTAAGGACTCACTCCTTGACAATAACACATTAGCACCATTTCATTGAGCCATTCACCTCTCCATTGAATGAATGTGCTTGGAGTTCTTTCACCATCATTCTCATTTTCTTATTGTAAGGAGAGCAAGCTTGTGAGGGCACAAGAGCCTTCCATTGGAGAAAGAAGGGACTCACAGTCCCCTTCCTTCATTGTGCTTTGGTTTCATCAATTGATCAGCCTAAAAACATTGGTGATATTGGTCTT
>JZKD02S1700569.1:113100-130751 GCA_000966675.3 Picea glauca | reverse complement strand
TTATATTTGGAATAGAAGAGAGACAAATCAACACCATTCAACATGGTTAGTAGTGATTCGTGTTATTGATCATTGAGTTAGATTCACTAAGCAAGCATGCAATGGATCTTGGCATAATCAATGGCATCTTACTCAAAGTTTTAGATGGTATCCACTTCCATGTTAATTACATGAAGCAATCTAGTCGAAGAAAACACAAAAATAAACATGCATTTTATATATATGCTATGCTTGGGTGCTAATGCCCTAATGTTATGAGAATTATCAAACCCCTCCCCAAGGAAAGGGGTTAGAAATGGATGAGTTCAACCACCAGTCAAGTAATATATATCCATATATGTTGTAATGTTGTCACTATAAAGTAAAGTATTAGAGGATTTAGTTATCTCTCACTAGAGATATTGTTGATCCCTTAAGAGTCCCATGATGAAAAACAGGGGCCCACTTTTTTCAAATATCCACCTCTAGACATGTCTTAGTGACTCTAGGTGCACATCTGAAATCTCAATATAGTCAAATATTGACCATAATTAATTCTTGCCTAAGTACTTAGAATTGGTCATAGTGATGTTTACAAAGTGGGATGTACAACACTTTTATGTACGTCAATTGCAAAGCAAAGATGATCATTTCTTGTCCATTTCTTCGCACCAACGAAAGTTGCAAGAGTTAAATAGTGTGCAATCATGATAAATTATCCTCTTATTTGTGTCCCCAAAAGCATGTTTGTTATTTCACAATGGTGAAGGTTCAATGTTGAGTCGCATCTAGAGCATATCCTTAAATCTCATCAATTGATATGATGGGCCACATGGGCATCCTGTGGATCAAGGCGCACCATGATTTTAGCTTCGTCGGTCCTTGTTTATTCCAGTTTCAGTTTTTTTGTCATAGAGTTAGCGTCAGTTTTGTAGTGGTATGTTCTGTCTCTAAAGATGAAGTATTAATTAATAAAGTTTATAAAATAGTAGCTAGTTTGGGGTTGGGCGCCTCCTTGTTTTGGGATGCGTATATTTTTGTTTTTGTTTTCAGAAAAATTCTATGTGGAGTTGTGTCTTTGTTTTGGAAATATTTTCTTCTTTTTGTTTCATACCCATTGTAAAAGGAAGTTATTGAATCAAATGCAAGGATTGATGGTGTTTGTTCCAACTTCTATTGTGTATCTCATCTGAGCATTTTACAGAGATCTGAGTTCTCATGTTGATTCTCTCTCTCCGTAGAGGATCAATTGGTATCAGAGCCTAGTCGATGCCCTTGGAGCTTCGGAAGACACCATCCCATTCAGGAAAAAAAAATTATGGGATTCTGCACCATAGTTCTTGAGCTAGGCGTGATTTTGCAGTAAGGGTTCCCTCAATAGTCTTTAGATATTTGTCAAGCGCCCTCCTCAGGGCCATTTTCAGTTCAAGCTTCATACTAGGTGGATGAAGATTATGCCTCCGCGACCAGAGCTAGATACAGAATCCTCAACAAACAATATGTCCTTCGTAACATAAGATTTGGCGAATGTGCTCCATGAGCTTATTCGCATGCAACAACGACAAGGTCTCACACCAATGCATTTGGATACTCGTAACCAATTTCCAAATTATTTTGTATAGATGAATGGAGAAGTTGTGGATTCCTAGATCCGCAGTCTCTCCACGTATTTCCTCACTCACCCGGATCTAGACGAAGAGTGAAAGTTGCAAATTCTGAGTCTTCAACTTGAAGACTTGGCTCTGACATGGTTGTACATGCAATTAGACAGCCAAACTTTCTTCATAAATCTTGGCGAAAACGTCAATCCATCACCGCAAATGATCACAACTTGGGCGGAATTTTGTCAAGGCCTTAGAGATCGGTTCTATCCCCGGGGTTTCCATCAAGCTTTTCTCACTCATTGGCTACACCTCCAACATTTTCCTAATCAAGCGGTTCAAGCCTACATAGATGTATTTTTCAAGCTTCGCCTCCAGCTTCATGTATCTAAGCCTGATGAGGTATTGGTTATTAAATTTAATTCTAGTCTTCTATTTCCGCTAAGACGTTAAGTGGATTTGTTTGACAGTGCATCCTTGGATAAGGCGTCCCTCGGAGACTTGGCAATCGAGAGAAAGGTGAATCCACATCCTCAATCTAGGAATCCCTTTCCCCGTACTACTCTCAATAACCCCAGTGCATACTCATCTTCTCGCCCTCCCCTTGCGACCCTAGGGTCACCCACCAACCCCTCTGCTAATTCACCTCAATCCCACAATTCCAATCTTTGGTGCAATTTCTATAAGACTAGTTCACACTCTACCATAGATTTTCGAGCCATAAAGAATCAAAATACCCAAAATACCTTGTTAACAGAGGTGGAACCTGAATTTGGAGGCAAATCTGTTGACATGATCTCCCTTGAGAATCCTACCGAACGAGACCCTTCACTAGTGCTAATGACCATGAATAATCCAACCTCTTCAGTGCCTCCTCTCTTCACTCACAATTGCCAAATCAAAAATACCATCGCTACTCTCATCCTTGATAACGACAGTCAAAAGAATCTGGTATCTCATGAACTAGTCCAATGTCTACAATTATCTACTACTCTGCATCCCCACCCCTATAAGCTCAGTTGGGTTCAACAAGGAGGTCCACACATCCAAGTCTCTACAAAACGTGCAATCACCTTCGCCATAGGACCATTTCATGATGTGGTGACCTGTAATGTTGCCCCTTTAGATTGTGCAGACCTTTTACTAGGCATCCAGTATCAGCAAGACTGCCATGTTGTCTATCATGCAAAGACTCATCAATATCATCTCCACCATCAAGGACGCACATACATGATCACCTCATCCAATTGCCCATCTTCGCAAAAGATTTTGAGTTCCCTTAACCGATGTGTCTCTCTCTGCCTAGTGCATCCTATCAAACTTGTAATCTCACTAATCCAATCCCTCACAAATGGCACCCCTTCTCAAAGAATTTGTTGATGTCTTTACCAAACCCACAGAATTCCCCCCCCTCCATATTTATTGAACACTCTATCGAACTCCTTCTCACTTCTTCATTACCCAATGTTCCGACATATCGCATATCCACTCACGAATATGATGATATCAAACGTCAGATCGCTCAACTTCTTGAATCCGTACATATCCAACCATCCTCTTCACCTTGCGCTTCACCTTATTTTATCATCCCCAAGAAGGATGATCTTGAATGGCGTCTAGTCACTGATTACCAAGCCTTAAACAAGATCACAGTTAAAAACCGTTGCCCCCTCCTAAGGATTGAGGACCTCATGGATCACCAACACGACATCGCTTACTTCACAAAGATGGATTTGACCGTGAGATATCACCAAGTGAGAATGCACTCAATGGACACTTGGAAGACTACATTCAAAACCAAGTTTGGTCTCTTTGAATGACTTGCCATGCCCTTCGGGCTCACCAACACTCCAACCACATTCATGAGGTTCATTAATGATGTGTTTCGTCCATTGTTGGGTAGGATCATGGTGATCTGCTTGGACGACATTTTGATCTTCAGTAGATCATGGGAAGAACACATGAAACATATGCGCCAATTCCTTGAGTTACTTCGAACTCACAAGCTCTTGGTCAAAGAGAAGAAACCATTTTTTAGATAGAAGTCCTTGCAATATTTGGGCTTCATTGTGGATATGGATGGCATCATGTGTAACATCCTCGGCCACCAACACACCGGCAATGCTACCAAACACAACCCTTGCTTAGCCTTTTAGAAATATGATACCATAATGTAACGTCCTCGGCCATCAACCCACTTGCCGAGAAACGCTACTTCGCGAAAAGCTTCACATACTTAAATATATAACATGCATATTAAATCTAATTATCAAATTTAATCAAACAATACAAAGTAAGCACATGATTACTGCTAATATACATCATCAAGGACATTAACAATAACTCATATGCCCAACAGAATACATGATAACATATAAGCATCACAGGCATGTAAAACATAATATGAAGAACAAATTGATACTTATCTTTGAAACTGTGGTAATTCCACCAACCGCGTGTAGACCTTCCATGATCCTCCCATCCTTAGACTGTGTTGCTCATCACTCTTAGCAGTAGGTCACCCCTGAGCTGGGACTAAGCTCCACAGGGCAGGAAATCCTAGGCTAAGCAAGGTCAACGAAAGACACACAGTTACAGAGGAAGTATTCTCTCCCATGAGTCACTTACACCCACTGCTCACAGACCCTCATTCCCCACATGCTTGTCGCACCCTAGGAGTATACACCTTCACTGTCACCCGGAAAGTCCTTCAGCTGCTAAACCTCCCTTGCCTTGGGCTTCAGCAACAGACCGAATCAGAAGTCTCCAAGCTCTGTGGCAGCTACAGGACCCCTTCCATGAGTTCTCACTTCCTCCGCGCACTCTCTCACCTGGAGAGAGTTGCTCACATGCTTGGCAACCTGTTCTTTTGACCAATTCCATCACAGTGAGGACACAACAACAAGGCTCAACAACGCACAATCAATGGCAATAACCTCACACGGTCAGGAGCTATGCGACCACAACAACCCACTGGGATAGCACAACACGACTCAGAAAATTTCGGGTTTTTCAACCATGCAACACAAGACGGTTTCACGGTTCTGGTTTCATAGATGCATGACGGTGTACAAAGATCCCACGTAGAGACTTAACGGTTTAGGTAAGAATTCCCTAGAACAAACATCGAAACAGAGGTCGATCATGGACACCCGCAAGTGCAGACAGAGAATGGAAAATGGGAGGTCAAACCCCCAACACGGATCCCTTCTCTGGTTTTAACTGCATGCACCAAGGTTGACACCTGTCTCCCTGGGGCTGCATGCTCCCCATTTTTCACACATTACCCCAACCAGGAACTTTAGGATAAAACATAAACATTTACACAGGTTTGGAATAATATTTAATTATTATCTCAAGGACGTAAGCCCTCAAGCTTAGCCCCTCTTAGGACGTAAGGACATAATGTACTGAGTAGTAGCAACATAAACGAGAGACAAAAAGAACATAAGAGATTTATCTTGGGAAAACCCCAAATGGGGGAAAAACCTATCAACCTTTCTTAGATAGATTTCATTCACAAAGAAAGTCCAAACAAATGAAGCCTAGCTCATGGGCTAGATCAACCATAAATACCACCACAACTGCAGCGACAACATTATACCAAGGTAACACACCTCCTCAAGGAGTAGCGCACAAGAGAGAGATACCAAAAGATTGAACAAGAAGAAACTGAGTCACTGCAACAACTATGTCACCTTCTCCAAACTTGTGCCTTGCTTTTGTGTAGTTGAGAGAGTGTGAGTGAGTGAACAAATGAGCTAAGGTTCCTCCTTATTTATAGTCTTCCTGATCTTCTAGTTGAGTTGACTTCTCTTCTGGGAAGGTGTCTTTTCATTATTCTTTATTCTTCTTGGTCGATTTCTCTTCTGGGGTATTTCAACATCTGTTCAATGGATATCTTGCTTCTGAAATCTTCTTCGCATCTAAGAAAGGTCATCTAGGAGGGAAAGATCCTCCCACAAATACCAAACATCAACACTCCCTCTTATCTAGGGAGGTATCTTTCACGTTGTCTTCATCTAGTAGTCCATTGACTAATCTGCAACCAGTTGGCAGCACATAGTTGCCACAATGCCATCAATAGATCGAATCGCCTGTCATAGTCTATACAATCAAGTAGCACTCAGCTACTCCCAATGTGAACTGGTAGTCTCCATGGCAATAAGCTAGTAGCGCACAACTACTACAATGTCATCCAGTAGAATACAATTGTGTTGATCCATAGTAGTACACAACTACTATCTGGTGGTACACGTCCACTCCAAGTAGCAAACAAATACTATCCAGAGACACAATGTCTCTCTCCTACAATCCACTGATAGTTACACAAGCTAGCACCATGCAATCCAGCAGTCTCTATGATTATGCACCAATAAACTAGTAACACACAACTAATACCACGCCATTAGCCATAATCATAGTCTACCACCTCCATGACTATGCAACAATCAACTAGTAGCACACAACTACTACAATGGCATCGACCATAATCAAGATCCAAATGACTATGCAACAATCAACTAGTAGCACACTGCTACTGCAATGCCATCAGCCATAGTCATTTGTATGACTATGCAATAATCAACTAGTAGCACAAAACTACCACAATGCCATTAGCCATAGTCATACCTATGATTATGCAACAATCACCTAGTAGCACACAACTACTACAATGCCATTAGCAATAATCATATTCGATGTCTCTATAACTAAGCAACAATCATCTAGTAGCACATAGCTACTACAATGCCATCAGCCATAGTTATAGTCTCATCCAGTAGCACGAAGCTACTCTCATAGTCCTCATGACTATGTGTGTGATGTTTCTTCTCTCATTAGGTCCAACAGTGCATTACCCCCTCAGTCACCTCACATGATTGATCTAGGGAACCCTTGGCCAGAGGGGTTAATTGGCATGAGAAGAAACAACACACCTCCCTCTCAATGAGGGTGGACATTTTTCATCACGCCAAGCTTGTCTCTGGAGCAGCGCGAGTATTTTTCACTCCTAGTCAAATCAACATGACTAATAGGAGAAAGACTGCACCCGGGCCATTCACCACTATCCAAATCAACATGACTAATCTTGTGAGTGAATGTATCATTCTCCCTTGGTCAAATCAACATGACCAGTCTAGGAGAATGTATGCCCGATGCTACTCATCCATCCATCACCTTGGACAAAAGCTTGGTGAGAATGTCCACAATATCCTCATCTGTGGATATGTATTGGAGCTTCACTACTCCCTTTTGCATCATGTCTCGGATGAAGTCCTGTAAGAAACTTTCGAAGCCACACTACTTCACAGCTTGCAACACTGATTTTTATATACTCTACCTATGTTGTACTAAGTGTCACTGATGTATGCTTCCTTCTCAACCATGAGATCACACTGAAACAACATCAAGAATTACTCTTTTGATCCACTGCACTCCCTGCCTAGTAAGAGTCTGTATATAATTGCATCTTCACATCTCCATCCGAGACATATCTCAATCCATATCCAATCGTACCACATAGGTACCTCAACACATGTTGTGTTGCCATCCAATGTACGTGTCTAGGTTCAACAATGTACTAACTCAAGGCATTCACTGCAAAGCATATGTCTAACATGGTGTTAACCAAGTACATCAAGGATCCAATCAATTGTTTGTACATTGTGGGATCCACCAAATATGAAGATGAATCACTCAAGAGATTCAGATTTATCGTCATGGGTGTGGTCATGGACTTGCATTCCATCATCCCGAATCTCTACAGGATATCAACAATATATTTTCGTTGGCTAAGGAAAATCTCATCTCATCTCTGCCACACCTCCAATCCCAAGAAGTAATGCATCAGACCTGGATCCTTCATCTCGAACTTTGAAGCAATTTCCCTCTTGCACCCAAATACAAGCTTCTCATCTCCTATCAGAAACAATTCATCCACATATAGGATCAATGGGCAATCATTCCCAAGCTCATCAAGTAATTGTCTGATTTGGCATATCATGCTCTGGGTGCCTATTTAAGCCCATACAAAATCTTCTTCAATCTGCAGACACGAGATTCCTTCTCAAGTATCTTGTGGTTTCTCTATGTACACTTCTTATGGCTACTAGAGCAAGTGTCTCATCATAGATTACTCGGGCCACAAATCAAGATTTCTACATCTTTATGCTTCCATCTGCAGCATGCTTGATCTTGTAGATCAACTTGGAAGTCACCACTGGCTTCCCTTCTTGTCTCAGAATCAAGGCAAAAGGTCCATATCCGAGTCCTTCTGATTGGATTCCTCCTTTGTCACTGAAACAAGGGAATCCTCCCAGGAGGTCTCATATCTCCTCAAAGCCTTTGAAGCTTCGATCTAGCCTCTTGTCTGTCAATCTTGAAGGACATCTCTCCCATCTTCATCTGAATCTGGGGAGGAATGCTTTATGAATGAAAGTCTCTAAGCAAATGAATCTCTCTGAGATCGGGATCACTCTGAGTCTGCATGCTCCCTTTGAAGCTTGACTCCCTTTGAAGCTATATATTCTTCGAAGTCATTTGCTCCCTCTGCATGTGTTGACCTCCTATTCTCCTTCATTACATGGATGTGCACAACTCTATGTCTGGATAGTCCGCTTCATGTCTCATCTAGAGACCATCTATATTGTTTCCTTCTGCAATCGTCATTATAGTTCACTCTCAGAGCTATTACCTGTGACCTACTCGGAACAAGAAACAAGAACAACAACATCTACATGGTAACCTCCATGGAATTTACAAGATAACCTACCTGAGACAAGGTCAACAACTAAGAACATCTTCTAGAGGAGATCAATTTTTCTTGTAAACAAGTGCATTATTAATATGAGCATTCAGTTAATGGTAGTCATACCAACAATAATTAAGTGTTTACTAAACTAGCAACAGTGATAGCAATAATATAATTTAAAGACTTGAATTGCAACAATATAAAAATATCAAACTTGATATGCAAACCTGGAGTTTAGTTGCTTCTAACCCACTTATAGTTTCCCCGGTCATGTGCTTGGAAGCACTACTGGATAAAGGATATACTCTTCATCCTTTGACTTCTTCTCTTCAACATCTTCCACATGTGCATGGTACTTCTTCTTTCCCTTTTCATGTTTAAGAGGACATTGTGCAACCTAATGTCCCATCTCCTTGGAGTTGTAGCATATGATATTTGACACATCCTTCCTATGGCATCGTTTCTTAGGCCTCTTCGAGCTTCCTTCTTCCCTTTCCTTTCTCTTCTTCACTTGGGCAGCAAGTGCTTGATTTTCATCATCATTAGTCTTCTATGATTTGAATATCAACTTGGATTCCTCTTGGGTGTAGGTTCGCCCATAGCTTGTTGAACTTGGGCAGTTTGCTTTTGGCGCAAATCCCTTGAACAAATGGATCCCAAGAGGAGGGAAATCCATTGAGTGTAGTAGTCATGATTTCAATGTCTTCTATTGGATCTCTAATGGATGCTAACTGGTCCTTGATCTGTGAGATCCTGATGAAATAGTTGGCTATTGTTTATGGCTTATTCATTGTCACATTTATGAGTTGATGTCTTAGAGTAAGCTTTTGACTAGCATTCTTACTTTCATAAAGTCTGGTTAGGGCGTCAAACATTTCCTTTGGTGTCTTTAGTTCTGATACATTAGGTATCAAATGATCCTTTATTGAGTCAGTCAAGATCCTCTTGGCCTTGACCTCATTCTTCCTGAACTTTACTTTGGCATCTTCTTCTTCTAGTTCTAGAAGCATCTGCTTGATATGATCCAATAAATAATTCTCTTCTAGAATGAGGAGAACTCTATTCTTTCAGGATCTGAAGTTATCTGCTCCATCCAATCTATCTTCAACTCTCATGTTGGTTGTCATTTTTCGCTAATAGAAACCCTAGCACTGAAAAACCTCAATTTTTCAAACTTCACCAAACTACATGCAGATGGTTTCAGGGGGTGCGCTAGGGTGGGGCACACTTCTCTGTGAAAGGATTATCCCCAAATACCTTGGGATAATGCTCAATGACCTTGACCAAGTATTGTAGCTGCAAGGTGTGGTTGTAGCGATCTTCCTTCCAGTGGTCAAACTGTTCAAAAGGTAAACAACTCTGATTCCATGTTGGATTTTCCTTATTTACAAAGTATTAGTGTTATTTTATTAGTGTGAGTGAGTGAAAAAATGAGCTAAGGTGCATCCTTATTTATAGTCTTACCATCCTTCTAGTTGGGCCGACTTCTCTTCTAGGAAGGTGTCTTTTCATTATTCTTTATTCTTTTGGGCCAACTTCTCTTCTGGGGTATTTCAACATCTGTCTAATGGATCTCTTACTTCTGGAATTTTCTCCGCATCTAAGAAAGGTAATCTAGGAGGGAAAGATCCTCCCGCATNTTAGCCATAGTCATACCTATGATTATGCAACAATCACCTAGTAGCACACAACTACTACAATGCCATTAGCAATAATCATATTCGATGTCTCTATAACTAAGCAACAATCATCTAGTAGCACATAGCTACTACAATGCCATCAGCCATAGTTATAGTCTCATCCAGTAGCACGAAGCTACTCTCATAGTCCTCATGACTATGTGTGTGATGTTTCTTCTCTCATTAGGTCCAACAGTGCATTACCCCCTCAGTCACCTCACATGATTGATCTAGGGAACCCTTGGCCAGAGGGGTTAATTGGCATGAGAAGAAACAACACACCTCCCTCTCAATGAGGGTGGACATTTTTCATCACGCCAAGCTTGTCTCTGGAGCAGCGCGAGTATTTTTCACTCCTAGTCAAATCAACATGACTAATAGGAGAAAGACTGCACCCGGGCCATTCACCACTATCCAAATCAACATGACTAATCTTGTGAGTGAATGTATCATTCTCCCTTGGTCAAATCAACATGACCAGTCTAGGAGAATGTATGCCCGATGCTACTCATCCATCCATCACCTTGGACAAAAGCTTGGTGAGAATGTCCACAATATCCTCATCTGTGGATATGTATTGGAGCTTCACTACTCCCTTTTGCATCATGTCTCGGATGAAGTCCTGTAAGAAACTTTCGAAGCCACACTACTTCACAGCTTGCAACACTGATTTTTATATACTCTACCTATGTTGTACTAAGTGTCACTGATGTATGCTTCCTTCTCAACCATGAGATCACACTGAAACAACATCAAGAATTACTCTTTTGATCCACTGCACTCCCTGCCTAGTAAGAGTCTGTATATAATTGCATCTTCACATCTCCATCCGAGACATATCTCAATCCATATCCAATCGTACCACATAGGTACCTCAACACATGTTGTGTTGCCATCCAATGTACGTGTCTAGGTTCAACAATGTACTAACTCAAGGCATTCACTGCAAAGCATATGTCTAACATGGTGTTAACCAAGTACATCAAGGATCCAATCAATTGTTTGTACATTGTGGGATCCACCAAATATGAAGATGAATCACTCAAGAGATTCAGATTTATCGTCATGGGTGTGGTCATGGACTTGCATTCCATCATCCCGAATCTCTACAGGATATCAACAATATATTTTCGTTGGCTAAGGAAAATCTCATCTCATCTCTGCCACACCTCCAATCCCAAGAAGTAATGCATCAGACCTGGATCCTTCATCTCGAACTTTGAAGCAATTTCCCTCTTGCACCCAAATACAAGCTTCTCATCTCCTATCAGAAACAATTCATCCACATATAGGATCAATGGGCAATCATTCCCAAGCTCATCAAGTAATTGTCTGATTTGGCATATCATGCTCTGGGTGCCTATTTAAGCCCATACAAAATCTTCTTCAATCTGCAGACACGAGATTCCTTCTCAAGTATCTTGTGGTTTCTCTATGTACACTTCTTATGGCTACTAGAGCAAGTGTCTCATCATAGATTACTCGGGCCACAAATCAAGATTTCTACATCTTTATGCTTCCATCTGCAGCATGCTTGATCTTGTAGATCAACTTGGAAGTCACCACTGGCTTCCCTTCTTCTCTCAGAATCAAGGCAAAAGGTCCATATCTGAGTCCTTCTGATTGGATTCATCCTTTGTCACTGAAACAAGGGAATCCTCCCAGGAGGTCTCATATCTCCTCAAAGCCTTTGAAGCTTCGATCTAGCCTCTTGTCTGTCAATCTTGAAGGACATCTCTCCCATCTTAATCTGAATCTGGGGAGGAATGCTTTATGAATGAAAGTCTCTAAGCAACTGAATCTCTCTGAGATCGGGATCACTTTGAGTCTGCATGCTCCCTTTGAAGCTATATATTCTTCGAAGTCATTTGCTCCCTCTGCATGTGTTGACCTCCTATTATCCTTCATTACATGGATGTGCACAACTCTATGTCTAGATAGTCCGCTTCATGTCTCAGCTAGAGACCATCTATATTGTTGCCTTCTGCAATCGTCATTATAGTTCACTCTCAGAGCTATTACCTGTGACCTACTTGGAACAAGAAACAAGAACAACAACATCTACATGGTAACCTCCATGGAATTTACAAGATAACCTGCCTGAGACAAGGTCAACAACTAAGAACATCTTCTAGAGGAGATCAATTTTTCTTGTAAACAAGTGCATTATTAATATGAGCATTCAGTTAATGGTAGTCGTACCAACAATAATTAAGTGTTTACTAAACTAGCAACAGTGATAGCAATAATATAATTTAAAGACTTGAATTGCAACAGTATAAAAATATCAAACTTGATATGCAAACCTGGAGTTTAGTTGCTTCTAACCCACTTATAGTTTCCCTGGTCATGTGCTTGGAAGCACTACTGGATAAAGGATATACTCTTCATCCTTTGACTTCTTCTCTTCAACATCTTCCACATGTGCATGGTACTTCTTCTTTCCTTTTCATGTTTAAGAGGACATTGTGCAACCTAATGTCCCATCTCCTTGGAGTTGTAGCATATGATATTTGACACATCCTTCCTATGGCATCGTTTCTTAGGCCTCTTCGAGCTTCCTTCTTCCCTTTCCTTTCTCTTCTTCACTTGGGCAGCAAGTGCTTGATTTTCATCATCATTAGTCTTCTATGATTTGAATATCAACTTGGATTCCTCTTGGGTGTAGGTTCGCCCATAGCTTGTTGAACTTGGGCAGTTTGCTTTTGGCGCAAATCCCTTGAACAAATGGATCCCAAGAGGAGGGAAATCCATTGAGTGTAGTAGTCATGATTTCAATGTCTTCTATTGGATCTCTAATGGATGCTAACTGGTCCTTGATCTGTGAGATCCTGATGAAATAGTTGGCTATTGTTTATGGCTTATTCATTGTCACATTTATGAGTTGATGTCTTAGAGTAAGCTTTTGACTAGCATTCTTACTTTCATAAAGTCTGGTTAGGGCGTCAAACATTTCCTTTGGTGTCTTTAGTTCTGATACATTAGGTATCAAATGATCCTTTATTGAGTCAGTCAAGATCCTCTTGGCCTTGACCTCATTCTTCCTGAACTTTACTTTGGCATCTTCTTCTTCTAGTTCTAGAAGCATCTGCTTGATATGATCCAATAAATAATTCTCTTCTAGAATGAGGAGAACTCTATTCTTTCAGGATCTGAAGTTATCTGCTCCATCCAATCTATCTTCAACTCTCATGTTGGTTGTCATTTTTCGCTAATAGAAACCCTAGCACTGAAAAACCTCAATTTTTCAAACTTCACCAAACTACATGCAGATGGTTTCAGGGGGTGCGCTAGGGTGGGGCACACTTCTCTGTGAAAGGATTATCCCCAAATACCTTGGGATAATGCTCAATGACCTTGACCAAGTATTGTAGCTGCAAGGTGTGGTTGTAGCGATCTTCCTTCCAGTGGTCAAACTGTTCAAAAGGTAAACAACTCTGATTCCATGTTGGATTTTCCTTATTTACAAAGTATTAGTGTTATTTTATTAGTGTGAGTGAGTGAAAAAATGAGCTAAGGTGCATCCTTATTTATAGTCTTACCATCCTTCTAGTTGGGCCGACTTCTCTTCTAGGAAGGTGTCTTTTCATTATTCTTTATTCTTTTGGGCCAACTTCTCTTCTGGGGTATTTCAACATCTGTCTAATGGATCTCTTACTTCTGGAATTTTCTCCGCATCTAAGAAAGGTAATCTAGGAGGGAAAGATCCTCCCGCATCTACCAAACATTAACACTCCCAAAGCAAGATACAGGACCAAAGGCACTTGAAGTGGGCAACATACATCCAACACTTCCATCTGTTGATTAAATATAAGAAGGGGACTATAAATAAAATGGAAGATTTGTTGAGCTTCCCACCGGTACAGGTACTTCACATCTTGGAGGTAAGGTGTGATTCGTATGATGCATGGAAAGCCAAGTATGAATCAAATCCGAACTTTGGAGAAATTTGGGCAGCTCTTCAAAATCCCACGGTAATCAATCGTTCTCCTTTTCTTGATTATGCTATTAGAAATGGTTGGTGATATACGTTTAATCAGTTGTGTGTGCCACAGTCCAAGGATAGACTTCTCCTCACTAAAGAAGCCCATACATTTGCATGTGGGGAGCATTTTGGCACCACAACGACCATCCTCAATCTCACTCGCCTTTTCTTTTGGCCAGACTTATCTAGACAACTAGAAATATTCATACGCTCTTGTGCTCTCTGCTCTCAAACTGAACCATCTAATAGGAAACATGGTATGTACTATCCCCTCTCGATCCCTGCTCGCCCTTGGGAATCCATATTGGTGGATTATATCAACTGTCTCCCCACCACTTTGCACAAGCATGATGTGACCTGGGTTGTTGTTTGTCATTTCTCAAAGGTGGCTCTTTTTATCCCATGCCATAAAACTACTTATGTTGTCCAAACTGTTGAGATATTCTTTCATAATGTTTGGCCACACTTTGGCTTACCTCAAAGCATTATTTTCGACCATGACTCTCGTTTCCTTAGCATTTTTTAATGCACCCTTTGGTCTCTTCTTGGCTACAACCTCAAATTCTCTACAACATTCCATCTGAAAATGGATGACCAAACCGAAGTGGTTAATCGAGTTATAGTTCACTCTCTCCACACCTATTTTGTGAAGAACAAACAATGGAACACCTACCTACACCTTGTCCAACATAGTTATAATCGGGCTTCCCATTCGTCGACTGGTTACTCCCCATTTGAAGTCTGTCTCGTTTTCCAACCTTTGGTCCAATCTGAGATTCCCTTGATGTTGTCTTCTGAGGGATCAATACATAGAAAACAAAAAGAGAAAATATCCACTCAACAATACATATAGAGAATTGCTTAACGTCATGCATAAGTAACAGAAGCATTGCAGGCTGCCCAAGCTCATGCCAAAGCAAGACATGATAAGCACATAATACCTTTGGTTTACCAACCCGAAAATAAAGTATGGATTTATTTGGACAAACAAAGATTCAAAGGGTAGCATCATAAGTTGCATCCTTTGCGATCTAAACCATACACATTGCTGGAACACAATGGTGTTAATGCCTACCATCTAGATCTTCCTCTGCAGCTGGGAATTCATGATGTTTTGAATGTCAACAATCTAAATTTGTTTGAGTCGTCTCTTCTCGAAGAAGTGGTTCCAATGCAGCATCTGGTGAATAATATTATGGATTTCCAACCACCTCTTCTAGAAGACACCATTCTGGAGCAGCGCATTCGCCAGACTCGTTCTACTGAGTATATTTCATATCTTGTGGGAAAAAAGGAGATACTCCGACACAAGCACGATGGATTTTAGCAGAAAAACTCAAAAGAAGTTTTCCCCACCTGGTGGCGGAAGTAGGGGATGCTTTTAGCTCCAAACATGGAGGAATTGGGCCACATGAGCATCCCATGGAGCAGGGCACACCATGATTTTAGCTTCGCCAATCCTCGTTTATTCCAATTTCATTTTTTTTGTCATAGAGTTAGCGTCAGTTTTTTAGTGGTATGTTTTGTTTCTAAAGACAAAGTCTTAATTAATAAAGTTTATAAAATAGTAGCTAGATTGGGGCTGGGCGCATCCTTGTTTTGGGCTGCATAGATTTTTGTTTTTTATTTTATAAACATTCTATGTGGCGTTGCATCTCTGTTTTGGAAATATTTCTTGCTTTTTGTTTCATCCCCGTTGTAAAAGGAAGCTATTGAATCGAATGCAAGGATTGATGGTGTTTGTTCCAACTTCTATTTTGTATCTCATCTGAGCATTTTACAAAGATCTGAGTTCTCATGCTGATACTCTCTCTCCATGGTGGATCATATGATGTTATTTAAACAAACATCATAGTTGAGTCAATGTTTTACACAATCGGCATGACAGTGTTGGCAATTTTTTTCCAAACTTGTTTTTCCTCACATTTGACATATTCTTCAATCTATAATGAAATAGAAGCTCCTTCGATTTTACATGACCCTTTTTTGTGTCGAAGAGAGCTTCACATTCATAAAGGCTCACAATACCTCATCATGTAGTCACTTGATATAAGGGCACTTCAAGTGAAATTGGTTGCAACAAGGTTGCCTTTTTAAGGATGCAATGAGATTATTTTGTGGTAAATACAATCTCATTAACAAATTATCAAGATCAAGCTTATAAGCACCTCATTTACAAGCGCACAATTTGATTACGCAAGTCTTTTGTTTGATTATGTACGTTGATCACACAGATTTAAGGAACATCATAGCATGTAATCGAAGGGTTATGAATAGTTGGATTGTGGTTCAATTGCATGTTTGAATGAATCCAATCCAATACAATAAATGCACACAACACTTGGGTGTTGCCACGCCATGTCTAATCCCCTCCTTTCAAGGTGGTTTCACGCAATAGTTCCAATGTTATGTTTAATGCAATTTGAGCGAACTCATAGTCATTCAGTGGTAATGCTCCAAGTGGTAATTAGACATGCACGACCATTTCACTACCATGACTTTTAGCATGTTATTACTCACATTGCCCATTTCTAGGAGGAGACATATGTCAGTGAATTGGAACAATGTGATCATAGAGAGATGCAATTGGATGAACTATTTCCAACAATCATGTCTCTAATAGGGTATGTCACATCAAAAAATCTTCATATGAAGGATGGTGAGATTAGTGGATGGAAATAAGATAAGGACAACTATAGAAACATTAATGACAAAAAATGATGCTCGTAAATTTGTGGGAGATTGAGCAGAGCAACTAGTTAGTTCTATATCATGCATGTTCATAGTTGATGCTCGCGTAGCTCTAAAATGGTGAGTAGTGGAACACCGAAGGGTAAAGAAATATGTGCCAATCTGCAATAGCAATTCTTCAACGTGGTAGAAAATTACCTTCGACAAAACACACTTAATGGTTATTTCATATGCACATAAGAGTTATGTGTATAAGACAAAGCAACACAATTTTTTGTAAATAACTTTTAAAGTTGCTTCCATTGAAACAAATATCATAAATATGTCCACATAAACTGGTGATGCAGATTCAAAGCCCATTCCCCATTGTCATTTGAGCTTAAAGTAGAAAAAAATTAAAAAAAAATCCTAGGAAAGCATAATTACCAACCTTTATACTATCCCGAAAAAGTTGTTTTGGCCCATCAAAGAGTATTTAGCAATTAAATTGATGAAAATGGGGTATTTAGTGTTATCATCTCTAAAACTAGGATGATATTCCATCGAGCATATTGAGGATTACATGACTAGGGACAAAACAACAAACAAATGCACCATTTTAAACCCTCAAACTCCGGTTTCTATAAATTTTGGGGTAGTTTGCACATATTTTAAGTTTAAATAACATGACTTTAGACCAAGGATTCTATATTTGCTACACTTTCGATATTTTTTTCCATATAAAAGGTTGTTGTAAAGAAATAATAAGAATAAGAATGGAATTACAATGGAGGGTTTGTAGCTCAATGGTTCTTGGATGGTGTATTCCATGACAAAAACACATTTAATTTAGTTATAAGAGACAAATATGTTTGTTATCCTCTTTTTCATACACATAATCATCATAAGATAAAGTTACAACAATTTTACATTTTTAAAGTTACAGAAACATAACGAGAAACATGAAGATTCGTATGTGGTAATCA
>JZKD02S1700569.1:34070-49035 GCA_000966675.3 Picea glauca | reverse complement strand
GGTGAATCATTTATGTATATAATCTTGAAACTCTTCTTTTTCTTTTCTGTTTCGTTCTAGATTATTATTTAATGTGTTGCTGATAGCTTAACATGAATATATATACAATATTTGATCAATCACATAGAATACACAGAGACACTGATTTTCATGAGGAAACCCATAAGGGTGAAAACCTCTTCTTCTTAGGATGTCAATCAAGCTCCAAATTTCATGTACATCATAGTCTTTGAGCTCCAACTCAAATATGAGGCTACAAACTTTGATAGCAAGAAACAACTTACAGAGAGCACCTACTCTCATATTTCTCTAGCACCAACTAGATAGAATCACTAACTCCCAGAATATCTTCTAGCACCAAATAGAATTTAAAGGACTACAATCCTCCCTAGCACCACCCTACCACCCTGAATGAATCTTACAAAACTTTACTTGCTCTGTCTATGATATGGTCTATTACAACTCCATGTCTCCTCTGCCTTCTTCAGCTTCTATACTCTGTTCTACTTCTGCATCGTTCAACTTCTATTCTCTACTCTTTTTCCTCCTACGCTCAACACCACTGCTGTTTAGCTTCTCTTCTACCTTTTATACCCTATGCTACCTCTACATACTCTTTACTATGCCACAGATCTCCCCTTTAGATTATGCACTCCGTCTCATCTTTCCCACATCCATCACGCTCGAAAAAAACACTCTCTCTTCTTTGTTCTACATGTATTTCGCACGCCAAGTTCTCTGCCAAATCATCATAACAACTCTTCGTCTTCTCTGGTGGTTATTCCAAATCAGTTCATCATCAGTGGCCGTTATCCAAAGATTCCTTGGCTTCTCTAGCAATCATAACTCTTTGTATTCTCCATCAGTTACAACCAATCATTTTGGATTCTTTGGCTTCTAATCCCCTTCCTTCATGTGACCATTGACGGTGACCATACGCCTAACCAACAGGCGCTTTGTGACTTGCAACTTCAGGAATCTTAGTATGAGACTTCTAGATTCTCCTAACTCCCGATATCCTAAGTGGAGCCTAGCAACGTGCTAGCTCCTCCCTTAACCTTCACTGATGTGACCATGGATGTGACCATGGATGTGACCACAAGCCTAACTTCCGAGCCTCCACGTGTCCTTTCTCCAAAACGTGGTTTCGATTGCATCCCGCCTTCAACTTTTTAAAGTTCACGCACCTTCAATCACTGCAATGAAATGGGGCCATCAATCTCACGATCTTGATGGTGCTCCTGAACTGATGGATCAGATCTAGCCTTCTTAAATCAACGACTGTGATTTACTTCGTGATCCAGGCTCTAGGAGTTTCAAATATCAACCCCTTCTTTCCTCTGTACGCCAATCTTTTGGAGTAGAAGATCTATTGACACGTGTCCCTCTCAGATTAACGATCAAGATCTCCTTCGGGTCTCTGGACTCCAGAGATTTAAAATCTCAACTTCTCATTTCTTCTGCCTGGATATCTTCCGAAATGGAAGATCTGCTAACATCTGTCCTCTTTAATCCAACGACTATCCTCCCCTTCAGGACTTCTACCTTTTCAACTCTTCGACGTTTCTCTTTTCCATGAATGCTTTCACCCAGAGTCAATGATCTATTGAAACATACCCTTCTACACGATCAACGATCATGAGTGACTTTGACACTTCGGTCTTCGGAGTTTCAACTCCTATGCACTCGTTTCTCCCGGAGCGCTTTCACCCGAACGTATAATCTTCTGACACGTACCCTTCCTGGCGATCAACGGCCAGGGTCTTCTTTGGGTCTTCGGTGTTTAGGACTTCGAGACTTTTAGGCTAATCTCTACTTCATTCTCCTCTGGAGTGGTCACCTACTGAAGAAGTCATAGGCGGTGGAGACCGCTTGCTGTCGGTTAACACTTCCACTAAACTACATCAACGGTTGAGAATGAACCTGAAGTGATATTCAGATCAGACGAATGAGAGTGACTTCGGACCTTTGTCCTTCGGGACTTTGAGACTTTCGACATTTGTTGGTGATGAAACTTCCAAAGTAAATCTCCTAGAGTGATGTATCTTGCTTACGTCACTTGTTGACATGGCATGAGCCAATTTCCTCTTGACACTTGTCATCATATGATTATGCCATGTGTACTTGCTGACGTGGTCTTCCACATGTCCTTGCTAATGTGGTCTACCACATGTCCTTGCTGAGGTGGTCTGCTAACGTGTGTGAGACGTGTAGGCAATGTAGTGGAGGTGGAGGTAGAGCGCGGTAGTGGAGTGTGACATGTAGTGGGTAGTGGAGTGTGACATCGGAGTCCGGAGGTGGTATGTATGAGTGGTTTGGTGGTTTTCTCGAAGGGGGGTTTAGGCGGTAAGTGGTAATGAGCGAGGGGGGTTCGATATGCCCTGTCGACAGTAGATCCGAGTTCCTGATTATCAATTACTGATATTAGCGCACCCTTCTTCTAACTTATCCTGTCCTTCCACTTATTTCTATCCAACAACTGACGAAAATTTGGGTGATCGAGATCTTGGATATCAACCCTTGCTTATCTTGTCCTTCCACTTAAATCAATCCAACGAATGACAGAAGTTTGGGTGATCAAGATCTCAGATCTCAGCCCTTGCTTATCCCGTCCTTCCACTTAAATCAATCTGATGACTGTCAGTCCTCTAGATTGATGATCCAACAACCACTGTCGCTTTTCCTCCTGAGCTTCTTATCTCTCTGACTTATAAGGGTTTCTAAGTGTTCATGGGTCTCGACCTTTTCTCCTCCTGTGAGTTCGTCTCTTGGACCTTGTCTAGAAACCACTACCTCTTCTGAATTTTCTCATCTTCTTCTCTCTCAAGGTTTGATTCGCTACTGTTCTTTCCATCAATGGCAAGCACATTCTTCCTGTAAAGATGCCAACAATATCCTCCTTTGGCATTGATGGCAACCCTGAAAGGCTGCACTATTCTGCTGAGATCTCCAACTGTAGCATACAGACAACACTTTTTTCTCCCCCTTTGACATCAATGTCAAAGAAAATAGAGAGTGACTCTGTACTCCCCCTGATCAGATATACTAGGATCACTCTCCCCCTGATTAGATAGAATATTTTAACTTGATAATAGGGTCATGCCCAACTTCTGGTGTAGATACTCAAACTGAGCTTTTGCAAGCGGTTTAGTGAAGATATCAACAATCTGATCTTTGGATGGAATATAATGCAAAGAAACAATAGTGTTGGTTACCTGTTCCATCAAGAAGTGATACTTGATGGGTATATGCTTGGTCTTGGAGTGAAATACAAGATTCTTTGACACACTAATTACACTAGTATTATCACAATGAATTGGGATCAGTGCATTATACTTTACCTCCAAGTCTGCAAGTGTCTGAATCATCCATAATACTTGGGTACAACAAGTCACAACTGTAATGTATTCAACTTATGTAGTCGATAAGGAAATGGAACCTTGCTTCTTGCTCAACCATGCTACAAGAGAATCTCCTAAGAAGAATTCACCTCCACTCATGCTTTTCCTTTCATCCACGCAGTTATCCCAATCAACATCTGAATAGAATGAGAGTTGAAAATTCTAATTCCTAGGATACCATAGGCCATAGTTCATTGTTCCTTTCAAGTATCTAAATATTCTTTTGACATCCAATAGATGACTCTATTTAGGTGCAACGTGATACCTTCCTACCATTCCAACAACATGCATTATGTCTGGATGAGATGTTGTGATGTACAATAAGCTGCCTATCATAGACCTATATGAAATTTGATCAACATCAGGTGAGTCGTCATCCTTTCTTAACTTGCATCCAGTGACCATATGTGTGCTCATAGGTGTAGAATATTCCATTTGAAACCTTTTCAACATTTCTCTTGAGAAAGAAATATTCCTTCAGACCTCTAAGTAATTTGCAAACCAAGAAAAAATGACAGTTCCCCTATCATAGACATTTCAAATTTAGACTGCATGGTAGAAGCAAACCATTGTACCAATGTAGCATTATTGCTTCCGAAGATGATGTCATCTACATATACCAACACAATGAACAAATCATTACCCTATGTTTTGATATATATATTGTTGTCAACTGTTCCTCTCTTGAACCCTTTGTCTTGAAGATACTTATCCAATCTGTAATACCAGGCACGAGGAGCTTGTTTCAAGCCATACAAGGCTTTCTTCAGCTTGCAGACAAGGTCAGGGTTATCTAACAGTTGGAAACCCTCTGGTTGTTCCATATATTTTAGATCCCCATTTAGAAAAGATGACTTGACATCCATTTGATAGACTTTAAACTGTTTATCACACGCATAGGAAAGAAAAATTCTAATAGCTTCTAATCTTGCTACAGGCACAAATGTTTCATCAAAATCTAGTCCTTCTATTTGAGCATATCCTTTGCAGACCAATCTAGCCTTATTTCTTATGATATTTCCTTGTTCATTCATCTTGTTTTTGTAGACCCATTTGGATCCTATTAAATTTTTATTTGCTGGCCTAGGAACGAGTTCCCAAGTGTCATTCTTTTCAATCTGGTCCAGTTCCTCATTCATTGATTTTAACCAATTTACATCTTTACCGGCTTCATTAAAGTTCTTAGGGTCCATCATGGATATGAAGGATATATGTGATTTCTCGGTGTCTTTGATTATCCTTCTCCTGGTTTGTACACCTTTGTCTTTCTCACCAGTTATCTGACTTTTAGGATGATTCTTTTGAGTATTCCGGAGGAAGGATTTGATGTTGATTGTTGTCCCGACTCTTCTTGTCTGGGTGTCTCTTCTCCACCTGATTCATCATATTCTTGTGACTATGAGATTTTCTATTCTTTATCTTCATTATTATCATCACCTTTTTCATCTGGCTTAGTGATTATTCTCTATTGATCTTTTACATGAGCTTCTTCATTAATTCGAGCATCAATACAATCTACTAATTTATGCATTCTTTTGTTAAAGCATCTGTATCCTTTACTGTTCGTTGCATATCCTAAGAAGATACCTTCATCAGCTCTACTATCAAATTTTTCTAGATGATCATCATTATTCTTGATGTAACATTTACTTCCAAATACTTTGAAGTGCTTGATTGAGGTAGGTCGACCAAACCACAACTCATATGGAGTTTTATCACTATTCGACCTTAGATGCGCTTTGTTTAGAATATGAACAACCATGTGAACAACCTTCACCCAAAAGGTTTGTGAAATGTCCCTTTCACTCATCATAGCCCTTGCCATCTGCTGAACTGATCTATTTTGGCGTTCTACAACTCCATTTTGTTGAGGAGTACATGGAATAGTATATTCTCTTTTAATTCCATGTCTGTCACATAATTCTTTGAAATATCTTGACATAAATTATCCTCCCCTGTCTGAGCGAATTTCCTTTAACTTCCTTCCTGTCTGATTCTCATCTAATGCCTTAAACTTTTTGAACTTCTCAAATGCATCAGATTTTTCTCTCAGAAAGGCAACCCACGTAAGTCTGGAGAAGTCATCAATGCCTAGCATAAAGTAATGTTCTCCTCCAGTTCCTTCCTTTTGCGATGGTCCACACAGATCCATATGAACAATTTGAAGTGGTTTCTCTGAATATGTGAAACTCTTTGATTTGAATTGAGCACGAGTCAACTTCCACATTTGACGAGATTCACATACAGAGTTATTAGGCTTATATATTCTTGGAAGGTCTTTCACAGTGCCTTCATTATTCAGTTTGACAATATGATCAAAATTTAGGTGTCCAAGCCTTTCGTGCCATAACCAACTTTCATCAAGTTTTCTTAAATGACATTTCTCCTTATCTTCCTTTAGAACATATACATTGTTTTTAGTTCTAACCCCTTTTGCAATCATCTCTCCTATGTTTACTGTCTTAATTTTACAATTCTTGGCAGTGAAAGTGACTTCACATCCTCTATCACATATCTGATTGACACTAAGAAGATTATGCTTTAAACCATCAATAAATAATACATCTCGAGTTTTGATTCTTCCATTACTTAAGCTTACTAGATCTTTATCTCTGATCTTTCTCGGAGCATCATTTCCAAAGGTCACATTCCCTAATTTATTTTCTTTGAGTAATAGGAACTTACTTTTGTCACCTGTCATATGACTGGAGCATCCACTGTCAATATACCAGGTGTCTTTTTGTCTTTGAGCTAACAACACTAATCCACACTTGTTATATTCATTCTTCTTCCAAACCTTGATGTTTTCAACTCTGTGATTTGAATCTGGCTTAGAGTTTTTTAAGCGACAATCTGTAGCTTTATGTCCATAATTATGGCAGATGTAACATTCTGGTTCATTGAATAAAGGATCACAACGATTGTTATGTGTAATCTACGTCCTTTTCCCAACCATCACATGATTTGTAGTCTGTGGTTGTTTGTTACTTGGCTGTCTCATTCTTTGTTGTGGAAGCTATTTATTCCTTGGTTGTTTTGATTGCTCATGTCTAAATCTTAAAGAACAATTTACAACTTTGTGGTCAAAGTTAGAGAAGTAAAAACAATATCCATAGAAAAATTCTTTGTACCTGGAAAATAGATGTCTTCTTTGAGCAGGTCGATTTCTTCCATGTTGATGATTTCCTTGAGCAGAGGGTGTATTATTTATCTGTTCTACATATTCAGTTCTGGTACCTTTTCCTTCACTCCTCCTTGGCAACTGATTCTCTTCCTTTGTTTCTACAGGTTTGTTGTTGTCAATGGTTGTATATTTGACAAATTTGATGGATTATTTATTGCTTGGATGACCACTACTTGATCCCTCTTCATAACCCAAACTAGTTTTCAAATTTGAATTACTTTGCTGATTCAGAATGGAGGATAATCCTTCTGAGGCTTTAATACTTGTCAGATTCTGATGATATAAGGCCTGGAATTTCTCTAGATATTTTCTGACAGTCACTACTTCAGCTTCCAATTTTTCACCTTTTGTTTCGACTTCCTTCAATTGTTGTTTGAGGATGTCTTCAATATTCTTAGCTTCTTCTAAATTAACCTTCAATAGAGCAATTTGTTCAGATGGTTCATTGCATTTTTTTTCATACCTGAGTAGTAGTTTTTGTTTTGTTTTGTTTTCTCCGAGTCTATTAATCTCTTCCATGGCACTGACAAGTTCTCCTTCAAGATCTACTACTGCTTCACAATCATCGAAATCACATCCTGTATCTTCAGTGTTTAGATATTCTAAATCTATTAGCATGATATCATTTATTTTATCTTCAATAGAAGAGTCACTGCTTTTATCATCTAAGGGATCATCATCATTGTTTACACAAAGGATTTTCTTCTTAAAATTATTCTCTTTATAGACCTTCTTGTGTTTGTGCTTTTCTTCATTGTCATATGTCTGATCCTTTATTTTGTGAGGACACTTAGATGAAAAATGAACTATCTTACCACAGTTGAAACATTTGAAGGGCAATTTACCTTTTTATTTGCCTAATCCTTTCTTCAGTCTTCTCACAAAGTTTGCTTCAATCTCATCTATATCGGAGTCTGTTTTGTTTTTTTGTCTACTTTAAAAGATGCCTCTCTTGTAGTGGATTTACCTTTGGTGATTCTCATTTCATAAGAAGTTAGGGTTCCAATATGTTGATCTAGTGTCAACGTTTTTAGATCAACTATTTCCTCTATAGCAGAGACCATTGAGTTAAATCTATCAAGAAGAGATCTTAATATTTTCTAGAATAGAAAAGATTCATCTATCGTTTCACCTAGGCATTTCATAGTGTTGACAAGTTATTATATATGTAAGAAGTACTTACTGATAGTTTCGTATTCATCCATATTTAACTGATCCAATTTCAGTCTGTGAGTTTGAAGTTTTGCGTCTTTCACCTTTTCATTACCTTCATAACTACTTATCAGCTTGTCCCACATAAATTTTGATGAATCACAGTGCATGAATTTGACAAACTCGGCTTCAACAAGTCCACTGAGGATGGCATTCATTGATTTTGCATTAAAGCTAAACTCCAACTTACAATCTTTTGAGGCCAAGATTACAGGCTTCACATATCCCGTTTCAACGACATCCCAAACATCAGCACCCAAAGACATTCAATGTGTTCTCATTCTTATTTTCCAGAAGGAAAAGTTTGTTCCATAAAACATAGGGGGTTTATTAGTCCATCTTCCATCATTACCAATAATTTTTAATCTGTGTTATTTACATTTGAACAAAGGCCCTGGTGTTGGTACGAATGTTGGAAAAAATAGGGTGGGGGGGTGGGGGGGGGGGGTGAATCAGTTATGTATATAAGCTTGAAACTTTTCTTTTTATTTTTTGATTCATTCTAGATTATTATTTAATGTGTTGCTGATAAATTAACATGCATAGATATACAATATTTGATCAATCACACATAATACACAGAGACACTGATTTTCATGAAGAAACCCATAAGGGTGAAAACCTATTCTTCTTAGGATGCCAATCAAGCTCCAACTTTCATGTACATCACAGTATTTGAGCTCCAACTCAAATATGAGGCTACAACCTCTGATAACAAGCTACAAATTGCAAAGAGCACCAAATCTCAAATTTCTCTAGCACCAACTAGATGGAAGCACCAAATCTTCTGGCACCAACTAGAATTTAGAGGACTACAATCCTCCCTTGCACCACCCTACCACCCTGAATGGATATTACAAAAATTTACTTACTTGCTCTGTTTCTGATATGGTCTGTTACAACTCCATGTCTCCTCTGCCTTCTTCGGCTTCTATACTCTGTTATGCTTTTGCATAGTTCAACTTCTATGCTCTGCTCGTTTTCCTCATGCGTTCAACACCACTACTGTTCAAGTTCTCTTCTGCCTTTTATACTCTGTGCTGCCTCTGCATACTCTTTAATGTGCCATGGATCTCCCCTTCATATTATGCACTCTGTCTTGTCCTCCCCACATCCATCATGCTTGAAAAAAACACTCTCTATTCTTTGTTTTGCATGTCTTTCTCACGCCAAGTTCTCTGCCAGATCATCATAACAACTCTTCATCTTCTCTGGTGGTTATTCCAAATCAGTTCATCATTAGTAGCCGTTATCCAAAGATTCCTTGGCTTCTCTGGCAGTCGTAACTCTTTGTCTTCTCTATTAGTTACATCCAATAATTTTGGCTTCTTTGGCTTCTAAGCCCCTTCCTTCACTTGACCATCGACGATGACCATACACCTAACCAACAGGCGCTTTGTGACTTGCGAATTCAAAAATCTTGGCATGAGACATCTAGATTCTCTCAACTCCCGATATCTGAAGTGGAGCCTAGATATGTGCTAGCTCCTCCCTTAACCTTTGTTGATGTGACCATGGCTGTGACCATAGGCCTAACTTTCGAGCCTCCACATGCCCTTTCTCCAAAACGTGGTTTCGATTGCGGGCCACATTCATCTTTTTAAAGTTCGCGCACCTGCAATCCATGCAATGCGACGGGACCATCGATCTCACGATCTTGACGGTGCTCCTGAACTACTGGATCAGATCTAGCCTTCTTAAATTGACGGCTGTGATTTAGTTCGCGATCCGGGCTCTAGGAGTTTCAAATATCAACCCCTTCTTTACTCCATACGCCAATCTTTCAGAATGTAATATCTATTGACATGTGTCCCTCTCGGATTAACGATTGAGATCTCCTTCGAGTCTTAGGATTTCAGAGATTTCAAATCTCAACTTCTCGTTTCTTCTACCTGGACATCTTTCGAAATGAAAGATCTACTGACATATATCCTCTTTAATCCAATGACTATCCTTCGCTTCGGGACTTTGACCTTTTCGACTCTTTGACATTTCTCTTTTCCATGAACGCTTTCACCCAGAGTCAACGATCTATTGACATGTACCCTATTGCACGATCAACAATCATGAGTGACTTCAACACTTCGGGCTTCGTGAGTTTCAACTCCTATGCACTTGTTTCTCCCAGAGAACTTTCACCCGAATGCATAATATTTTGACATGTACCCCTCCTGGCAATCAAAGACCAGGGTCTTCTTTGGGTCTTTGGTGTTCAGGAATTTTAGGCTAATCACTGCTTCATTCTCCTTTGGAGTGGTCACCTGTTGAATAAGTCATAGGCGGTGGAGACTGCTTACTGTCGGTTAACACTTCCACTAAACTAGATCAACGGTTGAGAATGCACCCGAAGTGATCTTTAGATCAAACGAATGAGAGTGAATTTGGACCTTCATTCTTTGGGACTTCGGGACTTTTCAAATTTTTTGGTGATGAAACTTCCGAAGTAAATATCCCAGAGTGACATAGCTTGCTTACGTCACTTGTTGACATGGCACGAGCCAATTTCCTCTTGACACTTGTCATCATCTGATTATGCCATGTGTACTTGTTGACGTGGTCTTCCACATGTCCTTGCTGACGTGGTCTGCCACATGTCCTTGCTGAGGTGGTCTACTGATGTGGGCGAGATGTGTAGGCAGTGTAGTGGAGGTAGAGGCAAAGTGCGGTAGTGGAGTATGATGTCGTAGTCCAGAGGTGGTATGTATGAGTGGTTTGGTGGTTTTCTTGGAGGCGGGGGTTAGGCGGTAAGTGGTAATGAGTGAGGGGGGTTTGATATGACCTGTCGACTGTAGATCCGAGTGCTCGATTATCAACCACTGAGATTAACGCGCCCTTTTTATAAATTATCCTCTTCTTCCACTTATTTCGATCCGACGACTGACGAAAATTTGGGTTGTCAAGATATCAAATCTCAACCCTTTCTTATCCTATCCTTCCACTTAAATCAATCCGATGGCTGAAGGAAAATCAGGTGAGTGAGATCTCAGATATCAACCCTTGCTTATCCTGTCCTTCCACTTGAATCAATCTGACGACTATTGGTCCTATGGATTAGTGATCCAACGACCACTGTCGCTCTTCCTCCTGAGCTTCTGATCTCTCCAACTTAGAAGGATTTCTAAGTGTTCATAGGTCTCGACCTTTTCTCCTCCTGCGAGTCCGTCTCTTGGACCTCGTCTAGAAACCACTATCTCTTCTGAGATTTCTCATCTTCTGCACTCTCGAGGTTTGATTCACCGTTGTTCTTGCCATCAATTACAAGCACATTCTTCCTGTAAACATTCCAACAACTAAATTAGAGAAGCGAGTAATATCCAAACCAATCGAAGGCCACCTCATCTTCTAGAAGATTCCCTTCTAGAACTTTCGTGAATTTCACTTTTTCCTCATGTTTGAGGATCGTCACACACTATGCATGGGAAGCATGCGACGATGCCACAATCCAGTTTTGGTGCAGCATGCGACGATCAAGCATCGTCACACCCCAAGCATTGAGTAGGGTGTGACGATCTCCTTTGATATGGTTTTTAAGGAAGGAAAGATGATCCAATTTTCTCATGGAGAAAGTCTCGTTTAGTATCTTCATGGAACATGGAAGTGAGTTATGCACATATCATCTGTTGATCACAGGGGTGACCAAAATAATGTTTAGCACTCACCTTATGATTTTCAAGTGAACCATATGATATGTACTTGTTCTTGTAGACCCACCTGCAACCAATTGGTTTGGTTCTAAATGGAGGATCCACCAACATCCATGTATCATTCTTGATGAGAGAATCATACTCCTTTTACATGGATTCTTTCCACTCATCATGAGAAGCAAATTCTTCAAAGGAAGTTGGTTCAATGTTAGTAGATAACTTCAATTCAAAATCATATGAAACATCCATTTCATTGACATCGCCGGATCTAAATTATCTACATCACCTCCATCATCTTGTCTTGTTGAAATTTTGGTTCCTATCTTTCCAACCTCATCAGGACAAACACTTTCAAGTGTCTTTATGAACCACTTTGGAAATTTCTATGATGGTGTAGGTTGTTCATTTGATTCTGATGGTTCTTCATTCCCATCAAGGTTCATCCTTTCAATCCTCTCAATCACATCATCCAATTTAACCTCCTATTATGATGAAGTGGTTGGATCTTCTGCATGAGGGGGAGATGATACTTCAAAAGGAAATTCTACAAATTGATCCAAGATCAATATACCCCCTTCAATATGTGGAATCTCATCATCAAACTCATGATATGTCTTTACATGGGTAAATATATCAAGATTATCAAGTTGCCACTCAAGAAAAACTACATCTCTAGAACGAATGAACTTTTTCTTTATCTCATCATAAAGATGATATGCTTTGGAAGTTTTTGAGTATGCCAATAAGATTCAGTTTCAACTCGTTGCACCTAGTTTGTTTATTTTCTCCTCAGGAATTAAGGCATAATAGGTGGAACCAAACACACTAAGATGACTCACCAAAGGAATGTGGTGATTGTTAGATTTTCATTAGTTTCGTTTGTTAATATTATGGTATCTACGGGAGGTATTTACCCCCACGTGTGAACCTGACGAGAATGGAAGACTCCAGGAAGCAAGAGAAACCCTAATGAGTTGGCTAATAACCCTAGAAGCCTTGTCAGCTCAAGAAGATAATTTATATTAGGCTATTAGCCTCCAAGAGAAGAAGTCGATCATAAATAATAATAATATACTGAAAAGACACATACCCAAAAGGAGAAGTCGGCCCCAACAAAACTGACAGGATTACTATAAATACAGGGCGCCAGTTCTCATTTGCAGCATCTCAGAATTGCAGTTCTCCCAGTTGGTGTGCACTGCAGTTGCAGTCTTGTGCGCAGGTTTGGAGGAGAGTTGCAGGTGCAGCTGCAGCATCAACAAGTTCTCAGTATTGGCTTGAATATCTCTTGGCTAGGGTTTGGAACATCTGATCAGTCTTTGTTGATGCGCTATCCTTGGGGAAAGGTGCACTACCCTTTGTTTGGCTATCTAGCCTAGGGTTTGCTTCCGGAAGAATTATCAGTCAAGGTTAAGGTTCTCGGAGGGAGGCTTCGGCCTGTGGTTGGGTGACGAGGGTATCGTCAATGGTAAAATGAGCACACCATCTTATATATTCTAACAGGTTATGGGCCCACACCCCTTCAGTCAGCCTAAAACGCTGGAAGGAAACATAGCCCCTAGATATTGAGCTCATTGAGAAACTGTCGCTAGGGTTACTAGCAGGAGCAGTTTCCAAAAGCACTGCAGCTAGGGCTACTACCAGGAGCAGTTTCCAAAAGCACTGCAGCTAGGGTTACTAGCAGAAGCAGTTGCAGAAAACATAAACCTCTTATCGAGGCACCTTAAGTGACGATATTGACCTAATCTTCGGATAGATCAGTGCACCCTAGCCCAACTCATCTCTTGGTACTCTCAGAAGGCCAAGACGTGAAGTTTGGATTTTTGGTCAAATCTAGGGTTTGACCAAGTCAAGCAAGCCATGATGAACTCTATGAAGTATGAGAACAAGCTAGATGGAGCCTCTAACTTCAGAGCATGGAAGACAAGGATTGACCTCATCCTTGCTAAGAATAAAGTGCTGTATATTGTGAAAGGAAAGATCGTGAAGCCAGAGTTTAAATAAGGAGAAGAGAAGGAACCGCAGAACGTATTAGCTATGGAGAAGTTCAAAGACATTGACATCAATGCCATGAGTATCATAGTGGATTCCATAAAATACCACTTGATATCCTACATCTCCCATCTTGACTCATCGAATAAGATGTACGATGCCCTAACGAATCTCTTCTCAGTCAGAAACATTGGACAAGTTATGAGTGTGAAGAATGAGCTCCGTGACATGAAGATGAATGATGATGATAGAATAACATCATACTTTGTAAGGATCTCTCAGCTTAGAGATCAACTACAAGCTATTGAAGAGATCACTTCAAAAAAGGAATTGGTAAACATAGTACTCAATGGTCTTCCCAAGATATGGGATGCATTTTCCGCAAGCATGAACACAAGGAAGGAGTACCCGACATTTGAAGAACTTTAGACTTGCTGTGCTCAAGAAGAATCAAGGATCAATGAAAAAGAGAAACCTCAAAAGAAGCACGATGATCAAGCCTTCACAACAAGATTTAAGAACTTCAGGGACAAAAGAAAGTTCGATTCAAGAAGGAAGTCAAAACAAAGAAAAGACATTTCAGAAATACAGTGCTTCAACTGTCAAAAGTATGGTCACTACAGGAATTAGTGTCCCAAGCTAAAGAAAAGGAAGGAGAAACACGAAGCATCGATTTCCAAAGAAAAGGAACCTGCAAAGAAGACTAAGCAGGATGGAAGATACTTCTTCTACTAAAAGGCAACAACACTCTTCTTATTTTCTTGTACATATCTTGCTTGCATCATCTCTATACATATCCTGTATATCTATCTCCTGGAAGATAATGTGTTCCAAGAAGAACTATACCTATGAAATAACAACAAGACAAGGATGAATATCATTAGATAATACATATGAAAAGACGAAATACAAATCATGTGGAAGACATTACAGGATAAGACCGAAATCAGAATCAATCTTGAAAAGACTTGGAAAAAACAAAGACAGAAAGAAGTCAACAATTGACAGGAAACTGGAAAAAGACTCATGACATCCTATAGAAGACAACAAGATGGAAGCATGGACTCTGTTAGACAAGAGAGTCTATTATATATTGTAGAAGACAATAAAGATGGAGACGGAAGCATAGACTCAGTCAGACGAAGGGAGCATATTATATGCACTTATACATGAAGCAAGGATCAGGAGGGAGCTAATCCTATGATCCATTGAAGATGATGAAAAATATATATATCCATGGTAGCAGCCATGAAAAGATAGTACGTGTTCAGCTCAACCACAGAAGAAGACCTTTTTCGAAGAGAAGCCTTAAAGTATTTCTGGTTGTCCATCCAAATCTGTGAATCGATGATGAAGGTAAGAAGTGGAATCTCTAGGGCATGGAATATATAAGAAACTCCATGGACCCAAAAGAGATAAAGAAAAACATGAAGAAGAACATAAATATTCCAAGAAAGAAAAAGAAGAACCAGAACAACCAGTCATTGTATCAAGAATCACAAGATTACCAGCCTGATATGAACTCACTAAAA
>JZKD02S1700569.1:10206-29068 GCA_000966675.3 Picea glauca | reverse complement strand
GATTTCATGTTCAACTATTTTCGGATCGATACCTGGCATTTCCTCATAAGACCAGGCAAAAACGTCGCAGAATTCTTTGAAAATATCCATGTAAATTTGAATCTCTTCGGGGGAGAAATCCGCTCCGACGAAGACATTCTCCACGACGCCAGGGTTTCGGGAGATGTTGATGGTATAGTTTCAGCGATAGTCGCCATATTCCCCTCAGCATAAATTTCCTGTGTAGCTAAGAGGTTAATAGGACATGGCTGATCTCCCGTCATGGTAACAATGAATTCTCTTGCCTAGATTCGGCTTAACTCTGGGAGGAAATATGATCTGTGATGAAGATCTTCCTAAGGTTTGTCCGAACTAGTCATTGCTTCGATTACTACTTCGTTAGAAGGCAAGACTAAGTCTAACGAATCGATGCTAGCAAGAGAACCTTGAGCCCAAATAGGCTCTAGAAGTGGATCTAACTCTTGTGCGGGAGTCAGATCAGGGTTAGCTGAAGCTTGCTGGACTAAAGAGTACGCTACTTCAGCGACCGACAAGAGCATGGATATGCCTGAGTGCCCTGTCTCATCCATCGTGGATGATGAGGAAGGAAGAAACCAAGGATTCTCAAAGTAAGTTGTGCGGAACGACGAGACTTGAAAAATCTCAACCTTATGGTGATTACATATAAATTTGATGTCATCATGAGGAGGTGGGTAATCAAAGGTACCCATCAAGGACGAGCACAAACCAACTCCTACGTTAACGACACCTGGTTGAGGATTATCAATCATGGGGACCATGGATGCCCCCAAAGCTGGGTTAGGTCGAGAGAAGGACAATTGATCGATGGTCACTATCCGACCCTCGTGTGGAAACAAAAAGACTTGAAAAACTGTAGCAACCACAGCTTGCATAGAATAAGTCCAACTCCATCCTAACAATAGATTATAGTCGAGAGGAGCATCGACTACCTCTACTTCGACACACACAGTCTTCCCTCCTAACTGCATAGGGAAAGAAGGAACGATTCCATGTGGTCGGAAAGAACGACCGTCGAAAGCAGTGAGGAGAGTAGGTGATGGAGACAAAGCGGGCTGACCAATGGCCTTCCAACATGTTGACGACATAACGCATGTCGAGGCGCCCTCGTTTACCACTATGCGGAAGATATTCTGTGTAAAAGTTTTCATGGGATGAGGCACTACTATCTGAAACACTACGTGGTAAGGCAGACGAGGTTTTAAGTTGGTTGTATCTAACATGATGGTACCCGGATTACAAGTCTCAGTAGAGCCCAAAGCAGTTAACAAGGCTTTCCTCTGAGCAGGGCAACTTTGGAGGACCTCCAAAGATGACATCTCACAAGGGGTTTGTGATAAATCCTCCAACACAGAGTAATTCTGGGCGGCCCTTGTGTTTGGGTTGTGAGAAGCTTTCCTAAATGAACTCTTTGGAATGCGTGTCATTGTTTCTCCCAATGTCTTCTTGATCTGTAGAGGAAGAGATGGGAATTCAACTTCTTTACCCTTCTCAGAAGTGCTTGGTTTACTATAATCGTGCGCTCTAGTTGTTATGAAAGCATCACCCCTAACCATATATACGTTCGCGGATGAGGGATTGTTTGGAGGAGGGCAGGCTTCTTGGCTGACCCCTTCTATGCTTGTAGAGACCTGAGTTAAATTTTGCACATGTTAAAAGGGATTAGTCAACACTGCTTGCTGTTGCTGTGTGACAAACTTTTGGGCCTCTACAAGTCGACGAAAAAGATGGTTCGGGTGGTCTTCCGCACACAAGTTTCATGGATACCTCACCCTCCGTTTTTCTGTGGTGTCCCTGCCAGCATTATCAGTGGGTTTTTTATCCCCCTTACCCTTCTTTCGTTTTTTTTTCTTCCCTTCAGGCTGCTGGGTGGCCTTTGGGTTAGTCGACTGCACGGAGTGTACTTCTGATGTTTGGGTAGGAGGAGCAGCCAAAGCAGTAGTCTGGCTGGCCGTTGAGTGTTGTATAGATAATTGTTGCAATTGTTTTGTCAATTGCTCAGCGGGCTTGGTTTGGGATGAACCAACAATACCATCGACATGTGGTCCAACTCTCTGTCTAGTTTTATCCAGTATCGATCGTGGTGCATCCGACATGATGTTATATAATAAACCAGACTGAGAATAGATGAGCTCAAACTGTTGAGCCCTCATGATGGCATCTTCTTTGGAGAAAACTCTGGAGGTCGCGACATCTTTGGATAATTGTGGGACCAGAGACTTAAGGAACCACTCAAGCAGGAATACTGGTGGGACTGGTACTTTGATTAGACTCTTCCGGTGTCTCCATTCTCGGATATGATCAGAGATATGGTCCACTGTCGGCTATTCGAAATTAGAGAGCATCTCTGTGCCAGCGTCATATCTCACAGGTAACTGGAAATGGTTAAGGAAGGCGATCGCCAGTTTGCCAAAAGAAGAGTATCTTGAGCGATCGAGTTCGATGTACCATTTCGCGACACTCTCGATAAGAGTACATTGAAACAATCGAAACTGTACAGAGTCATATTTCAATGAGTTAGATGAACACCAAAGACGGAAGGTAGTCACATGATCACCTGAATCTTCATTAGGCTTGGCCTCGAACTTTGGAATGTCCGAAGGCAACTTCGTTGGCATAGGAGGCCAACGCGGATCATGACAAATAGGATCATTTAACAACCTTGTCAAATCTGGAAAGTGTAAAGTTGCCAGGAATGGTAGTTTGGGTTGTTGCTTATAATCTGGGAAAAAGGGTCCTGGAGTTTGACGGGCACCAGGTTGCCAGGAAAAGTTTGGCTGTTGGCCCGAATTCTGGTAGAAACCATGGCCCTGACCAGTGTAAGGATTTTGCATCTGTGGAGACATCATCGACTGATTTTCCATAAAGGTCATAGTGTGTTGGGCATGCATCGTTTTCGAAGGACTTTGGGAAGGATTACCCCATGCCGGTCCCGATGGGAGAGGCATAGTGGTCTGTCCAGGGTTCCATTGACTGTGAAAAGAATTACCCCATAATGACATTCCAGAGGAGGGAACAGATCCTTGTCCCAAGTTCCAGGGTTCTGCTATATGTGCCCCCTGCGCAGGAATAGTACCTTGCGCCTGAGTAGACTGTCCAAAAATGAGATTACCCCCAGACGAGAAAGCGGTGGATGAGAAAGTGTTGTTACCAAATGTCCCATTCCAAACAAACAGTGTCGAACCTACCGACATACTGTGCGAAGGTGTTCCTTGACTCCCCACTCCAAATAAACTAGTGTGTGCAGGTTGCCTGGCGGACTGCTGATGCGGACCACCAAGCGAAGGGGACGAAGGAGGGATATGACCTCCTGCGTAAGGAAAAACAATAAAAGGGACAAAAGTTCCCCCAAGTTGACCTTGCAGGGGAGCGTTAGAGCTCCCTGCCCCCAGACCCAAAGTCTGTAAAGTGGAGTAAGTGAGTGGAGGACTTGTACCCAAAATAGGCATACCGTATGAGAACGGAGGGCTTGTCACACTAGGTGTGAAGGGGGTTGTGGCCGCCATCATAGACGGGTTCGGTCCACTGTGCGATGTATTTGCGGCCGAGACCATAGTGGCTCGGACCAACGACTATAAGTTAGGAGATGATTCTCCTGTGGTAGAAACTGTGGTGGGAATGGAATAATTTCGAGAAGAAGTAACAACGTTTGTTTCCATAGCTCTGTGAGGCACTGTCCGGCGTTCCTGAAATTGGGTTGGTGCAGTAAACGATGCCCATATATCAGTGGTTGGGGTTTCAATCAAGCCAAGGTTGGCGGTTTATTCCTTCGAGTGTTGTTCGGGCACAAAGGTTTGTAACCTGGTCGCTTCGAAAGACCCTTGTTGGTCTAGCTTCCGCCTTAATGGTGGCGGGGGTGGCTCCAGTGTAACCGGCGACAGGCCCAGAAGCCTTAGTGACCGACGGAGCTCAGGATCCTCCACTATGTGAGAATATCCAAGACAAACTAAGGTATTCTACACGTTCAAAAAGTAAGACACACTAAAAAGAAGCCCCTAAGAGATAAGACAAGCCATCACTAAACTATTTGGAAGAATAGTTACAACAACCAACACTAGAGAACCTTACCGGTGCAAGTGCAACTCAAATACGGAAGCACCCTCCGGGTATACTCTGCAAAGCATGGCCCGATGTCTATCCTGGGTACCGTGGTAGACCCCCGTAGTCAGCCGTGTATGTCCCTAAAAAGATTGGCAACTATGTTGCCAGCACGCTAACAGTCACCAGGCGGGTACAGTCGAAAGTCGGGTAGACCACTATGAGAAGGGTATCAAGCCCGAAACTTGTCAAGGGTATCGAGAGAAAATGGTTCGGAAGACAACCGAGGACCTTGAACGGATTCGAGACCCACGAAGCCCTGTGGCAAATGCAAACGACGGAATCCCAAAACAAGCCCTCGATATGTGTTCTCCACTACGATTGGTTTGGCTTTGGAGGGGTTATCTCTGCTACCTTTCTGCACGCGACCTCGTGTTTATCCCCTGTGTTCGAGGGGGGTCCCGAATAACTTCCAAGAAACTAGACTTAGACGCTCCCTATCGCAGACTCTAATGTTTGGTTTTGAATGGCCTTGGAGAGTTTCCTCTCCAACCTAATCCAAGGCCCTAGTCCTGAACTAGTTTGTGAACCCTACAAACAAAAAGTCTAATAGATTTTAAATTACCGTTGCTTTTATGGTTTTTTATTACGTCAAGGGGTATGAGGGTGAAACTGATGATGTGTAAAGACGAAAGAAAAAAATGAATGAAAAAAGATGGAAACAAAAGACTTTTTCCAAATGCAAAATTTCAACAACTTTTCACAAAGAAAGATTTCTTTTTCTTTTCAAATTTTCTAAGATTTTATACAACAAACATAAAGGAATTTCGCTCGACTACGAGCTACTTATGCTCTAAATGCACTGCAAAAACTTACGAAATAAAATACTTCTCCCTAGCTAATGATGCAGAAACACACTCTTCAAACAAAGAAGAAAATGAAAAGAGATTTATTTATTTATTTAAGTGCTAGTAAAGCAACAAAGGGAAAATACTGACAAGCACAAAACCAAGAAAAACAAATTCTGGCTTAAAGCACAGATCGCAAAGAATCAGAGTAAAGACACACAATGGCAATAAAGAAAACAAAGAGTCTTACGCTTGTCTAAAAACCATAATTTTTTATTTATTTATTTTTATTTTCTGTCAACTATCAACTGAGAAAAAGAAGGCTAAGGGTAAGATGACCTAACCTATTGACTGTTCAACCCTAGACTCAAACACCTAAGAGGAATACTTCTCATAAAAGGAGGGTATGACTTCCCCACCTTGAACAAAAAGTAGCCTGTTAAGCACACTACTTTCACTAAAACAACACACGTGCAAATGCATGCTGAGCTGAAACAGGAAGTGTGTACACGCAGGCTGACCTTGTATAGGCCATGTGTATGTATAATTCTAGGACAAAAATGAAAACAGGTAGTCCAGACCAGGAAGAGGCCTCTGGTATTGATAACCATGGTCCCTTGAAGGCTTGGATGATCTTTCTAACAGAAAAGAAAAATAATGCAAGGAATAACAAGGCGAAAAAAGCAATCTGAGATAGGACTGTGAACCAACAAGACTCAGACAGGATTCCAGAAAACCTCCTGAGAATGTATAATTCTGACAGGGAAGAGGAGGACTGCCTCTAAGGTTCTCTAAATTCCTACACGCTACTGTTATCCCTACAGTGGGTGTTCACACGCGGGCTGTAAGAGGATAGGGTGCGGGTACACGCGTGCAGGCCTTCTGCAGGCCGCGTGTACCTCTGTGTGTCCCAAAAACTACCGTAAAGAAAAATTCAGGGAAAACTTGTATGAAGAACCATGCTCCCTGCTAGCTCAGACCTTATAGAAAAAGACAGGCAAAGAAAAACAAAACTCCTATTCTTTAATCTACCCAAAAAATTTAAAGAAATCCAGAAACCCTAAAGAGTATTCTCCCCAGTACGTTCGCCAATTACATTGTTGGGAAAAATACTCTACGGACTAGCAAACTAGGGTCAGACTTGCATGCATATCTTGACTGTAAAGAAATTACTTTTTAACCTACAACCCAAAACTTAAACCCCTCTTTCGCAGTACATGCACAGAAAAAGACTACTAGCCTTGTTACCGGTGTTCGATGTAGATCCTCCGTTGTGCTTTGACCACTTGCTTGCACTGCTCCTTCCATAGATAACCCGCAATCAAGACAAATAACAACTATGCATGCACGCTACTTCTCTACTAGAGGGTTAGAAATCAAGCATAAATTAACCAAACCATAGATAATTCATGCATTGGGACGGAAAAAGTATTCTTTTATTATTTGAAAATGAATCAACTTACAATCAAAGTCGAGACCGGCCACCGCTCCTTAAACCTGATGTTGGGCTCCTCTTCTTCTGTCCTCCAACTGCTTTGCGTTAAATCTCCTTTGGCATGAGGAAATGATAAAGGGTTGGGACAATGGATTACGTAAATGGGCAGAGTTTCTTCGCTATATTTTTTCCTCTTCCAAATGGTACCCCTACCCCTTCTTTTATAGGCTAGAAGGAGCTAGGGTTTTGGATGAACCCTCGGCCATGCATGGCCAGGAGTTTCAGTTAACTGACCCATAGCTTTTTGTCCCATCGACAAATTTTCTTTTTTTTATGATTTTGAAGGTACACGCGGGCTGTAGTGGGCCTACAAGCATGTACTTTGTAGATACACGTGGGTTGTAGTGGGCTAGCTAGCATGTACTTTTAAAAATGGAGTTTTTAGAAGAGTTTTTGAGTATTTTTTGGCAAAGAAGGGATATGAGTTGGCCTGATGCTAGGTAAGCATGTGTGGTGAAATTTAGAGTTATAACAGATGCCCCCTAATGTGTGAGGTTAGAAGAGCATCTGATGGCCGAAATACATTACCAATCTTTACTGATGTGCCGAACGATTGAGCCCAAGGATCAGGAACCAGGAGGTGTCGTCTGCAAAATAACAAATGTCTCACCGAGGNNGGCATACCCATGCTCGGGATAAAATAGAACCATGGCTACCAATCAAATACACTGTAGATCCATGTCAAATAACTATAAAGAGTAGCCACGAATAATACACAATGGAGCTACATCTCGAAATCAGAAAGATATACATATAGAGTATCCATCTTCTAGAAGTTGATTCGGCCTGATGGCTGGACTTCAGAGATCGAGAAAAAACTTCAAAATCTTCCAAAACTCGGGTAGGAGTGTAATATGAGTGTACGACTGCACTACCCAGAGGTCTTCAACGACTCGTCGATCATGGACTTGATAATCTTGATGATCAGACTGAAGGCTTCAGTGATTTCAAACAAGGACTTGATTGGACGTTCAGGATGGTAGGGTATGCGGACAAGAGACATATTGCAGAGGGGCCGACTCAGGCTTAGTGACAAAATTCCCTTGGACAATAGCACGACAAGTGATGAGACTCAGGCAACATATATGTTAATCATAATTCTACGAAGCAGGAGGTAACACAGTCTCTCCATATTTTGGAAGAATAACCAAACGGTGGAGGACACAACTCTATATAGCGAGAAAAGCTTCCTAAGGTCGTACTACATCCCATAGTCTGATGATCAAATGGAAAAATGTGCTTTATCCAAGGGAGACTCATTATGCTGCCAATAAAGAAAATACTTTTCCCATCCTCTTTTTGGGTTATATTTGAGTTTTTTGTTCTTTTTCATAATTTTTGGAAAAGAATAAAGGAATATTACGTTACAATGGAGGAATGAGTACTGCAAACATACAAGCTCGAGGCACAAGGACAAGACTGATGTTCTGGTAAAATGATACTCGTGAAAAATCCTCCGGTGGCCAAAGGTGTTAAGACGCAGAAGCAAACTGTCACAAGGCTGGTGGATAAGGTATCCAAATGTAGTTGATAGAACACATAATAGTAACATCATTCGATGTAAGTTTAACGAGCCCAGAGAAGGTAAGCTCGGTGGTTTTTCTTATTTAGAGAGTCTGAAAAAACATAAAAGGAGACTTCGCAGGGGTACCTTTTTCGACAATAGTCTATTCGGTTCGAAAAATGGATAAACTAGCACCGATTAGACGTCAATTCAAAACCATTTTAACGAGTGTGACAAGGACAAGATCACTCGGCTTTTTTTTCACTTTTAAGGAGTCTGAAAAAAACTTAACTATGGACTCCATCAGGAATATTCCTCTGGACCAATTTAACGAGTGTGAAATAATAAGGTCACTCGATGATCTTTTCAATTTTAGGGAGTCTGAAAAGAACTTAACTATGGACTCCGTGGGGGTTTCTTTTTCGTAAATTTAGTCCCTCAGGCCCGAAAAAGGAACTAAATTATAACTGAGAGTACTCTTCTAAAGAATGAGAATTCGATGGAGTATACCTTTGTTCGTACAGTTGACCTTCTGGACCAAAAAAGGGGTAAATTACTGCCGGACATACGTGACTTCAAATTTCAGTTTAACGAGCGTGAAAGGTCACAAGATCGCTCGGCAATCTTTTCATTTTTAGAGGGTCTGAAAAGGGATTAAAAGGAGACCCGTCATTTTTTGGGAGTCCTGAGAGTAAGACAGAGTGAAAAAGACTCATGCAAATGAGACTCAAACTCATATTCAGGAAAGACTATACAGACTCACTTGACATCTTCCATATTGACGAAAGATAACATCAATGACACGTCCATAATACTTTAAAAGAAACTTAAAAAGTAATAGTACAAAGACTATACATATGTTACAAAAAGTTACCCACAGTGACCTATCTATGAGTAATACTTCTTGAGGTAGAGCCCGTTTCTAGGCTCCGCCAACGCATTCCCTTCAAAATCAACCAAGCGCCCTTTTTTAATACCTCTTTGATAATGAAGGGCCTGAACCACAAGGGTTCAAACTTTCCTGCCCCCAAGGGGTCCTTATCTTTGTCATAGACCATGACAAGGTCATCTTCAGAGAAAATCTGAGGATGAACGAACCTATCATATTGACACTTGACCTTATGTTTGTGAGCCTCATTGGCCAGGGTCGCATCGCAAAGCTGCTCATCAAGTTGTTCAAGGTATACTAACCGTTCTTCAAGTGGAGAAGTGTCTGGAAATAACTGTACTGCCAATTTTAGAGATGAGATTTGACATTCTATGGGCAAGACTGCCTCCAGCCCGTAAACGAGTTGAAAAGGTGAGAAACTGGTTGCAGTCTTAACAGATGTTCGGTAAGCCCATAATTCCTAGTATAACATCAAATTCCAATTTGACTTGGCTGAGTTGATAGTTCGTTGTAGAATCGTCTTAAGAGTTTTGTTTACAGCTTCCACCTGCCCATTTTCTTGAGGGTAGTAAGGTGATGAATGTTCCTACCGTAACCCAAGTTTTGATGTTAATTCGATCATCATTTGGTTTTGAAAGTGACTGCCATGGTTAGTGACAATCTCGCTCGGGACGCCGAACCTTGCTATGATCTGGTTGAATAAGAAGAGATCTGCAGTCTCTCCATCATCTTTAAACATTGGCATAGCCTCGACCCACTTAGTGAAGTAGTCGACAACTGCGATGATATAGCAGTGCCCCCTTGCTGATGGGGGGTTTCATGTAGTGTAATCAATCCCTCACTTAGTGAAGGGACCAACTGTGATGATAGGAAACATAGGAGCGGGATGTGCCCTCATCTTTCGAGAGAAGATTTGGCACGGATGGCACTTCTTGACCGATTCGATACAATCTTTGATAAGTGTGGGCCAGAAGTAACCTGCTCGTAAAATCTTTTGGACTGTTTCCAACCCAGATAAATGAACTCCACACGCTCCAGTATGGCAATCATTGAGAACTATGATGGCCTCCTCATGAGTGAGACATCGACGCAAGATGCAGTCTACACCTCTCCGATACAATGTATCATTGAGTATGAGATAATTCTTAGCCTGATGGTGTATCCGCTGACGCTCGTCACGAGAAGCAGAGGTGGGGCACTTCAAAGTCCAGAGATAGATAAGTATATCTCCGTACAAGGGGTCTAAAGATTCAATCAAAAACATATCCCCCCGGATAGGCAATTCCTCAGGCACAACGTCGCCTGACTCAACCGGAAGCTCCAAAATAAGTTTTGCGAAGACCAATGACTTCTTGGACTTGGCTGAAATGAAGTCTAAGTCAAATTCTTGGAGGATGACCACCCACCTACTGATTTTTCCGCCTATAAATCGTCGTGTCAACATGTATTGGAATGGATTCATGATAGCAATGACGGTGGTCTTGCGAAACAGAACATCGTGGTGGAACCATTGAATAGCATGAACTGCTGCCAACGCAAGTTATTCGAGATGGGAATAATTAAGTTCCAGTCCTACGAGGCCTCGGCTCAGGTAATAGATCACATATTTTGAAAACGAATCATCTTCTTGAACTAAAACCATGCCTATGGTTGACTCTGCGACAGCCAGATATAATAAGAAATCTTTGTTATAGTTAGGTGGCCATAGCAGAGGTGCGGTTGTGAGGGCGTGTTTTAATGCGTCGAAAGAGCGCTGAGTGGCTTCGTCCCAGAAAAAAGGAAAATCTTTCTTTAGCAAATGCATAAAGCCCTTGGTGATTTCAGCATAGTTGGCGATGAAGCGTCATAAGAAGTTCGCCTTGCCTTGTAGACTCTGAAGTTGTAAGATTGTGCGTCGGGGGGGCAACTGGATTATTGCCTCCACCTTAAGAGGATCGACCATGATCCCTTTTGTTGATATGATGAAACATAACAAATGTCCTGACGTTACGCAGAAGCTGCACTTGTTTGGATTCAAGCGAATCCTGAAGTAGCAACAACGTTCGAAGATTAGTCAAAGGTGTGTGGGATGATCCGTTCTCTTTCGAGAGCGTGATGCTAAATCATCTAGATAGGCCTCGACGATATGCTTGAGGTCATGAAACGCAAAAGACATGGCCCGCTGGAAAGTGGATCCAAGATTTTTAAGGCCAAAAAGCATCTTACGATATGCGAATGTACCCCACAGACAAATGAATGCTGTTTTGTGTTGGTCTTCAGGTTTGATTTGGATTTGATTATATCCCGAAAAACCATCCATGAATGAGAAGGCTTCACAATCAACACATTCATCAATGATCTGGTCAATGAATGGTGTTGGAAAATTATCTTTGGGACATGCCTTGTTCAAATCACGGAAATCGGTACATACACGAATTGTGCCTTGTTGTTTATTGACCAGCACGAGGTTTGACACCCTTTGAGTCAAATGAATAGGATAAGTGAAACCTGCCTTTAGCAATTTCTCAACCTCAATCTTGATGGCTGCTGCTTTCTTAGGATCAACTGGACGAAGTTTTTGTCGAATAGGCTTGGCATCAGGATACGTTGTGATTTCATGTTCAACTATTTTCGGATCGATACCTGGCATTTCCTCATAAGACCAGGCAAAAACGTCGCGAAATTATTTTAAAAGATCCGTGTAAATTTGAATCTCTTCCGGGGAGCAATCCGCTCCGACGAAGACATTCTCCACGACGCCAGGGTTTCGAGAGATGTTGATGGGTATAGTTTCAGCGATAGTCACCATATTTTCCTCGGCATAAATTTCCTGTGTAGCTAAGAGGTTAGTAGGACATAGCTGATCTCCCGTCATGGTAATAGTGAATTCTCCTGCCTCAATTCGGCTTAACTCTGGGAGGAAATATGATCTGTGAAGAAGATCTTCCCAAGGTTTGTTTGGACTAGTCATTGCTTCGATTACTACTTCGTCAGAAGGCAAGACTAAGTCTAACGAATCGATGTTGGCAAGAGAACCCTGAGCCCAAATAGGCTCTAGAAGTGGATGTAAATCTTGTGCGGGAATCAGATCAGGTTTAGCTGAAGCTTGCTAGACTAAAGAGTACACTACTTCAGTGGCCAACAACGACATGGACATGCCTAAGTGTTGTCTCATCCATCGTGGCTGATGGGGAAGGAAGAATCCAAGGATCCTCAAAGTAAGTTGTGAGGAACGACGAGACTTGAAAAATCTCAACCTTATGGTGATTAGATATAAATTTGACGTCATCCTGAGGAGGTGGGTAATCGAAGGTACCCATCAATGACGGGCACAAACCAACTCCTATGTTAACGACACCTGGTTGAGGATTATCAATCATGGGGACCGTGGATGCCCCCAAAGCTGGGTTAGGTCGAGAGAAGGACAATTGATCGATGATCACTATCCGACCCTCGTGTGGAAACAACAAGACTCGGAAAACTGTAGCAACCACAACTTGCATAGCATAAGTCCAACTCCATCCTAACAATAGATTATAGTCGAGGGGAGCATCAACTACCTCTACTTCGACACACATGGTCTTCCCTCCTAACTGCACAGGGAAAGAAGGAATGATGCCATGTGGTCGGAAAGAAGGACCGTCGATAGCAGTGAGGAAAGTAGGTGATGGAGACAAAGTGGGCTGGCCAATGGCCTTCCAACATGATAACAACATAACGCATGTCGAGGTTCCCTCGTCGACCACCGTGCGAAAGATATTCCATTTAAAAGTTTTCGTGGGATGAGCCACTACTATCTGAAACGCTACATGGTAAGGCAGACGAGGTTTTAAGTCGGTTGTATCTAACATGATGGTACCCGGATTACAAGTCTCAGTAGAGCCCAAAGCAGTTAACAAGGCTTTCCTCTGAGCAGGGTAACTTTGGAGGACCTCCAAAGTAGACATCGCACAAGGGGTTTGTGATAAATCCTCCACCACAGAGTAATTCTAGGCGGCCCTTGCGTTTGGGTTGTGAGAAGCTTTCTTAAATACACCCTTTGGAATGCGTGTCATTATTTCTCCCAACGTCTTCTCGATCTGTAGAGGAAGAGATGGGAGTTCAACTTCTTTACCCATCTCAGAAGCATTTGGTTTACTATAGTCGTGTGCTCTAGTCGTTCTGAAAGCATCACTCCTAACCATATATACGTTTGCGGATGAGGGATTGTTTGGAGGAGGGCAGGCTTCTTGGCTGCCCCCTTCTGTGCTTGTAGAGGCTTGAGTTAAATTTTGCCCATGTTGAAAGGGATTAGTCAACAGTACTTGCTGTTGCCGTGTGACAAAATTTTGGGCCTCTGCAAGTCGAGGACAAAGATGGGTCGAGTGGTCTTCCACACACAAGTTGCACAGATACCTCACCTTCCATTTTTATGTGGTGTCCCCGCCAGCATTATCAGTGGGTTTTTTATCCCCCTTACCCTTATTTCATTGTTTTTTATTCCCTTCAGACTGCTGGGTGGCCTTTGGGTTAGTCGACTGCATGGAGTGTACTTCCGACACTTGGGTAGGAGGAGCAGCCAAAGCAGTAGTCTGGCTGGCCGCTGAGTGTTGTATAGATAATTGTTGCAATTTTTTTGTCAATTGCTCAGCGGGCTTGGTTTGTGTTGAACCAACAATACCATCGACATGTGGTCCATCTCTCTGTTTAGTTTTATCCAGTATCAATCGTGGTGCATCCGGCAGGATGTTGTATAAAAACCAGACTGAGAATATATGAGCTCAAATTGTTGAGCCCTCATGATGGGATCTTCTTCGGAGAAAACTCCGGAGGTCGCGACATATTTGGATAATTGTGGGACCAGAGACTTAAGGAACCACTCAAGCAGGAATGCTGGTGGGACTGGTACTTTGATTAGACTCTTTCGGCGTCTCCATTCTCGGATATGATCAAAGATATGGTCTGCTGACGTCTGTTCGAAATTAGAAAGCAACTCTGTGCCAACGTCGTATCTCACAGGTAACTGGAAATTGTTAAGGAAGGTGATCACCAGTTCGCCAAAAGAAGAGTATCTTGAGCGATCGAGCTCGATGTACCATTTCGCGAAACTCCCGATAAGAGTACGTTTAAACAATCGCAACTGTACAAAGTCATCTTTCAATGAGTTAGATGAACACCAAAGATGGAAGGTAGTCACATGATCACCTGGATCTTCATTAGGCTTGGCCTCAAACTTTGGAATGTCTGAAGGCAACTTCGTTGGCATAGGAGGCCAACGTGGATCATGACAAATAAGATCATTTAACAACCTTGTCAAATCTGGCAAGTGTAAAGTTGCCAGGAATGGTAGTTTGGGTTGCTGCTGATAACCTAGGAAAAAGGGTCCTGGAGTTTGACGGGCACCAGGTTGCTAGGAAATGTTTGGCTGCTGGCCTAGATTCTGGTAGAAACCATGGCCCTGACCAGCGTAAGGATTTAGCATCTGTGGAGACATCATCGACTGATTTCCCATAAAGGACATAGGGTGTTGGGCATGCATCGTGTTCGAAGGACTTTGGGAAGGATTACCCCATGCTGGTCCTGATGGGAGAGGCATAGTGGTCTGTCCAGGGTTCCATTGACTGTGAAAAGAATTACCCCAGAACGACATTCCAGAGGAGGGAACAAATCCTTGTCCTGAGTTCCAAGGTGCTACTATATGTGCCCCCTGCGCAGGAATAGTACCCTGCACCAGAGTAGACTGTCCAAAAATGGGATTGCCCCATACGGGAAAGCGGTGGATGAGAAAGTGTTGTTACCAAATGTCCCGTTCCAAACAAACAGTTTCGAACCTACCGGCATACTGTGCGTAGGTGTTCCTTGACTCCCCGCTCCAAATAAACTAGTGTGTGCAGGCTGCCCGACGGACTGCTGATGCGGACCACCAAGCGAAGGGGACGAAGGAGGGATATGACCTCCTGCGTAAGGAAAATTGTTAAAAGGGACAGGAGTGCCCCCAATTTGACCTTGCAGGGGAGCGTTAGAGCTCCCTGCCCCCAGACCCAAAGTCTGTAAAGTGGAGTAAGTGAGTGGAGGACTTGTACCCAAACTAGGCATACCATATGAGAATGAAGGGCCTGTTGCAGTAGGTGTGAAGGGGGTTGTGGACGCCACCATAGACGGGTTCGGTCCACTGTGTGACGTAGTTGTGGCCGAGACCATAGTGGCTCAGACTGATGAAGGTAAGTTAGGAGATGATTCTCTTGTGGTAGCAACTGTGTTGGGAATGGACGAATTCCCAGAAGAAGTAACAATGTTTGTTTCCATAGCTGTGTGAGGCACTGTCTGGCGTTCCTAAAATTGGGTTGGTGCAGTAAACGATGCCCATATATCAGTGGTTGGGGTTTCAACCGAGCTAAGGTTGGCGGTTGATTCCTCCGGGAGTTGTTCGGGCACAATTTTTTTTAACCAGGTCGCTTCGAAAGACCCTTGTTGGTCTAGCTTCCACCTTAATGGTGGTGGGGGTGGCTCCAGTGTAACCGGCCGCAGGCCCAGAAGCCTTCGTAACCGGCGGAGCTCGGGATCCTCCACTGTATGAGAATATCCAAGAAATGCTAAGGTATTCTACACATTCAAAAAGTAACACACACTAAAAAGAAGCCCCTAAGAGATAAGACAAGCAATCACTAAACTATTTGGAAGAACAGTTACAACAACCAACACTAGAGCAACTTACCGGTGCAAGTGAAACTCGAATACGGAAGCACCCTCCGGGTATACTCTGCAAAGCGTGGCTGGATGTCTCTCCTAGGTACCGCGGTATACCCCTGCAGTCAACTGTGTATGTCCCTAAAAATATTGGCAACTAGGTTGCCAACACACGAACAATCACCAGGCGGGTACAGTGGAAAGTCAGGTAGACCACTATGAGCAGGGTATCAAGCCTGAAACCTATCAAGGGTATCGAGAGAAAATGTTCCGGAAGACAACTAAGGACCTACAATGGATTCGAGACCCATGAAGCCCCATGGAAAATGAAAACGACGGAATCCCAAAACAAGCCCTCGATATGTGTTCTCCACTACGATTGGTCCGGCTTTGGAGGGGTTATCTCCGCTACCTTTCCGCACGCGACCTCGTGTTTATCTCCTGTGTTAGAGGGGGGTCCTGGATAACTTCCACGAAATTGGACTTAGACACTCCCTATCGCAGACTCTAATGTTTGGTTTTGAATGGCCTTGGAGAGTTTCCTCTCCAACCTAATCCAAGGCTCTAGTCCTGAACTAGTTTGTGAACCCTACAAACAAAAAGTCTAATAGATTTTAAATTACCGTTGATTTTATGGTTTTTTCTTACGTCAAGGGGTATGAGGGTGAAACTGATGATGTGTAAATACGAAAGAAAAAAACGAATGAAAAAAGATGGAAACAAAAGACTTTTTCTAAATCCAAAATTTCAACAACTTTTCACAAAGAAAGATTTCTTTTTCTTTTCAAATTTTCTAAGATTTTATACAACAAACATAAAGGAATTTCACTCGACTATGAGCTACTTATGCTCTAAATGCACTGCAAAAACTTATGAAATAAAAGACTTCTCCCTAGCTAATGATGCAGAAACACACTCTTCAAACAAAGAAGAAAATGAAAAGAGATTTTTTATTTATTTAAGTGCTAGTAAAGCAACAAAGGGAAAATACCGACAAGCACAAAACCAAGAAAAACAAATTCTGGCTTAAAGCCTAGATCACAAAGTATCAGAGTAAAGACACACAATGGCAATAAAGAAAACAAAGACTCTTACGCTTGTCTAAAAACCATAATTTTTTTTATTTTTATTTTTATTTTTTGTCAACTATCAACTGAGAAAAAACAGGATAAGGGTAAGATGATCTAACCTACTGATTGTTCAACCCTAGACTCAAACACCTTAGAGGAATAATTCTCATCAAAGAAGGGGATGATTGCCCTACTATGAACAAAAAGTATCCCGTTAATCACGCTACTGTCACTAAAATAGAACGTGTGCAAACGCGTGCTGAGCTGAAACAGGAAGCGTGTACACGCAGGCTGACCTTGTACAGGCCGCGTGTATGTATAATTCTAAGACAAAAATGAAAACAGGTAGTCCAGACCAGGAAGAGGCCTCTGGTATTGATAACCAGGGTCCCTTGAAGGCTTGGATTCTCTTTCTAACAGAAAAGAAAAATAATGCAAGGAATAACAAGGCAGAAAAAACAATCTGACATAGGATTGTGAACCAGCAAGACTCAGATAAGATTCCAGAAAACCCCCTGAGAATGTATAATTTTGACAGGGAAGAGGAGGACTGCCTCTAAGGTTCTCTGAATTCCTACATGCTATTTTTATCCCTACAACGAGCGTTCACACGCAGGCTGTAAGAGGATATGGAGTGGGTACACGCGTGTAGGCCTTCTGCAGGCCACGTGTACCTCTGTGTGTCCCGACAACTACCGTCAAGAAAAAGTCAGGGAAAACTGGTACGAATAACCAGGCTCCCTGCTATCTCAGAACTTACAGAAAAAGACAGGCAAAGAAAAAAAGAACACCTATCCTTTAAACTACCCAAAAACTTTAAAGAAATCCAAAAACCCTAAAGAGTATTCTCCCCAGTATGGTCGCCAATTCTGTTGTTGGGAAAAATACCCTACGGACTAGTAAACTAGGGTCAGACTTGCATGTAGATTTTGACTGTAAAGAAATTACTTTTTAACCTACAACCCAAAACTTAAACCCCTCTTTCGCAGTAAATGCACGGAAAAAGACTACTAACCTTGTTACCGGTGTTCAATGTAGATCCTCCGTTGCGCTTTCACCACTTTCTTGCACTGCTCCTTCCACAGATAACCTGCAATAGAGACAAATAACAACTATGCATGCACACTACTTCTCTACTAGAGGGTTAGAAATCAAGCATAAATTAACCAAACCATAGATAATTCATGCATTGGGACGGGAAAAGTATTCTTTTATTATTTGAAAATGAATCAACTTACAATCAAAGTTGAGACCGGCCACTGCTCCTTGAACTTGATCCTTGGCTCCTCTTCTTCTGTCCTCCAACTGCTTTGTGTTAAATCTCCTTTGGCATGAGGAAAGGATAAAGGGTTGGGACAATGGATTACGTAAATGGGCAGAGTTTCTTCGCTATATTTTTTCCTTTTCCAAATGGTACCCCTACCCCTTCTTTTATAGGCTATAAGGAGCTTGGGTTTTGGACAAACCCTCGGCTATAAGGAGCTTGGGTTTTGGACAAACCCTCGGCCATACATCGTCGGGAGTTTCAGTTAACTGACCCATAGTTTTTTGTCCCATCGACAACTTTCCTTTTTTTCGTGATTCTGAAGGTACACGTGGGCTGTAGTGTGCCTGCTAGCATGTACTTTGTAGATACACGCGAGCTGTAGTGGGCCAGCTAGCGTGTACTTTTAAAAATGGAGTTTTTAGAAGAGTTGTTCAATAGTTTTTGACAAAGAAGGGATATGAGTTGGCCTGATGCCAGGTAAGCATGTGTGGTGCAATTTAGGGTTATAACACTCGTGGAAATAACTCTATTAACTGAAAGGGAAGACTCTCCAAACTAGAAGAAGGTATGCAAACATTTATTTTTGTGATTGAAATAACTCTCCAGTTAGGAGGGAGAATTGAAAATATCATTTATCTTTGTAATTGAAAAATAGTCCAGATTGGACAGATGCTTTCCTATTCGGAAAGTGGATTGATATTTCTGACGGACAATGAATTCCCATTTTAGTTAACATGGTGATCCAGGTGGATATCGGTGGCCACCCACCTTCTCCAACTGGCCCAAAACATGTTTCTGACAATTTTGGTAATTTACTATTTTTAGCAATTTTTAACTTCCGGGGCCATTTTGAGGCCCTAAACGATGTTTTTTGAGAAAACGGGGAGCAACATAGATCGTAGATCAATGTTGCTCACCCAAAATTTGTAGTTCTCGGATATATATTTCTAACGAGCTATTGAGTGCCCCAAATGGAGATCGTATGCAAAAGTTACGCCCCTGGGAAGTTGATGCACCAACTTACCCAAACGGGGCCCACATGACTTTTGGCGCTTCATCTCCTAGGGTTAGGTTTTTGGATGTCTAGG
>JZKD02S1700558.1:112527-130764 GCA_000966675.3 Picea glauca | reverse complement strand
CTTATGATTCTCAACTTAATCAATCAATTAGTGAGATGACAGTCACATGCAGATTGAATAAGCATCAATAAAGAACATTCACTCATAAGATATCAGAGAACAGAAAAGAAAAGTCAGACAACACAACTGAAGGAAGCCTGCAATTTTTCATATAATAAGAATAGGTCTCTCTTACAGTAGCAGCAAGTAGAACCCAAAATCGAACCCCTACTCAGACTAAATTCCCAAGCTTTATAGCCTTTACAAACAGTTTCCAGATCCTGAAAGAATGGATCTGATTTACTAAAAACAGAAAGTCAAACTATGTTTACAAGAAATAAGGAAAGATCCTCAAAATGAGGTCAATCCCACATATGATGGTCTTGTAAGAATAGTAAAGTGCTGATGAAGTGTAATCTAGCCTCCCAAGGCTGTTGATTTAACCCTCCAAGAATGAAATTTGAGTTTGTTGAAGTGTGTTAAAAACTCTGATTTTCTGCCATTGAAAAAGGCACCAAAACTGATTGAAACTCTTCTTCTTTTCCTTATCTATCAAAAATAACCATTTGATCTGACCTGATAATTCATTCATCATTCATTTGAAAAGGATTCAAACTATTCAGACTCAAAAATTTCTGCTCTGGGCAAAAATTCGCTCATTCTGGTAGTTACAGGCTTTCGGTGGTTAAGAGTATTGAGTTTTGAATGCCTTATCCACCAAAAAGGCCCCTTTTTCAGTGGTTAATGAGCGCTCTTGGGCTCGCCTAAACCACCGAAAATCAAATCGCTGTCAAAAATCAAAATCTCAAAACTTTATTTACCTGCATGATTGCATTTAGTTCCGAAGATTCTTAGAGGAAATTCCCTTCTTTCTATTATCAATAGTTGTTCATCCAATCTCCTACTCCTCTCCTGTTCCTCTGCTTGTTTGTACTTTGATTGCACTGCTATACCTTTTTCCACTAGAGGGGATCTTTCAAGATATAAGCTTCTCACATTCGATCAGGTCATCACTTCGAGCACCCAATTCTCCTGCAGATGGGCTTGATTTAATAATACGAAGAGCTGAGTCGAAGATTTCCCTTTGCCTTGGTTTGTCTTCCATATTTACCATGATATCCTTTAGGACTCTGAAGTCCGTTGCTCCTGCTAAACAGAGTCTTTTCAACTTCACAAGTGTTTTTTTAATTTATTTTCTAAGACATATTTTTTGTTCTTTTCATTCAATAGCTCAATTTGCATGTCCTCAACAGGAGGTAGCGAGAGGATGCTCTCCTTATCATAGTTAATTTCAAACCTGTGACTTTGATGGAAGGAGAATTAATTTTGATGATGAAAAGCCCCTGTTGATGGGAGCATTTGATATACTTTGATCTTTATTGGATTTGTCAAAGTATTTTATGATCTACCACTCACTTCCGAAGTGATCCCAGAAAAACCAACACCAATAGCTTCAAGTTCTGCAATGCTCACATTCCACTGAACTCTTGCAGTGTTTGCTTTGTATGACCAAAGAGAATAATCTATCCGTGTGATGAAGATTGGTTGTATAGAAGACAAATCAAAAGTTCCCGATTTTGTACTGTTATCAATATTCTCATCAGAAACCACAGATTTATCATGAAAAAACATGTCTGCTTGATCTGTGGACAGTGTAACCCCTGAATCATATCTATGGATGATATTTCCAGTCTTGGCATCAATAAGAAATGTTGTCATTGTTTTAGAGCCATGAATAAGTGATCCATCTGGTGATAAATGAGGTGTACTGTTAACAAGTTCTACTGGTGTCTTTGGAAGTAACATTGTCCCATATTGCTTATCAAAGGCATCCAAATCCCAGTCTGTTCCACAGAATAAAAATTGGTCCTCTTTCACATCTCCCATAACAACTGCACTTAGAGCAACAAAAACATCTCTGTGCAGACTTGGAGCTTTTTCAAAGATGTTCATCAGTGTTCTATGCCTCGATAATTGCTCTTGGAAGCCGTGGTTACCCTGAAGACAGCATCCAAAACGGTCGATCACCTGCCCCGTCTCTCGAATCAAAAACCCTGCCATGTAGACAACTGTACACATTTCTTCCAGACAAGAATCGGCATGTGTATGTTAATATTAGGGTTTACATAAGACTGTGCAGACCATGGCATTTTTACCCTAAATGATTTAATCAACCCTCTGAACTCCACGTAACCTGCGATTTGTCAATTGGCAATTGTATTAGTTTGTGGCTGAGGCAAAATAAAATCTAAAGCTGGCGTTATGATATCTGATGATCAAAAAGATGTATGAAAGCCACTTCTGCGTGATTTCATCTACTCCTTTACACAATCCCGTTTCCCATCCAGAGCTGTCGAGATAGCCCTTATTTCCTTCAAAATATTCATCCCCTGATGCTCTGAGAACTCTTGACTCAGACTCGGCTCTCCAACAATAAATGTTTATGTTTTTTAGACAGAGAGGAAGAAGCAGCCTTCTTCTGAACCAGTGTTTCTCTGGCATTACCTTTTCAAACCCACTGTGTACAATTGGCAGAACAATCAGTGTAACAGAACCACGCACAATAATACTTGCAGTTCCCCACTTTAGTCTTTGTATAGGCCCACCCTCTTGTGATACCTAGCCTTCAGGGGATGTGTGCAACCATTCTCCTTTATTAATGAGATCAAGAGCTTCCTTCATATGTGTCTAGTAAATACCAGCACCGCTTGTAATAGGGATGCATTTGCCGAATCGAAAGAAGTATGTGGACAGAGCGTTCAATAAGGGGATTTAAGAGAAACTCGGTGTTTGTACTTGACTTCGACATGTGGACTCTGTTTAAGTCGACTTGGCGTATTAATATCTCATGGCTTGAATCATATCTTGGTGCGCTGAGCACTAACACTTAGTTTAGTTTATGCGTTAAGTGGTTGAGACATGTGCTCGAGATTTGGCTTGGGTCTTGTATGGAATATGGATTGATAGACTAGATTCAAGAATGGCTTGGGCCTGTGCTGGCTTGTGAATTTAGGAAAAGGATTAAATAAAGATTTATTTAATTTTGAAAATATGAGAAAACTTACAAATGAAGTTTTTTAGGAAAACTAATAAAAAATCCATTTTTTTTGGTTTTGCAGGTCAAAAGATAGATCAAAGATCATAGGAGTTTGGACAAAATTTGTGAATAAGACTCATCATGATTCAGTGATGAATTCAGAAGTTATGACCTAAGACAAATGACTGACGATTTTGACCAATTTGACATGAAAGACATTTTCCAATTTTGGAAAAAATTTGAGTACTAACACCTGGAAGGACCACTCAATGATAGAGTGATCAAGTAATTCACTGAGCAAGAGGTTGTGGCAATCCAGTAGATCAAAGAAGCTCGAGCCTAGATCGAGACATTCGAGGCAGAATTGATCAAACCAGAGTGACTAGGGACAAGTCACAAGTGAGTGTTGGGGGATTTTTGGCCCTTGACCAAGTTTTGAAGAATACTTGGTCATAGTTGACCATTTTTAGGACTGCGACAGCTAGTCAAAGATGGAGCGCAACGCGAAGCAGAAATTAGGGAAGAAAAACCTATTTTTGGGACCCTTTAGGGTTTTGGGTTGATTTTTACGGGAAAGGGATGTCGGTCTGTGGGTTTACCCATTCCTAGGCCCATTTTGTAATCTATAAATATATACTTAGGCAATGTAAGTAGGAGACGGTAGTACATCTATGTGATGTATAGCTAAAGGCTTAGTGCTAGTAACTGGATCTGTGTGATCAGATGTATATTTCAAGTTCTATGTTCATTATTATAAGGAGATTGAAAAGCTAAGTGCAAGTTGTTGTAGTTTTGGGCTGAAGTGAAAGGAAGAAGGATCTAGCGAGATGCGCAGATATTTTGTCCTGTGCGAAGCAAGGATTGTTGAAGCTCTATGATGTAACCATTTGACTGAGATAATAAAGAAGAAGATCTTGTGGATGTAGCCCCAGGGTGGGGGTGAACCATGGTAACTTTGTGTATTGTTCTTTGTGATTTGACCTAATTTGTTTATCTTCTTCTTGGTTAAGTGCTTGATGTGATTAAGTAGATTTAGTTATGCTTTGTGCTTCTGAGATAGGAATGAATGTTAGATCTAATATATAAGATTCTTAGTGCCTGATCTGGTGAATCCAATCTATATTGTTGTATCTAAGTGCTCAATTATCTTGAATCTAAGTATATATTGTGATGCTCTGTGCTATCTGTGAATATTGATAGATAAACCTTGCTAGATAATTGCTAAGTGCTATAATCACAGATCTGTGTCCCAGCTAAGGTTGCAGATAAATGAGTCCTGCAACCACCCCTGCCTCTACCTCGGGTGAGACTTCATCTGCTTCGCAGGTGTTGCCAAAAGGACCAGTAGTTAGGGTTTTGTTGGTGCGCTTTTGAGCATTGAACACTGGGTCTACCCCTATGCCAACAATATAGAATAGTTTTATTTTATGTGATTACTTTCGTAGAATTAGATTGCAATTCCAGTTTTTAGTTAATGATTGAATTTAATTATGATTTTTTCTTACATAGCATAGAGTACAATTATAATATCGTTATATTTTTTATGGTTAATGCATGAGTAATAATCACATGAATATGCAGGGTAATTAACGTTGTTTCTGCAATGGATAAGTTCTCACTGGACTGCTTAATCCACACCTTTCACTTTGCTATTGAAATTAGTATTGAGCTTATACCTCTTAAATTATCTTTCGTTGTCAAGTGCCATCAAGATATTATAAAACACCGGAGACATCCACACAACCATCAACACTATATTTGAGTTTTTATAGGTTAAAAGATAGTTTCTTTCTTTCATAGATCAGAAAATAGTTTTCTTGTTGTTGTAGGATAGATAGTCTTTTTCTTTGGTAGATTAAAGAACAATTTTCTTATCATATATTAAAGGTTAGTTGTTAGTTCTTCCTTCTTTCAATTAAATAGATTTCCGAATATGAATTAGAGACAGTTGTATTAAGAATAGAGTTCACTTGCCTCTTAGTTAGTTGCTTATTAAGTAGTTGTACTTAGTTTACTTGCTATAGAAGTTATCCTAGGGTAGTTAACTGTTTACTTGCTTTAATAGGTTAAATTGCTTACTTGTCTATTCTTGTTTTGATAGTATAGTTGCTTGTTTATTTACTTGCTTTCATAGGATAGTTGTTTATTGAATTCAAATAGACTAGTTAAAGTAGTTTTCTTTTTCTATTTGTTTATTGTTATGCTTAAATAGTTGTTTTTTCTTATTGTTATAATTGAACTAGTTTGCTTCAAGTAGGGTTTTCACTTGTTTTCCTAGAACTATCCATTGATCCTTGGCCCAAAAGGACTTAGGTTACATGGTTTAAAGTTGCTTAGTAGGGTTTTCTCATTAGATAGATTTGCTTGAATAAATTGTCCCTTAGATAGCCACTTCCTTAGTTAGACTATACTACTACCAACCCTTCTACATTGGCATATATTTTTCTACAACTCTAAGTTTACTTACCCCAGGTTGACAATTTAATTGAGGGTTTTTAGTGCATATAGAACACCCATCACTTTTGACTGTCCAATCTGTACCATAACCAATCTNTGATCCAACAATATCCCCCTTTGGAATTGATGGAAATACCAACATTAATTTCAACACCAATCATTGATGGAAACATGTAGACATGGCATTACTCTTCATCAATAGTCATCTCAATCACATCAATGTGACTATCTCTCCCCCTTTGACATCAATGGAAAATGGGAGTTCTCTCCTTTGGGCTACTATCCCTGCCTGAACTCTTCTTGGGGCTGCTCCCTCTCCCTCGATTCCTTCGATCCTCCTCTGAATAATATCTCCCCTTTTGAACAAGTCATATCACTATGTAATAATGTTGAATGGATATTGCTCATGCTCTCCCTATGAAAATTGCTCCCCATGGAACCATACATCTGTGCTCTTTCTCCAAGTATTTATATTTGCATATGATAAATATCTCCTCCTGAAATCATGGGAAGAATAATGACTCCCCATATGGGTATGTCTCCCCCTATCTTCTCTGCAATATGAACAATATGCTACCACTGCAATATGCTTTTGTTGCAAATGCTACTGCTCAACCGAAACATAGATCAACTTCTTTAAGAATGATTTTCTCTTCCAATGATTATCCTTGGACCTGTCCATGCATCAAATGCGTGCCATACCATACATCATGAACCAAAAGATATGATCTGGATTATTTTAGGCACAAAATGAAAACCGAGATATAATAAAGAAATGCACAGAGATATCACGTATATCCAATAATATAACATAAATATATCAGAGATGAAACCATAAACACAGAGATACAGTAATGCACGATTTCTATTAATGAAATAAATGTACAGAGACTGTAAAAATACAGAGTGAAAGACTCGCTAGAATGGTGGCATCTTATCTCTGAGAAGAGATGTGACGACTACTCGCATTCGCAAGAAGATGGTTACAATGAGGCTCTGAAGGCCTTTTTACAATAAGAAGGAATGTCAAAAACCCTAGACATCCAAAAACCTAACTCTAGGAGATGAAGCTCCAAAAGTCATGTGGGCCCCATTTGGGTAAGTTAATACATCAACTTCTCGGGGTCGTAACGTTTGCATACGATCTCCGTTTTGGGCACGTGATAGACCGTTGGAAAGGTATAATAGAGGAGATTAATTTTGGGGGCTCAATCATGCCTTCAGATATCATTCAGGAGCTCAATCCTGAAAAACCTTCATTTAGGCCCTAAAAATGGCCCTCGAAGTTAAAAACTGCTAGAAATAGTAAATTGCCAAAATCGGTAGAAAACTATTTTAAGCCATTCAGACAAGGTGGGTGGCCACTGATATCCACCTGGATCAATCCTCCCTCCTTAGGAAGCATTGGTATCCATTGTGTTGATTTCCCGGGGGAGAGGGAAAATCGTTTGTTGAATCTGCATCTTGGTGAGCTGCTTGTCTGGCTGGAGATGTCGCACTAATCAGTTTGTGGAAGTTTGGCATGAACCTGTTGAGGATGGGGCTATTCAAAAAGTCGAGATACATGAGAGGATAGTGTGCAAAAGGAATATTTGCAATTTGTTGTAGCCTTGTCGACCTTCTTCTGTTGGATAGAAGGTGCTTGGGGCGAGGCTATAGTGGTTGCAGTGTCCTTCTATTCTTATTTTGAATAGATTATGAAGAAGCTAAATTTCACAGTATGATATACTACCTTGCGGAACATTTTAGGTGGAACGGTAGTTGAAACTACCTCTGGTACTCTGTAGAGATGACCCCCTAGAGAAACAATGACACTGCGGGGTCGAGACTCATAAACAAAATGGCGCTTCCACATATATGGTTGGCCCAAGAGAACATCACAGACATCCAATGGGGAGACATCACATAATACCTCATCCTTGAAGGGCTAGATGTCGTATGACAATCGACATTGTTGGCTGACACAGCTGAAGCCACTCGATGTTTTATGGTTGTGGGTGTGGTGTTGTCGACAATCCCAACTGTTTGATGACCTCTGTTGAGATGAGGTTCTTCTAACTTTCGCTATCAACAATAAAATGCAGTAGGGTCCCCTTCACCGACATTTGTGAATGAAAAAGGCGCTCCCCCTCTTTAGGATATGTTGGTTCTTCTGGTTGAATTTTTGCAGTCATGACAATAGCAGTGGGGTCTGCGTCAATGATCTGTCCTTTACCAGTATTTTTAGAATCAAATTCTAAATGAGGGTTCGGCTCCTTGTCTTTGATCTCGACCACCAATGACTGTTTTGAGCGACATTCATCGGTGTTGTGCCAGGGGATTTTGTGAAAATCACACCTTCCCATGACCCTTCTTTTCCTGTGTCTTGGACTAGTTTTCTAGAGATTGTTTGTTAGGGTTGTCTTCATCATACTTCGGTTGTTGTGGATTTGCAGACCCGAACTCCCATTTATTCTGGTGCTTAAATTTCTTCTTGATTTTAACAGCATATCGATAAGCAGCACTGAGTGATGAGATGTCCAGAAAATCCATTTCAGTATCGATGTATCTGTGTAGAGCCCCATGGTATTTCAGAACCAAATGTCGCTTGGAGTCTTTGATACCCATCTTGGTGCACAAGGTATGGAAGGTATTGGTGAAATTCAAAACTTCTTGGCCCCTCTCTTGCCACAATGTGGTCCATCTCATGTACTACTCATAGTTTCCAATAGGGTAATACTGTTCCTTTACCGCATCCACAAAAAAATCCCAAGTGGGATCGGCCCCGCATATTCCAGACTCCTCTGTGGAACTTTGCTCCCAGTAAGTTTCCCACCAATGTTTGACATGAGGGATAGCTTTAATGAGTGCGAAGTTGATCTTTTCTTTGTCGAAAAAATTATGAACAGATAAATAACCTTCTAGCAGAGTTAACTATTTTTCTACGGCTTCTGCATCTATCTGTCCTTCAAATACAAGAATATCAAAATTAAATTGTACCTTTAAAAGAGAGGTGCCTCCAAAGTGGTTGCTTGATGAATATGTACCTTCTGTTATCGGTAGGCATTGAAGGATGTGGGGAAAATTCTCCATCATTTCGTCCCTCTGTCGCGTGAGAGCTTGCTCAAGTAATAGACTGATAGGATCGTCTGCTCTATCATTTTTATTTTCTTCCACCATTGAGGGTTTCTTGGGTGTGAAAGAGAGATTGTATTTAAGAGAGAAAACCTCGAGACCCAACTTTCTATACTCAGACCTCGTCGGGGACATGCACTGAAAAAATGATCAAGAGCAGCCTACTTTGATACCACTGATCTAGATTATTTTCGGCACGAAATGAGAGCATATATATAATAAAGAAATGAATAGATATATCACGTATATCCAATAATATAACATAAATATATTAGATATACAGTAATACACTATTTCTATTGATGAAAGAAATGTACAGAGACTGTAAAAATACAGAGAGAAAGACTTGTTAGAATGATGGCAACTTATCTCTGAGAAGAGATGTGATGGCTACTCGCATTCACAAGAATATGGTTACACTGAGGCTCTCAAGGCATTTTTATAATAAGAAGGAATGTCAAAAACCCTAGACATCCAAAAACCTAACTCTAGGAGATGAAGTGCCAAAATTCATGTGGGCCCCATTTGGGTAAGTTAATACATCAACTTCCCGGGGTCGTAACTTTTGCATACGATCTCCATTTTGGGTGTGTGATAGCCCATTGGAAAGGTATCGTTAGGAGATTCATTTCGGGGGCTCAATCATGCCTTTTTCTATCATTGAGGAGCTTGATCCCGAAAAACCTTCATTTAGGCCCTTAAAATGGCCCCAAAAGTTAAAAACTGCTAAAAATAGTAAATTGCCGAAACCGCCAGACAAATGTTTTGAGCCAATCGAAAAAGGTGGGTGGCCACTGATATCCACCTGGATCAATCCTCCCTCCTTAGGAAGAAATGGTATCCATTGCGTTGATTTCTTGGGGGAGAGGGAAAATCGTTTGTTGAATATGCATCTTGGTCAACTGCTTGTCTTGTTGGAGATGTCATGCTACTCAGTTTGTGGATGTTTGGCAGGAACCTGTTGAGGCTGAGGCTATTCAAAAAGTTGATATATATGAGAGGATGGTGTGCAAAAGGAATATTTTTTTTTTGTTGCATATTTTTTGACCTGCTTCTGTTGGATAGAAGGTGATTGGGGAGAGGTCATAGTGGTTGTAGTGTCCTTCTGTTCTTCTTTTGAATAGATTGTGAAGAATCTAAATTTTGCAGCATGAGATACTACCTTGTGAAACTTATTAGGTGGAGCAGTAGTTGGAAATACCTCTGGTATTTTGTAGATATGACCCCCCAGAGAAACAATGACATTGCGGGGTCGAGACTGATAAACAACATGGAGCTTCCACATATATGGTTGGCCCAAGAGAACATCACAGACATCCAGTGGGGAAACATCACATAATACGTCATCCTTGAAGGGATGGATGCCATATGAAAATCAAAATTGTTGGCTGACATGGATATCTTATCCTTGGCGAAGCCACCCGATGTTGTATGGTTGTGGGTGTGGTGTTGTCGACAATCCCAACTGTTTGACGACCTCTATTGAGATGAGGTTCTTATGGCTTCCACTATCAACAATAAAATGCAGTGGGGTCCCCTTCACCCACATTTGTGAATGAAAAAGGTGTTGACCCTCTTCGGGATCTGTTGGTTCTTCTGGTTGAATTGTTGCGGTCACGACAATAGTAGTGGGGTATGCGTTAATGATCTATCCTTTACTAGTATTTTCATAATCAGATTCTAAATCAGGGTTCGACTCCTTGTCTTTGATATCGACCACCAATGACTGGTTTGAGTGACATTCATCAGTGTTGTGCCAGGGGATTTTATGGAAATCACACCATTTTCCAGTGTCCTCCTTTGTCTTCCCGTAAGCCTTCTTTTCCTATGTCTTGGATTGGTTTTCTGGAGACTATTTATTAGGGTTGTCTTCATCATACTTCGGTTGTTTCGGATTTGCAGACCCAAACTCCTGTTTGTTCTAGTGCTTAAATTTCTGCTCGATTTTAATAGCATATCAATAAGCAACACCGAGTGATGAGATGTCCAGAAAATCCATTTTAGTCTGGATGTATCTGTGTAGAGCCCCACGGTAGTTCAGAACCAAATGTCACTCGGAGTCTTTGATACCCATATTGGCATGCAAGGTATGGAAGGTATTGGTGAAGTTCGAAACTGCTTGGCCCCTCTCTTTCCATAGTGTGGTCCATTTCATGTACTGGTCCTTATAGTTTCCAATAGGGTAATACTGTTCCTTTACCGCATCCTCAAAAGAATCCCAAGTGGGATCAGCCCCGTATATTCCAGACTCCTCTGTGGAACTTTTCTCCCAGTAAGTTTCCCACCAATGTTTGACATGACGGAGAGATTTAAGGAGTGCGAAGGTGATCTTTTCTTTGTTGGAAAAATTATGAACAGAGAAACAACCTTCTAGCAGAGTTAACCAATTTTCTAGGGCTTCTGCATCTATCTGTCCTTCAAATACAGGAAAATAAAAATTAACTTTTACCTTGAAAGATGAGGTGCGTCCAAAGTGGTTGTTTGATGAATATGTACCTGCTGTTATTGGTAGGCATTGAAGGATGTGGGGAAAATTCTCCATCATTTCATCCCTCTGTTGCGTGAGAGCTTGCTCAAGCAACAGATTGATAGGATCGTCTGATCTGTCATTTTTCTTTTCTTCCGCCATTGAGGGTTTCTTGGGTGTATGAGAGAGATTTTCTTTAAGACAGAAAATATTGAGACCCAACTTGCTATACTCGAACCTCGTCGGGGACATGCACGAAAAAACGATCAAGAGCATCCTGCTCTAATACCACTGATTTGGATTATTTTCGGCACGAAATGAGAGCGAAGATATAATAAAGAAATGCACAGAGATATCACATATATCCAATAATATAACATAAATATATCAAATATTCAACCATAAACACAGATATATAGTAATACATGATTTCTATTAATGAAATAAATGTACAGAGACTGTAAAAATACAGAGTGAAAAACTTGTTAGAATGGTGGCAGCTTATCTCCGAGAAGAGATGTGACGGCTACTCGCATTCACAAGAAGATGGTTACAATGAGGCTCTCAAGGCCCTTTTACAACAAGTAGGAATTTCAAAATCCCTAGCCATCCAAAAACCTAACTCTAGGAGATGAAGCACCAAAAGTCATGTGGGCCCTTTTTGGGTAAGTTAATACATCAACTTCCCGGGGTCGTAACTTTTGCATACGATCTTCGTTTTGGGTGCATGATAGCCTGTTAGAAAGGTATCGTCAAGGAGATTCATTTTGGGGGCTCAATCATGAATTTATATATAATTGAGGAGCTTGATCCTGAAAAACCTTCATTTAGGCCCTCAAAATGGCCCCAGAATTTAAAAACTGCTAAAAATAGTAAATTGCCAAAATTGCCAAAAAACAGTTTTGAGCCAGTCGGACAAGGTAAGTGGCCACTGATATCCACCTATATCAATCCTCCCTCATTAGGAAGCAATGGTATCCATTACAATGATTTCCTAGGGGAGAGGGAAAACCATTTGTTGAATCTGCATCTTGGTGAGCTGCTTGTCTTGCTGGAGATGTCGCGCTACTCAGTTTGTGGAAGTTTGGCACAAACCTGTTGAGGATGGGGCTGTTCAACAAGTTGAGATACATGAGAGGATGGTGTGGATAAGGAATCTTTGCGCTTTACTGCAGCCTTGTCGACCTGCTTCTGTTGGATAGAAGGTGCTTGGAACGAGGTTTTCGTGGTTGCAGTGTCCTTCTATTCTTCTTTTGAATAGATTGTGAAGAAGCTAAATTTCAAAGTATGAGATACTACCTTGAAACACTTTTTAGGTGGAATAGTAGTTGGAACTACCTCTGGTATTCTATAGAGATGACCCCCCAGAGAAACAATGACACTGCGAGGTCAAGACTCATAAACAACATCACGCTTCCACATATATGGTTGGCCCAAGAGAACATCACAGTCATCCAGAGGGGAAAAATCCCATAATACCTCATCCTTGAAGGGTTGGATGCTGTATGAAAATCGACATTACTAGATGACATAGAGATCTCATCCTTGGCAAAGCCACCCGATGTTGTATGGTTGTGGGTGTGGTGTTGTTGACACTCCCAACTGTTTGATGACCTCTACTGAGATGAGATTCTTTTAGCTTCCGCTATCAACAATAAAATGAAGTGGGGTCCCCTTCACCCACATTTGTGAATGCAAAAAGCACTCCCCCTCTGTTGGACAACTGAGAGGGGGGGTGAATCAGTTGTTACAGAGCTTAAATAATTATGCTTATTTTAAACTTTTTACACAACATTTAATGACAGTCACAATAATGCAGGGAAGTAAGCAATAGAACATTCAGCATCAGCCACAGATATGAGATACACAGAGACATATATTTCCTGAGGAAACCCATACAGGGGAAAAACCTCTTCTTCTTTATATGATAAGTAATATTTACATTCTTTACATTATCATACATATGAGCACCAACTCCCTGGTTTCTCTAGCACCAACTCCCTGGTTTCTCTAGCACCAACTAGAAGGAAGCACCAACTCCCCGGTTTCTCTAGCACCAACTAGAAGGAAGCTACAAATCCCTGTGTTCAAGCACCCACTTGAACCTCTAAGGACAACAGTCCTCCCTAGAACCTCCCTACCACCCTGAAATATAACTTTTTGCTAATGAAACTTATCACAGTGATACAATATTTACCATTGGCTTACCAGACTTATCATTGTTCTATTAAGCTACTCTGCTCTCTTGTATCAATGTCTTTTTATCTGCATCTTCTTGGGATTTATGATCTTCTATTTTCCTCTACAAGAGCACCTCAGCCTTCCTTTAGTGTCTTACTATCTTGCTCCACACATTCCTTGTGCTTTCTGTGCTTCTTCCTTTTATGCTCTATGCACCATGTCCATTCAATACTCCATTCCTCTTCTCTATATTTTAGTTGTTGCACACTCCTCCTTCTACACTCTTGAATCCCTCTCAACAATAGCAACACCCATCTCTGCTTTGTTCTGCATACTTATAGTCTCTGTGCCCCTTGTGCATGATGTCCTGCCATGCTTCTGCATGCTCTCTCATGTCGAGTACTCTACCTGTTCATCATGGAAACTCTTCAGCTTCTCTGGCAGTTAGATCCATCTGTCAATTGCCTCTATGAACAGTCTTCATTCCATTGGTAGATTCCTAGAGACTCTTCATCTCCTCAGATAATCACACAGAAGTCTCTTCGAGTTCTCTGGCAGAAACCATCAGTGGTTTCTAGCAGTTACACTCTGAACCTTCAAAGATTGCTTCAGCAACTGAATCACCACTGATCGATTAAATGTAAAGAGAAACAATATCCCTTCGATCATACTTAAATTCACCTACACTGTTGGGTGGATTTCGTAGGGTCTTGCGTTTAATTCATATGCCCACTGGCTATGACCGAGCGCTAAACAGAGTTTTAATTTCATGATCTTGCATCTCGACATTCCTATGATAAAGGATCTAGACACTCTAATTCATGATCGCCAAGACTTCGAGATGGACGTTAGCACCGCTAGCTTCTTCCCTTCACGTGACCATCGATGGCGACCATAGGCTACGCCAAAAGGTGCTTCATATTTCATGAATTTATAAACTTCATCAAGATTGATCAACGGTCGAGATCTCTGATGATTTGACGGTCTAGATCTCATCGTGATCTTGCATATCTTGATTCCTGTGATGAAGGGTCTTGATTCTCCAAGTCATGATCGCCCAGACTATGAGATGGAGCTTAGCACCGCTAGCTTCTTCCCTTCACGTGACCACCCGTGGTGACCACAGGCTGCGCCAAAAGGTGCTTCGTATTTCGCAAATTTATAAACTTCATCGAGCCTGATCAATGGTCGAGATATCCGATAATCCGACAGTCCAGATCTCATCGTGATTCCTATGATGAAGGGTCTTGATGCTCCAAGTCGCGATCGTCGAGACTCCGAGATGGAGATTAACACTGCTAGCTCCTTCCTCTATCTTCCGTAGATGTAACCACTGGCTGTGACTACAGCCTTATTCGAAAACTCTTTTCGCACTTTCGCATCTCAGGTATTCTGTGATGAGTTCTCTCGACTCTCCATGTCACGAACTCTGAAATAAGGCTTGACTTCTCTATCTCTTGACAATGTGACCATGAGATATGACCACTCGCCAATCAAATGAGCACTTCACTCCTTTGACTTTCCAGTTAGCAAAACGGTGATCTTTCGCCATGTGTCCTCTAGATCCAATGGTCCACGACTGTCCTCGATGGATGACCAGGATTCCTTCATAGTTTTTGAGAGTTGGATGACTCTTGGTCTTATCCACCTTGCAAATTCACCATATCTAACAGTTGTTGGTCCTTCGTAATTACTCCAGATCTGACGGCCCAAATCTTATCACGATTTTTCCACTTCACGAGCCTTCTTCATTCCTGATTAATGGTCCATAATCCTTGGTCATGTGACGGTCCAGATCTTTTCGTGATATCACATATCGCGAGTTTGAACGTATTTCTTTTGGATTTCCCGATCTGCAAAAATATGAAACAAAACCTTTGTCGTTCACCACGTGTCCTTCTTGAATCAATTGTCAAGATTGTTATCACAATTTCATATATCGCGAGTTTGAACCTCTTTCCTTTTGATTTCTCGATATGTGAAACTCCAAAAACCTTTGTTGTACTTTGACTGTTTTCCTCCTTTTGATCTTACACTGCTGATCTTGCCATTCAATTGTTGATGTTCTTCTTCCTTGCATGTCTGTCTGTTGATCTTCTTTTCTTGCCTGTTTGTCATCGTTGTTTTTTTTCTTGCCATCAATGACAAGCATGCTCTTCTTGTAAACATGCCAACAATATCCCCCTTTGGCATTGATGGAAAACCTGAATGGATACGCTAATCTGTTTGTACCTCCAACTGTAGCATCCAGTCCAGACCACTCCTTTTCTCCCCCTTTGACATCAATGTCAAAGAAAACATGCTCCCCATGAGCTATTGCAGTATGTTTAGGAGGTATCAGATGTTCAACCAATACAAACTCCCCCTAACAGGATGGACTTGCTTATATGTGAGATGGGATGACACCCATCTTTTTTCGGAGATATTCAAATGGTGTCTTGGCTAGGGGTTTAGTAAAGATGCCTGCAATTTGTTTTATGGTTGGAATGTAATGGACCTTAACAACCTGATTGGTGACCTGCTCTCTCAGAAAATGGTATTTTATGGGAATATGCTTGGTCTTGGAGTGGAGTACAGGATTCTTAGACACACTGATGGCACTAGTGTTATCACAATGAATTGGGATCAGTGCTGTGTATTTTACCTCCAAGTCTACAAGTGTCTGAATCATCCATAATACTTGAGTGCAACAGGTAGCAGCAGCAATGTACTCTGCCTTTGTAGTTGATAAAGAAATGTAACTTTTCTTTTTACTAAGCCATGCTACTAACGAGTCACCCAGGAAGAATGGTCCTCCACTAGTGTTTTTTCTCTCATCAACACAGTTTGCCCAATCTGCATCTGAATAAGCAGTTAACTGAAAATTCTGATTTCTGGGATACCACAGACCATAAGTCATTGTTTCTTTCAAATACTTGAATATCCTTTTGACAGCTAGAAAATGACTCTGTTTAGGTGCAGACTGATATCTTCCTACCATTCCAACAACATGCATTATATCTTGGCGAGATGTTGTGATGTACAGTAGGCTTCCTATCATTGACCTATATGAACTTTGATCAACATCAGGTAAGTCATCATCCTTGCTTAATTTGCATCCAGTAACCATAGGTGTGCCCATAGGTTTAGAATTTTCCATTTGAAACCTTTTCAACATTTCTCTTAGATATTTTTCTTGAGAAATGAACATCCCTTCAGACCTTTGAGTAATTTGCAGACCAAGAAAAAATGACAGTTCACCTATCATATACATTTCAAACTCAGACTCTATTATCACTGAAATTTCGTCCGCACATGGTTACAAGAACTCAGCATCGTCAAACAGTAATGAAGTCATTCATGGCCCTGAATTAATCTCACAACATTCAAAAAGGGCAAAAAACTATACAAAGTAGTGAAAAATTGAAGAGCGCTTTACAGACGTTGGGCGCGCGTGCACATGCGTGGAACAAGAACGTAGACTACGCACATACGCGCATGATGCGCGGCTATTAGAGCAAAAAGCCATGCACCTACTAAACGATGCATTTATGAATATGATCGGCCTCCCAACCACTTATGGTTCAGCTCCCAAGCTGATTTGACCTCCAAATCCGGGCTGGATCCGAATGGTGGGTTGGTCAAATACCTAATAATGCCCTAAATGGCCTCTTCTCACACTACAAAGTAGTTACACAATAACCCAATGCAATGCTATAAAAAGCCATGAAAACACCTCATTTTCTCAAGGAATTCAAAGTAATGTTATGCTGCCTATATTGTTTTAAGGACTCCATCCTTGACAAGAACACATTGGCACCATTTCATTGATCAATCCACCTCTCCATTGAGTGGATTTGTAAGGATTTCTTTCACCACTATTTTCATTTTCTTTGTTGTAAGGAGAGAAAGCTTGTGAGGGTCCAAGAGCCTTCCCTTGGAGGAAGAAGGGACTCATACTCTCCTTTCTTCTTGGTGCTTTGATTTCATCAATAGATCAGCCTAAAAACATTGGTGACATGGTTCTTTTTGTTTTCGTTATCTCTATGTCCCTATGCTTATGATTTTAGTTTGTATTAGTTTAATTCTTAGTTATAGTTTTATTTTTTCTTTCTCTAACTCTTTTCTCTACAGTTGTCCTTCTTAGCAAGACCCAATTGGGCATGCAAGCACCTCTTATTTTCTCACCAAGGTGATGAAAGAGGCACAACAGATTGGCGATTCCACTGGGGAAAGGTATCAAATTCCTACCTCATTTGGTTTTATTTTTCTCTTCTTTTAGTTTGTTTAACTTGAAGGTGCACTAACCGGCCTAGGCCGACCTGCCAACCATCCAATTCAAAGGAGAATTGAGAGAAATCCACCTAGATTTTTCTTTCTCGGCCGCTTGTCACAAGTGCGCAGGTATTCTACTCCACAGACATGCATCGTGCGCGCATGTGCTTAAGTGACAACATTTCTCTGCGCGCATGCGCTTTCGTACCCATCTAAGCTAAATTTCACATTGTAATTTGTTGGGATGTGGGGAAGGCCATTTTCGTTCTTAGAAATGATGTCAAGCATTCTCTAAACAGTGCACCACACTTAGTCCCCTCATCATATAAAGGGGTTATTCAAACACACATAGGCACTTATGAGGATAAAAAAATCAATTTCCCTTCTTTGCTTTTTGCCACATGGATGGCTTGTTTTGACTTACAACATAAGTGGGAAATCATATTTAATCACATATAACTCACATTTGGGACTAGAGGTTGAAGTAACAATCATTTAGTATGCTCTTCTCTCGCGCCTCCAAGCGATCCTGAGAACCAGAAAAAGATTGTGAAAACAATTTCATCTCCCATAACAAAGTTTAAAACCATTAGGAGAGGACAATGACCCTTATTGGGACCCCTCTTAGTTTTTTTTTTCAAACATACCTTAATATTGTAATGGGCCCATACATGCCCACATGCTACAAAGATAGGGTAGTGTTTGGAATTTTGCTTTCTTAGATCAAAACACTAGGGAAGTTTAAAGG
>JZKD02S1700558.1:48255-78356 GCA_000966675.3 Picea glauca | reverse complement strand
ATCAATTATTAAGAAAACATTTCCCAAAAAGAGTTAGTTACCAGGCATCTCCGACTTACAGCCTAGGAGAGTTTCCTGGAGTGATAACAAATTGGCGTCGTTGCCGGGGAGAGGAAATTGAAGCTCAGCTTCCCTGGGAGACGATATAGTTTCATCTTTTCATGATAGACAAAGGCTGAGCATTACTTGGTTGTAATATTCTATCTGGCGACTCCACTATTAAAGACTCGACTGGGGAGGATCCGGTTGACAAAATATGAAAGAGTTAAATTTCAAATCCAGGTACCAGTTCATTAGTTTGCTTCGTGAACTGTTGTATTTCTTTATCAGCTCCTTTATACGTTTTCCTTCACATGTTAAAAGAATTATCCTTTGTTTCATATACTCTGAAGATTATCAGCCATCTTTTATAAGTCCATATTTAGAAGAGGAAAGCTTGCAGCCTCCTTATGTTGTTTATGTCCATCCTATAGCTTTACCTCGGCCTATTCCTAAAGACGATATCTGCATTCAGATTCCCTCTGAATCTGAGAATTCATACAACCTTGAGGAGGTTGAACTTGTTTCAAAACCTGCCCAGATCTCATCCCCTCTTGCCATAATTTCTGAACCTAATCAACAACTTACCATCTCTCATGATCAACCCACAACTTTTCAAGTTAAGATTCAGATGAAGATGTTCAAACCTTTACAGCTACCCCATCTTCTTCATCCTTATCCTGATGACTGCTATGAATATCTCCCTTTGTTTTCCGGAGAGAAGCAAACTTCAGTCGAGGGGAACGCAAAATCCTTTTTGGATTTTGTTGATCATTTTTCAATTGTGCATGAAGATGTGATCATGAGAATGTTTTCGAAATATTTTATCAAAGATGTTGCTGCATGGTTTAAAAGTCTGAGAGCTGATTCAATTGGTTCTTTGACCGAGTTCTCTAATTCTTTCCTGAAGTATTGGGGCAAGTACAAATCTCTAGATTCTTACCTTGCTGACTTTTATGCTTTGAAGAGAGAGCACAGTCAAACTTTGCATATTTTCAATCAAAAGTTTAACCGCATGTATCATGACATGCCTTTGGAGATCCGACCTTCAGAAAAAGCTGCCATGATACATTATGTTATGTGTCTTCACTCAAAACTTTCCCTTCTTCTGCTAGAAAGGGAGTCTTCATCCTTAACTCAATTGTTTGGAGATGCGCAAGAGGTAGAGGAGAACATCCGTGCATCTAGGTGGATCAAAATGCAAGCTGATTATGAAAATCTGCAAACATATGAGCAAGAAGACTGTAAGTATATTTCAGATTCCGAGCAAGAAAGAAGTGAGTATGAAGTAGAATTGGACCAGCAGCCTGAGGGTGAGTACATTTCATATTTAGAATCAGATTCGTCAACATTGGCAAAATGTTTTAGAGACAGGGAACAAGAAGGTGATCAGTTTTCCAGCAAAGGAACAACCATGGTTGAGCAGGAGAGAAATGAGGTTGGAGCAGATTTGGGACAACAGCCAACATGTAAGTTCAATTCAGTTTCAGGGTCAGATTTTTCAGTGTTCGCTGAATATTCCAGAGACAGGTATGCATGTGAAGTTTATGATCAGTTTGTAAGACAAGAAGAGCCTATGATGACTGATGATTGCATAATAAATTATATGTTCTCAGTTGAGCCTAATCCATGTGATGGAAATCTTGTTTTGTTATCCTCTGGTCAGCATCATTCTGATAAGGAAATTGTAGTTTTTGATGATCATGAGTTGATCTCAAGAGGACAAGAAGATGATCAATATTCTTGCAGAGGAAAAGTCATGGCTGAGCAAGAGGCTGCCATAGATGTGCAGCTGTTTCCCGAGGAGAAGCATGGTCATTACCTTCTTTTCAAGGATCCAGTGGCAGCCTTCATGGAATTACACTTTTTAGAGGGTTTGAAAGTTTTAGATTTCTTCAACTTGCCCATGTTTTCAGGTAAGTATGGTTTTCTGAAAATCTCTTTGTCACTGTGGTTGCATGTTCAACATCATTCACTGATCAATACTAAAGACAAGATTTCTTCAGTGTTTAAATTGCTTGGATGACTTCTATGGAAATCAGCATTCACCTAACAAATGGCAGAGTTGGTTAGTGTAGGAGTAGGAAATAAGCTTGCTGCCCGAGCATTTCCAGATTGCAGCAGAAATAGTAGTTAACATTGGTTGAATAAAGGCAGGTTTTCAAGGTTTTTGGCACAGAATTTGAAAGTTTTCAGAGATTGGTTTCACAGGCTAATTGACTCCATGCCCAATGGAACACTAGAKTTTAAGTTCTRTTTGAGTTTTCTCCAGGAAAGGCATCAGATCTGGAATTCTTGAAACCTCACAGGGAGGCTTTCATCCCCAGAAGGAGCCAGATGTTAGTACTCAAATTTTTTCCAAAATTTGAAAATGTCTTTCGTGTCAAATTGGTCAAAATCGTCAGTCATTTGTCTTAGGTCATAACTTATGAATTCATCACTGAATCATGATGAGTCTTATTCACAAATTTTGTCCAAACTCCTATGATCTTTGATCTATCTTCTGACCTGCAAAACCAAAAAAAATGGATTTTTTATTAGTTTTCCTAAAAATCTTCATTTGTAAGTTTTCTCATATTTTCAAAATTAAATAAATCTTTATTTAATCCTTTTCCTAAATTCACAAGCCAGCACAGGCCCAAGCCATTCTTGAATATAGTCTATCGATCCATATGCCATACAAGACCCAAGCCAAAGCTCGAGCACATGTCTCAACCACTTAACGCATAAACTAAACTAAGTGTTAGTGCTCAGTGCACCAAGATATCATTCAAGCCCTGAGATATTAATACGCCAAGTCGACTTAAACAGAGTCCACATGTCGAAGTCAAGTACAAACACCGAGTTTCTCTTAAATCCCCTTATTGAACGCTCTATCCACATACTTCTTTTGACACCAGCAGAACTTGTTAACAGTACACCTCATTTACCACCAGATGGATCACTTATTCTTGGCTCTAAAACAATGACAACATTTCTTATTGATGCCAAGACTGGAAATATCATCCATAGATATAATTCAGGGGTTACACTGTCCACAGATCAAGCAGACATGTTTTTTCATGATAAATCTATGGTTTCTGATGAGAATATTGATAACAGTACAGAATCAAGAACTTTTGATTTGTCTTCTATACAACCAATCTTCATCACACAGACAGATTATTCTCTACGGTCATACAAAGAAAACACTGCAAGAGTTTAGTGGAATGTGAGCATTGCATAACTTGAAGCCATTGGTGTTGGTTTTTCTGGGATCACTTCGGAAGTGAGTGGTAGATCATCAAATACTTTGATAAATCCAATAAAGATCAAAGTATATCAAATGCTCCCATCAACAGGGGTTGTTCATCATCAAAATTAATTCACCTTCCATCAAAGTCACAGGTTTGAAATTAACTATGATAAAGAGATCATCCTCTCGCTACCTCCTGTTGAGGACATGCAAATTGAGCTATTGAATGAAAAGAACAAAAAATATGTCTTAGCAAATCAATTAAAAAAACACTTTTGAAGTTGAAAAGACTCTATTTAGAAGGAGCAACGGACTTCAGAGTCCTAAAGGATATCATGGTAAATATGGAAGACAAATCAAGGAAAAGGGAAATCTTAGACTCAGCTCTTCATATTATTAAATCAAGCCCATCTGCAGGAGCATTGGGTGCTCAAAGTGATGACCTGATCGAATGTGAGAAGCTTATCTCTTGAAATAGCCCCTCTAGTGGAAAAAGGTACAGTATTGCAATCAGAGTACAAACAAGCAGAGGAATAGGAGAGGAGCAGGAGATTGGATGAACAACTATTGATGACAGAAAGAAGGGAATTTCCTCTAAGAATCCTCGGAACTAAATGAAATCATGCAGGTAAATAAAGTTTTGAGATTTTGATTTTTGACAGTGATTTGATTTTTGGTGGTTTAGGCGAGCCCAGGAGCGCTCATTAACCACTGAAAAAGGGGCCTTTTCGGTGGATAAGGCATTCAAAACTCAATACTCTTAACCACCGAAAGCCTGTAACTGCCAGAATGAGCGAATTTTTGCCCAGAGCAGAAATTTTTGAGTCCGAATAGTTTGAATCCTTTTCAAATGAATGATGAATGAATTATCAGGTCATATCAAATGGTTATTTTTTATAGATAAGGAAAAGAAGAAGAGTTTCAATCAGTTTTGGTGCCTTTTTCAATGGCAGAAAATCAGAGTTTTTAACACACTTCAACAAACTTGAATTTCATTCTTGGAGGGTTAAATCAACAGCCTTGGGAGGCTAGATTACACTTCATCAACACTTTACTATTCTTAGAAGACCATCATATGTGGGATTGACCTCATTTTGAGGATCTTTCCTTATTTCTTGTAAACATAGTTTGACTTTCTGTTTTTAGTAAATCAGATCCATTCTTTCAGTATCTGGAAACTGTTTGTAAAAGCTATAAAGCCTGGGAATTTATTCTGAGTAGGGGTTTGATTTTGGGTTCTACTTGCTGCTACTGTAAGAGAGACCTATTCTTATTATATGAAAAATTGCAGGCTTCTTTCAGTTGTGTTGTCTGACTTTTATTTTCTGTTCTCTGATATCTTATGAATGAATGTTCTTTATTGATGCTTATTCAATCTGCATGTGACTGTCATCTCACTAATTGATTGATTAAGTTGAGAATCATAAGTTATTTCCTTAGTTATTAAACCCATTGTGCTTGTTTTATATGAGTATAGTCTGGTTCAATAGCTATCTTCTCTACCTTTTAATCAAACCTTGTCTGACAACATTACTAGAAGGCCTTGTGAGATTTTATATTTCTAGACAATCTTGAAAACACAGTCCAGTCCCTAGATATTCATATTGATCCAAAAACCACATCAATTATTAAGAAAACATTTCCCAAAAAGAGTTAGTTACCAGGCATCTCCGACTTACAACCTAGGAGAGTTTCCTGGAGTGATAACACCAGGCGTTTTTCTTCAGTGATGACAACCTGTTCGAGTTTAGCTCCCTGGCTTTCAAGTTTAGTGAACAATGGACATGCCTTTTCTTGGATTGGCTGAAGTTGTTGGGAAACTTCCATCACTTTACTTTGCAGTGTATGAACCTGTTGTTGGGCTATGCATTGTTCCGCGAACCTCTTCATTCTTTCGATTGGGGTCAAAGTCTTTATCTGCTACTGTAGTGTGTCTGCATGCTGCTTTTCTTCTTGGAGTTGTGCCTCTAATGTCTGCAATTATGGATTCTCTGTGAGGGTTTGATAAGTCTGGGCACTTATAGCACTCAGTTGCTTGAATTCTAGGGAAAAGGTTTTTAATCAGCTAACTTCTCTTCGAGTAGTGGCCTCTCCTAGATCTCTTATTTCTTGGGGGGTCTCAGGCACAGTGTGGAGCTCCAGATCTGTGATGTGTTGTTGGAGTTGTTGGATTACTTCTTCTAGTTGGGTCACTTGCTATGGGAGACTGTCTTCCATCTTCACTTATATGACTTTCACAGAGTGAAGTGCTTTGTGAACCCTTTCCTGTACTTCAAGTTGCTCTGCTAGCAACTGTGCCTTTTCCTCATTCCACTTTTCTTTCAGGGAAATATTTTTTGTTCTGCCTCACTCTGTTGTTCTAGAAGTGCTTTTTATGCTTGCATCAAAGCATGGGTGGCTTGTGTTGTGTTTTCTTGAGCTCATAGAAGGTAAGCTTCAACTTGATCAGTGATCTGGTGTAGATGAGAGGGCTCATCGCCTGTTCCTGATGTTCTTCTTATCAAGGGTGTTGTAGAAACTGCTCGATTGGACTGGAGTGCCTATTGCACTTCTTGGAGTTCTCCCTTGATTCGGTTGAATATCTCCTCCTGTTTTGCTTCTTGCTTTTCTGTGAGCTCTAGTGAAACATCATTCAATGCAACAATAAAGAAGTTGAAGTCATCTAGGGTAAGGGTAGTTTTAAGCATGGTCTGGGTGGCCTTATCTTTCTTTCGGGAGGAAGGTTTTGGCAGTGTAATCTTTCTTTTCATGGAGGGATCCTTCTCCTCTCTAGGTGGAGTAACCTCACCTTTGATTTTCTCAACTTCTGTGTCGCATAGCTCATCACCATCACCTCCCTGCGCAGGTGAGATCGAAGTAGTCTTCGTGGACGTGCTAGGGATATCTTCAACTTTGTCATCCTTCTTAGTCTTGCTTGGCTCAGGTGTATCCGACATAGCTTCTGGGATTTCCTCATCGGACATGTCTGTGGGGTTCATTGCAACAAGGAGGTCTGCCGACCATTCCCTGGTAATCTCCTCCAAGTCATCTTCTGTCATCTTGTAGTAGAATTGGAGCTATTGTTTATGCTCATCACCACGGGCTGTAATATAGGTGAAGTAGCGGTCCACACTGAATTTCATCAAAGGTCTAAACCTATGAAGTACGTTTGGGGTGATTCGGAGTGTAGAATGAATTACATTCTTTAGTTGGTTGAAATAGTGTGGAAGACAAAATTGGAGTGCCACTTCTTGTTCATGTCGTTGGAGTACAACAACGTACAGAACTTCGCGGCCAGTGGCTCGAAAGTTTTGATCTTTGGAAAAGTGGCTCCCTCTGGCAGTTCCCAAGTGATGAAAGCGATGAGTATGAGAAACAAACTAAATTGGAACTCATGCCCTTGGTCTTGCACTCCTCTACAATCCATCTCTAACTGGTTTACAAGATATTGTGCCCAATTCATCTGTAGTCCCTCGGCGTACTTCCCTGAGAGGTCAACTACGAAGCCAGTCACCTATGTTGGCCTATTCTTATGAACTAACTTTCCCGCGATCAACTGATAGGAAAAGTGCATTGTGCCACTCTAGATAGAGGCTACCTTGTAGCCTCGCGTACCCTTCTCTACATCGCCATACGTTTCTTTGATCTACTATGCTAGTGCTCAGTATGAGGTCTTTCCTGGGTAAAAGTCCTATGGGTTAGGGCCTTGCATGCTAAGCCCTATGAGCCGATTGATCAGAGTCAGATCCACAGTGATGCATCAGTACAACCACAAGTATCCGTCGTGGTAGCAAGACAATATCAACTTGACACATGCGTTGACTTCCTGGTGTCTGTCGAAGTGAGGAATCTTCATTACGTTGAGCAGTGTGGACTACGCGAGGGTCTGGGTCTAGGACTGTAGGACAATATTAGGATTTATGCCTTTGGTCTTGGTTAAGTACTTGTGCAGAGCTAACATGATGTAGGTTTTGCGATCTCCAAGGTTTAAATCATTAAATTTCAATGCTACGACCTTATCTTGGTCAACACGTACTACGTGCACCCCTTTCGGAAGATACGTGGTGATCAAGGCATACTCAAAGTCTCTAGGTACACTGCCGCAGTTAATCTTGTCGCTCAAAGGTGGTATGTAAACCGACAGAATGCGTGGGATCAACTTGGTGTTTGCAATATCGTCTCTGTGATTTGTTCTTGTCTCGGTCGTGGTTCTGGAAGGTCTTGATCCATGAGCAGTGGAGGGAGAAGCTTGGACTCCTTCTGTTGATGATTCTTGCACACCTACATACATCCTTCTTTCTGACATGACTCTCTCAGCCATTAATTCAATAAAAAATTGTTCAACTACTTTCTCAACAACACTGAGCTCGTCCGACATACAAGATTGGGTCCACTAGCTCAGGTGTGAAAATGAATTCAAAGACTACAATGAACAATATGGGAACAATGTAATGATCACAGGGTGAAGTAATCTCAAGTTTCAGGCTCAAATTCTCATTTAGCAAAAGTATTTTCGATGCATGGTGGGACAAACTAAGTAGGGAAACTTAGCAACAGTTGGCTTGCAATGGATAAGAGGTTGCACTAACTAATGTAATATCCATATGGTGTAGTCTAATGGTCTAGTGGTGAGCCATAAAGGCGTTTCGACTCATTCAGAGTGGAATTTGAATGATTATATTGGCTTCCAACGACTATATTTTTGTGCCATGGCAAAGTGCCATAGGTTGTTATTCTGATATCCCAACGAAGCTCGATTCCTGTTATTTTTCCTTTTGCGAAGTTTCCTCTGGAGTCTTTTGTAACTTTCTGATTTTGGCCCTCTTCTTACTTATCTTCCTAGCCTTTTTCCCAGTAAGATTCGTCTCGGTCATCCTTTTACCATTCTGATTCTTATCTTCTCTTGACATAGTCACTTCACGTTGCTTAGGTTCTTTCTTTAGATCCAAAGGTAATACTCCTTCATCATATGGATTAGGTATTTCAGTCTTCTATGGTTCCTCTAATTCTCTTATAACTTCGATACCCAAGTCCCTGGTGTTCAATGGCTTAGGTCTGTCCTCTTGTTCTTTCATCAAGTAGGAGATCCTTCTAGACATAAATTAAATGAGTTCTTGTTTCTTCTGTTCTAGAGCATCCTTTTCTTCTGTTCTCCGGATCTAGTATTTTTCTATCTAGATCTTGCCTAACAAAGATGGAAATGGGGTGTGGTCCTCAATAAATTTAATAACTTTGAATTATTCCTCTATTGAAGTTCCATGAGTACTCATAGCTATCTGGGTAATTCTGCCCCATAGGGTTACCATTTTTCCTTTAAACAATCAGATGGTTCCTAGTGAAGGGACCATAGCAGGCCTTCCTAGGGTTTCCCAAGTGCTTTATGTCATAATGTTCATTGGTGTTCCCTCATCCAGAGCACAATCAATGTCGAAGTCTCCTATTCTTACTTCAATTTTCTCCTTTTATTTGAATATCTATGACAAACTGACATCCTTATGGTCATCTAGGGTTTCTTTTATTTTCAGTAACAGGGTCTTTAATTCTTTATGGGGTTCTTCTATAATTTTATTCTCTTGATCTCCTTCAGATTTTTCTTGTTCCATATTCATCTTTTCAAGTCTAGCAATCATTCTAGGGAAATCCAATACTTCATGGTCCATATCTCTACAACAGAGGCATCTAGGGTTTCTCCCAGGGCATTCCTTAGCAATATGTCCTGGTCTTTTGCCATTGTAGCAAAGAGTTAATCCTCTTTTTCTCTTCAATGATCCCCAACTCCTTTTGTACTACATGCTAGGATCATAAGGGCTAGCCTACAAAAGTTTCGTTCTAGGGTCCTGGATCCATTGGTTAGTCCAAAACCTCTTTCTATGCATAGGTATAACATATTTTTCACTATTTCTATTCATATCAAACTTTCTTTTACCTAACAATGCTCTAGTTTTTAAGATGATACAATCAAGCATACCTAAATCCGTATGTTAGAAGTAAAATTTTTCACTTATTTACTTCCACGGGGCACAAAAATTTCAGATCTAAAACTTAAACTATTCTTACCTTTACTAGAGGTTAGAGATTACAGATCTTACCTCTTTTCTGTAGAAATTTCTTTCTTAGGGCATAAAGTGTTCATATCTCACTCATTTTCTTCAGTGTTAACCTCTTTTCTTGCATATCTGACCTCTTTCCTCCAGATCTAACCTTTATTTCACGACACAAAGCTTCGCAGGTTAAGTAGAATACTACGCACTAGGGCAACAGATCTACGTATAGAGCTTATTTCACACAAAGTGTTTTCTTCTTTAGTTCCCAAAAATTAGAGTTTCATGTCCCAACAACGAAACCATTTTTTGGCATAGGGGAAGACCGAGGGTTCAACGCTCAAGAGTGCACTAAAAAAACCCTAACTACCAGCCCTTTCGGCAACACCTGTGAAGAATATGAAGTCTCACCCGAGGTAGAGGTAGGGGTCGTTACAGGACTCAGATGTCTGCAACCTTAGCTGGGACATAGATCTGTGAATATATCACTTAGTAATTATCTAGCAAGGTTTATCTATCAATATTCAACCCTTACAACACTTCACAGATAGCACAGAGCATCGTAGTATATACTTAGATTCAATATAATTCAACACTTAGTTACAACAAGATAGATTGGATTCACCAGATCAAGCACTAAGCATCTTATATATCAGATCTAACATTCATTCCTATCTCAGAAGAACAAAGCATAATTAAATATACTTAATCACATCAAGCACTTAGCCAAGAAGGAGATAAACACATTAGATCAAAGCACAAAGCACAATACACAAAGTTACCATGGTTAACCCCCACCTTGGGGCTACGTCCATAAGATATTCTTCTTTATTATCTCAGTCAAATGGTTACAGCACAGAGCTTCAAAAATCCTTGCTTCACATACGACAAAAGATCTGTGCAGCTCGCTAGATCCTTCTTCCTTGCACTTCAGCCCAAAACTACACCAACTTGCACTTAGCTTTTCAATCTCCTTATAATCATGCACAGAGCACTTGCAATATACATCTGATCACACAGATCCAGCTACTAGCACTAAGCCTTTAGCTATACATCACATAGATGTACTACCGTCTCCTACTTACATTGCCTAAGTATCTATTTATAGATTACAAAATGGGCCCAGGCATGGGTAAACCCACGGGTTGACATCCCTTTCCCGTTACATAAACCCAAAACCCTAAAGGGTCCCAAAAATAAGTTTTTCTTCCCTAATTTCGGCTTCGCGTTGCGCTCCATATTTGACTAGCTGTCGCAGTCCCAAAAACGGTCAACTATGACAAAGTGTTCTTCAAAACTTGGTCAAGGGCCAACATATATCTATTTTAATAATTCAAATTGCGGAAAGGAAAATGCGTATAAACAAAAATCAAAACATGATTCTAGCATATCGCAAGTAAGCTAATGAACAAATTAATCAACAACTAGTTAAGAAAAAGCTAAATAACAATTAAATAGGCAATCTACAAATAAAAACTGAAGCTAACCCTATCCATCCACCAAATCCTTGTGAAAGAAAACATAAACTACAACTCTGTTCTACTCTGTTTTAAACTTGATTTTAAAAGCATAAATAAGATACAATCTAATATTTAATTGCACACAGGGTTAGTGTATGAGTTTTCAAACTCGTTCTTACTAACTAAAAAATCAATGCATATTAAAAAAAGCCTTCATACTAACCTACAAAAAAAACTAAACAGTTAAGCTACAACAACAAATTATATAACAAAGAAAAATAACAATGCATGTACATGAAATAAGATAAAATACATCTAAGCTATGAAATTCATAAATAACACATAGAACAGTTACCAAACTACTGGTGGGCCCCCTAGCTAGTCTTGGTCACTTCTCAAAGGCACACCACGAACTCAACAAATCGATTTCACCATTAAAACTCAAAAACACAGTTTTATATAATTTTGGCAATGGAAAATGGCAAAAACAGAGGAAAAACGTATCTGTCTCTAACACACTACTTCTTCAATTGCTTTTCTATTGTATGACCACCATAGTTTTATTTATAAGTTTTACAGACCAAGTGGTCGACCATTGTAGGGTTGAACCACTTCTAAAAACAAACAATTACATTAATGGTGCTTAACTACCCAAATGGAGCGAGCCAATAATTGCCCTGCTCAACAACCCAAACTGAGTTGTCAAGAGTTCAGAAGTTGGAGGGGGCAAGCTTGAGAAAAACCCATGTTCCTGATTCGCCCATCATTGGCCACCAATACCATAACCGCCAAATCACCCATCATTTTTGTGCAAGGTGAGGTGTCGAACGGAGTGTCAGACCGAGTATCGGATCGAGTACTGGATAGAGTGCTTGTCTGAGTTTCAGAAGAAGAAACATGATGCGATTTCACCCTATAACACCAAAAAATGTGAATTAGATCCTTGGAAACATAAAAATGTAATGAATTGTACTCAAGATCAATATAAAACATGAATTATACATACCTGGTGTAGATCATAGCATTTCGGCACAAAATTATTCAAAAAGCTTCTCGAAAACATGAAAAACACCTATGTACATTCGACAAAAGTATCTAATTATTTTCATAAAACTGATCATATCTCGGGCCCAACATTACTCCCACACTTACGATTTTGCAGGTCCCACTGCAAACAAAAATAAATTACCCCTCGTGACTAGGCTTGCTGAGGAGGATCAGCTTTGGAAGCTTCTCCTTCTTGCAATGAAGACTTTTCCTTATTCCTCTTGTGTTGCTTCAATTGTTCTTTGAGGCTATGGTTGGATTTGTTCATCTCATCAACCAACCATTGAAGGGCGTTTACCTTTGCTTGGAGGGCTGCATTATCATGATGAATGTGTGTGTCTATTGTCTTCCTTTCTTCCAATTGTTGGATGAGATGAGAATTATATTTTTGTAGCTTCTCAATGGCTGGGGCAGAATCAATGATCTCGAAGGAAGGCTTAGATCCTTTGAGGGATGTGGAAAATCTATCATTCTTAGAATCTAGAGTAGGCATGGGTGAAGTAGGAGGGTTGGTAGAAGGGTTGGTAGTAGTATAGTCTAACTATGGAAGTGGCTATCTAAGGGATAATCTATTCAAGTAAAGCTATCTAATGAGAAAAACCTACTAAGAAAATTTAAACCATGTAACCTAAGTACTTTTGGGCCAAGGATCGATGAATAGTTCTAGGAAAACAAGTGAAAACACTACTTGAAGAAAACTAGTTCAATTATAACAATAAGCAAAAGTAACTATTTAAGCATAACAATAAACAAATAGCAAAAGAAAACTACTTTAACTTGTCTATTTGAATTCAATAAACAGCTATCCTGTGAAAGCAATTAAATAAACAAGCAACTATACTATCAAAGCAAGAATAGACAAGTAAGAAATTTAACCTATTAAAGCAAGTAAACAGTTAACTACCCTAGGATAACTTCTATAGCAAGTAAACTAAGTAAAACTACTTAATAAGAAACTAACTAAGAGACAAGTGAACTCTATTCTTAATACAACTATATCTAATTCATAAAAGGAAATCTATTTAATTGAAAGAAGGAAGAACTAACAACTAACCTTTAATCTATGATAAGAAAATTGTTCTTTAATCTAGCAAAGCAAAAGACTATCTATCCTACAACAACAAGAAAACTATTTTCTGATCTATGAAAGAAAGAAACTATCTTTTAACCTATAAAACCTCAAATATAGTGTTGATGGTTGTGTGAATGTATTCAGTGTCTTATAATATCTTGATGACACTCGACAACGAAATATAATTCAAGAGGTATAACCTCAATAATGATTTCAATAGCAAAGTGAAAGGTGTGGATTAAGTAGTCTGGTGAGAACTTAGCCATTGCGGAAACAACGTTAATTACCCTGCATATTAATGTGATTATTACTCATGCATTAACCACCAACAGTATAACGAGATTATAATTGTACTCTCTATGCTATGTAAGCAAAACTCATAATTAAATTCAATCATTAACTAAAAACTGGAATTGCAATCTAATTCTAGGAAATAAATCGCATAAAATAAAACTATGCTATATCTATTTTAACAATTCAAATCGCGGAAAGGAAAATGCGTATAAAAAAAAATTAAAACATGATTCTAGCATATCACAAGTAAACTAATGAACAAATTAATCAACAACTAGTTAATAAAAATCTAAATAACAATTAAATAGGCAATCTACAAATAAAAACTGAAGCTAACCCTATCCATCCACCGAAGCCTTGTGAAAGAAAACATAAACTACAACTCTGTTCTACTATGTTTTAAACTTGATTTTAAAAGCATAAATAATATACAATCTAATATTTAATTGCACACGGGGTTAGTGTATAAGTTTACAAACTCGTTCCTACTAACTAAAAAATAAATGCATATTAACAAAAGCCTTCATACTAACCTGCCAAAAGAACTAAACAATTAAGCTACAACAACAAATTATATAACAAAGAAAAATAACAATGCATGTACATGAAATGAGATAAAAGACATCTAAGCTATGAAATGCATAAATAACACATAGAATAGTTACCAGACTGCTGGTGGGCCCCATATATAGTCGTGGTCACTTCTCAAAAGGACACCATGAACTCAACAAATTGATTTCACCATTAAAACTCAAAAACACAGTTTTATATAATTTTGGCAATGGAAAATGGAAAAAATAGAGGAAAAACATATTTGTCTCTAACACACTACTTCTTCAGCTTATTTTCTATTGTATGACCACCACGGTGGTATTTATAAGTTTTACAGACCAAGTGGTCGACCATTGGAGGGTCGAACCACTTCTAAAAAAAACCAATTACATTAATGGTGCCCTAACTGCCGAAATGGAGTGCGCCAATAATCACCCTGCTCAACAACCCAAACCAAGTTGTCAAGAGTTTAGTAGATGGAGGGGGAAAGCACAAGGAAAAATGATGTTCCTGATTTGCCCATCCTTGGCCGCCAATACCATAACCACCAAATCACCCATCATTTTTGTGCAAGACAAGGTGTTGGACGGAGTGTCGGACTAGGTACCGAATCAAGTACTGGATAGAGTGCCAGACTGAGTGTCGAAAGTAGAAACGTGATGCGATTTCACCCTGTAACACTGAAAAACTTGAATTAGATCCTTGGAAACATAAAAACATAATGAATTATACTCAATATCAATATAAAACACAAATTATGCATACCTGGTGTAGATCATAGCATTTTGGCACAAAATTCTTCAAAAAGATTCTCCAAAATATGAAAAACACATATGTACATTCGATAAAAGTATCTGATTATTGTCATAAAACTGATCATATCTTAGGCCCAACAAAAGGCATAAGTGGATGTGACTGAAGTCTGTAGAGGATTTGAGTTTTTCAAGGAGAGAAAACCCTAGTTGTTCATGAGGCATACACAGGTTACAGTATAGATAGGATGCATACATACACGTGATATACTACCTGTAGGGCACGTACATACACATGTTGCACTACTAAAAGGTCATGTAACTATTGAAATATTGGTATCTATTGAGGATTGAATCCTCTTCTCAGTTGGTGTTGAGTTGTGTAAGTTGAGTCTTTCATTGCAGAGCTGGTGCTCTTGTGGAGTTGATACTCTATTCAGTTGTTGCTGATAAACCCAAGGATTGTAGTCCATAATAAAAAGAAAATTATACGTACATCTTGTATTCTTTGTGGTGATGACTTATAGATGATATATGTTGTTGATATATGTTCACATAAAGTTGGTTTAAAATGTAAATAATAAGTGATGAGTAAATGATGATTGCTAAGTAAGGATTTTTTGTGAAGGGAAGTGAAAAAGATCCCTACACTGATTCACCCCCCTTTTCAGTGTGCTCGGTGTATCCAAAAAATGGTATCAGAGATGACCTTCACTATAAGCCTTAAAAATCTTAGAGGCGATCCATGGACACACAAATGGATGATGAAGTTCCAATCCTTGATGAGAACAATTATTCAATATGAAGAATAGAAATGAAAGTGTATTTGAAGGAAAAAGGAGCAGGTGTTTGGAAAGAAACTATTGGTGGATTAGTTCCTTTGAAGAACAAGTCAAAGTTTGCAGCTCAAAAGGAATAAAAGAAGAATGATGCATTCTCTCTCAAGACTATTCTCAATGGACTCTCAAGTTATATCAAAGAAAGCATGGGGCAATGCACTTCCGCCAAGGATCTATGGATAAATCTAGAGAAGACATACCAAGGCAAAAAGGAAGACACTAAAGACAACTCCATCAAGAAAAATGAAGGTAAAGAATATCCACAATCCTCTGATTGCAATAATTCTAAATGTGATGATGTTTAATGTTTCTCTACATGTGAAGAAAAATATTGTTGGCACAGGGGTATACCCAGGTTTCAATGCTTCAACGATGCACCAACAAAACCCTAACTACCCTCCCTTTCGAAAACACCTTTGAAGAATATGAAATCTCACTTGAGGTAGATGCAGGGGTGGTTGCAGGAATCAAGTGTCTACAACCTAGATAGGACACAGATATGTGATCACAGTTCTTAACAGAACACTTAATAGTTAACATTCATTAATATTTAACTCTTATCCACTTCCCAGGAGAAAAACCTAATTACGAAACAACACAGTATTCAACAAGATCTAACACATCCAAGCACTTAGCATATAGAAATAGATCAGATATAGCATTCATTCACATCACTAAGAACTAAGATAATATATCAGATGCATCTAACATATATTGCTACACTAAGCATAACTCACATAACAACCATAATGCACAAAGAAACCACAAGACAAGATATACGTGGTTCACCCCCAGTGTGGGGCTACATCCACCAACTCTTATTCTCTTTATTATCTTCGTTCAATGCATAGAGCCATAAGACCCACTTCGCATAGGACATGAGATCTACGTGCACCTCACCAGATCCTTCTTCCCCAAGTTAGGTCACAACACAAAGTTTTCTTACATAGTCTGCACACCAGCTTCTTACATTCACTTGCACTTAGCTCTGGAAGTCTTAACACATAGTATGCACAAAGCCTCTAGCTCTGCACTAAGCCACAAACATTCACTAGAACTTATTTCTTACATTTCCTAGATATATATTTATACATTGAAAATGGGACCTAAACATGGGTAAACCCATATACCAACATCCCATACCCGTTACATAAACCCTAAACCCAAAAATTCCCTAAAAAGGGGCCAAGATCTTGCGATCTCCACTTCGCATTGCACTCCACCTTCGACTAGCCTGTCGAAGTCCCAAAAATGGTCAAACATGACCAAGGATCTCCAAAACTTGGTCAAGGGCCAACATGCCCCCAACACTCACCTATGGCTCGTCCTGAGTCACTATGATCTGGGTAACTCTACCTCGAAGGCCTCAATCTTGTCTTGAGTTGCCTCAAACTGTTGATTCGCCAGAGCCTCCTACTTGGTGAAATCCTGAAGAACCTTCTCTATCATAGGTCCTTCCAAGAGTTATTCTACTATGGTGACCACTTGTTCTAGTTCTGCACCTCGTCCTTCAATATCCTCAAAAAGTGTGCAAGCGTCTGAGTCACTTCCATGACTTTAGTCTAGATGGCATGGACCTGCTGCTAAACCATGCACTGTTCTTGGGACCTTTTCATCCTCTCGACTGTGGAAAATGGCTTCAACTGTGCTTGCACTGTTGCTGCCTGCTTCTTTGCCTCCTGGAGTCGTGAATCTAGTGTCCTTAGTTCAGGGTCCTCTGCAGGGCACTAATAAGTCTGTGCACTTCGACTGCTGATTTGTTTTCATTCTAAGGCCAATGCCTTGATTTTATGGACTACGCTTCGGGCAGTTTCTTTCCTTTGGTATCACACTTCCTGTTGAGTGCTTGGAACTAATTGTAATTCTAGTTCTTCTACTCTTTGTTGGAGCTGTTGAATGGATTCATCAAAATTCCCCACCTACCTCTCAGTGGATTATTCTTCCCTCTGTTCTCAACCCATCATAGAGCAAAGTGCTCTAGTGACTGCTTCTTTAACTTCAATCTTCTCTGTGAGCAGTTGTTCTTTCTCCTTCTGGATCAACGCTTTATCCTCTGTAAAATTTTCCTAGAGTTCATCTTTTTCTTGTTGGGCAACCCGACGTTGCTATATGGCTTCCTCTTTTTCTTGCTTCAGGGCCTTTGTGGCCTTCTCGTTTTCCTCCTGGACACAACAAAGGTGATCTTATATCGAGTCTGCTAATATGCATAGCTGGGCAGGCTCATCTCCCAACTTTTCTCCTTCTGATGGTGGTGGTGTAGTAGACACTGCGCGACTTGAATAGAGATCATGCAGTACTCCTTTCAACTCTGTTGCAATCCTATCATACATGGTCTCTTGTTTTTCTTTGTTGCACTGTATAATGTCCTCTGAGGTATTTGACACAATAGAAATGATAAGGTCAATGTCATCCACTGTTAACACAGTCTGAAATGGAGGTTTGTTGGCTTTTGACTTCTTTCACAAGGTAGGTTTCTTGGGGGAAACCTTTATTTTATTGGATGTCTCAACTTCATCAAGGGGATCCCTAGGCGGTGTTACTTTGCCCTGCTCTAGTTTGTCTTCTTTCCCATCATTCTCTTCCTTGTCTACTTCGTCGCCTCCTCCCCCTCTAGGTAAATCTGAAGCAATCTCTTTTGATGCATTGTTCAACTCTTGTACCTCTTCCTTCTTTTTCCTTCTTCTACTATTGGGTGCATCATATTCTTTGTGAGTGACCACAGGACTGTCGATGAGGTCGGGGTTGGATAGTTCTTCTTGGTCGACTGGTATAAGGAACTCTATGGGCCATTCCTTAGTTATTTCTTCCATTCCCTCCTTAGTGAGCTTATAGTAGGATTGAAGCTCATCTTTATGTTCGTCTCCGTGCGCAGTGATATAAATAAAATGTCTATCTATGCGAAACTTTAGAAATGGCCTGAACCTGTGCGGGGTGTTCGGCATCATACAAGGGAAATAATCAATATCCCTCTTCAACTGTAGGTAACAGGTGTGGAACACTGTGTTTGACTGCCATTGCTTAGCCATGTCGCTCGAGTACCAGAGCATAGTGAACTTCGTCGCTAGGGGTTCAGACGACTCAATCTCAGGGAAGGTCTCTCCTTTCGGCATCTCCCAAGCAATGAAGGTGATGATGATCAATAACCAACTGAAATGGAACTCATAGCCCTGATCCTGAGCTTTGCAACAGTCTTCCTCTAACTGGTTGATGAGGCAGCTCGCCTAGTTCATTTGTAGTCCTTCAATGCATTTTCTTGCGAGGTCAACAATGAACCCCATGACCTGCGTGGGTTTGTTCTTCCTTACTATCTTACCAGTGATCAACTGGAAGGCTAGGCACATTGTGTCATTTTGGATAGAAGTTACCTTATAACCTTGCTTCTCCTTCTCCACATCACCGTAGGTGTCTTTGATTCTCTGCGCCAGGGCATGATCTACAATCTTCCCTGGATAAAAGTCTTGTGGGTTTGGTCCTTTCATGCTTAATCCAATGATCCTATGGATTAGCGTCAAATCTATGGTGATGTGTCTGTCTAGCCAAAAATAATCGCCATGAAAGCAAGACAATAGGATTTTAACGCACGTGTTAACCTCCTGATGCCTTCCAAAGTGGGGTATCTTCATTACGTTTAGGATGGTGGACCTCGCAATGTCCATGGTCCACAACTAGGGGATTATATTTGACTTCATCCCCTTTGTCTTGGTCAAATACTTATGTAGGGTGAACATTCCATAGTTCTTGTGATCTCCCAAGTTGAAGTCACTGATATTCAACATCATGATCTGTCCCAACTGTAGTCCAACTACGTGTAACCCCTTCAGGAGGTACACAATAATCAAGGTGTAGTCGAAGTCCCTTGGGACACTGTCATGACTAACCATGCCAGCAAGAGGCAGGATATAGTCGAGCATGATATATGGGATTAGCTTCGCATTTGCTAAGTCATCATGATGCTTATTGCATTTCTCAGCAGCGGTTCGGGTAGATCAATGCTGCACAGTCGACAGGGATGCTTCCAATCCTCGCGTTGATAAAGCTTGTATGCCCGCGGACATCACCTTTTCAGCCATGAGGTCTATTAGGATCTCTTCGACAAACTTTTATACAGAGCTAATGTCATCTGACATGCACGCTCGAGGTCATATATCTTAGGTCGGTGAGAAAACACTCAATGTAATAGAATGGGTGGCAAGTTCTCAATAGGTATTGCGGGAAAGCAACTAGTTATATGTAGGCTCGGATAATCACAATTGGAAAAAGTGTTCTTGGTGCAACGCTTGATGAGATAAATATAAAACGTCGTAACAGACTCTTCCAATGGGCAGGAACGCCTCAATCAATGTAATTCCATCCGTTATGGCGCAGTCCCAATGGTCCAATGGAGAACGTTCTGACAATAACTGTGTTTCTATCTATTCTGGAGCGTTGTTCTAGTAGCCGAGACACCTCCAACAGTCATATCGCTTCGCTGTGGAGAAGTTACAATCTATGTTGTTCTGATATCCTGACGAATTTCCAGTTCTGCAAACCTTCCTTCTCTGAAGTCCTCTCTGAAACTTCCTGCAATTTTTCTAACTTTGCTTTCTTCTTGCTGAGATTTCTGGCTTTCTTTCCTGTGATTTGAGTCACTGGTTTCCTATTTCCATTATTTTTCTTATCTCCTCTTGGCATAGTAACTTCGCACTATGGAGGGTCTTTCATAGGGTTCAAGGGTAATACTTGTTCTCTTTCTGGGGTAGGTGCTCTAATCTCCTATATGGAAAAAGGGTTTCAAGTCTTCCTGTGTTCTTTCAACTTTGAAAACCAGGTATCTGGTCCTTAGTAGCTTCGATTTTTCCTCCTTTTCTTCCAGTAAGTGTGTTATTCTCCTAGCCATAAAATCTCTTAGTTCTTTTTTTTTCTATTCTAGAGCTTCCTCTTCTTGGTTCTTTCGTATATGATCTTTCTCAACCCAATTTTTCCCTAGAAAAATAACAAATGGGGCATTGTTCTCAACAAACTTAACGACCTTAAATTATTCTTCTGTTGAAGTTCCATGAGCACTCATAGGTATCTGGGTAAGTATTTCACATAGGGTTATCATCTTCCCTTTAAACAATCCTATTCCTCCCAATGAAAGAACCATAACAGGCTTTCCCAAAATTTCTCAAGTTCTTTCTGTCATGATATTCACTTGTGTTTCCTCATCCATGACACAATCTATGTAGAAGTCTCCTATTCTTGTTTATATGCACTCCTTCTCTTTAATACGTCTTATAAGTTGATGTCTCTGTGATCAATTAGGGTTTCTTTCATCTACAATAATACAATCTCTTATTCTTTCTGGTTTTTGAACATATTCTTAATCTCTTGACCTTCCTCGCGGTCTTCTTGTCTCATGTTCATATTTTCAACTTTAGCAATCATTCTAGGGAAATCTAGAACTTCATGTCCAGTAGCCTTACAACAAAGGAAAATAGGACCTCGACAAGGGAATTACTTTGAAATATGTCTCGGTATTCTATAATTATAACAAAGCGTCAATCCTCTCTTTCTCTTGAATGATCCCCAACCTTTTATGTACTGCGCACTGGGATCATAGTGGTGGATCTGCAAAAAATTCTTTCTAGGATCCTGCATCCACTTGTTAGTCAAACAATTATTTCTATGCATGGGAATAACATATCTTTCACTAGTTCTATCAGATATATTCATATCAAATCTTCTTTCTTCTATTTGTGCCCTAGTTTTTAGACTAGGACAAAATCTATCAAACATACCTAGATCCATTCTTTCGAAACACAAATTTTCACTTATATTACCTTTATCAGAGCACAAAGCTTTAAGATCTTAACTTATTTCTTCAAATCAGGCTTCTTTTCTTATCATAGAGCTTCACAATTCAAATAGAGTACTACGCACTAAAGTAATAGATCTACACACAGATATTTCTCTTTTCTTCAGTTCCCAGCAATCACAGTTTCAGGTCCTGACAATGGAACCATTTGTTGGCACAGGGGTAGACCCAGGGTTCAACGCTTCAAAAACACGCCAACAAAACCCTAACTATAGGCCCCTTCAACAACACCTATGAAGCAGATGAAGTCTCACCTGAGGTAGAGGTAGGGGTGGTTGCAGGACTCAAGTTTCTACAACCTAGTTGGGACACAACTCTATGATCACAGTACTTAACAGAACACTTAGCAGTTAACATTCATTAATATTTAACTCTTATCCACTTCGCAGGAGAAAAACCTAATTACAGAACAATGCAATATTCAATAAGATCTAGCACATCCAAGAACTTAGCATATAAAAATAGATCATATCTAGCATTCATTCACATCACTAAGCACTAAGATACTATATCGGATGCATCTAACATATATTTCTACACTAAGCACAACTCACATAACAACCATAATGCACAAAGCCACCACAACTGTTGGCAGAGGGGTAGACCCAAGGTTCAACGCTACAACAACGCACCAACAAAACCCTAACTACTGGGTCTTTCGGCAACACCTGTGAGGTAGATGAAGTCTCACTCGAGGTAGAGGCAGGGGTGGTTGTAGGACTCAGGTGTCTGCAACCTTACCTTTGACACAGATATGTGATTATAACACTTAATAGAGAACTTAGCACCGCTATTTCATCATTATCTAACCAATATCTATTTCACAGAGAAAATAGAGCATCGCAACATTCACCCGGATCTAAGGTATATAAGCACTTAGCAAAGGAATTAGATCAGATATAGCAAATTCAAGTACTAAGCAAGTTCAAAGATGTCATATATAGCATCTAGATTCATCATAAGCACAAAGTATAAACAGATCTATCTATCTATATCAAAGCACTTAGCACATAACACATAAACACATCAGAACATCACACAGAGCAGAATAACATAGTGTTTATGTGGTTCACCCCCACCCTGGGGCTACATCCACCAACTCTTCTTCTTTTTTATCTTCTCCAATGGGTTACATGCACAGAGCCTCAAAACCTTAATCCACATAGGACAGAAGATCTGCGCATCTTGCTAGATCCTTCTTCCTTGTGTTACAACACAAATCCCTCCATAGTCTATTACAATGACTTGCACTTGGCTCTGCAAGTCTCACACAGTATGCACAAAGCCTTAAACTTATTGATCACATAGATCCCACTCTTATCACTTATCCAACTTGAAAAACACTTGCGCATTATTCAACTACTTCTTACATTGCCTAGCCTTCTATTTATACATACAAAATAGGCCTAAACATGGGTAAACCCATGGGCCGACATCCCATTCCTGTTACATATTCCCAAATCCCAAAAAGGACCCAAAAAGGGGTTGAGATCCCGCGATATTTTCTTCGTCTTACGCTTAATCTTTGACAAGCTTTCAAAGTCCTAAAATAGGTCAACTTGACCAAGGATCTCCCAAAACTTGGTCAAGGGCCAACAGGCCCCCAACACTCACCTATGACTCGTCCCGAGTCACTCTAGTCCGACAAGTTTTGCTTCGAATGCCTCGAGCTTGGCTCAAGATGCTTTGACCTAGTGCTATGTTATGACCTCCTTTTCAATGAACTTGTGGATGACTCCATCGTTAATAGGTCTCTCTAGATGATGTTCTGCTTTAGTGACAACCTTCTCTAGCTCTTCTCCTTGGCCTTCTACCTCTGTAAACAACTGATAGGCCTTATCTTTCACAGGTTGGAGTTTCTGAGTTATCTCCATAACGTTTCTCTGGATAGTATGGATTTGTTGTTGTGCAGTGCATTTCTCTTGGGAGCGCTTCATTATTTCCACAACTAACAGGGACTTCAACTGCGTCTGTATATTTTCAGCTTGATACTTCGCCTCTTGGAGTTGCAACTCCATTTCTCTTAATTCTGGACTCTCAGCGAGTCATTCATATGTCAGGGCACTGTGATCAATGAGCTGCTTACATTCTAGGGTAAGAGCCTTGAGTCTTTCAAATATGCTCCTAGCGGTTGCTTCCCTTTGGTATCTTACATCTTGAGGGGTCTCGGGTACTACGTGTAGCTCCAAATCTGCTATGCATTGTTGTAGTTGTTGGATCACTTCTTCAAGTTGCGCTACTTGCTATGGAACTCATTCTTCGGCATTTACTTTGAGTTTCTCTACGAGCAACTGTTCCTTTTCTTGTTGTAGCTGGGATTTTTCTTCATCAAACTTTTCTTGGAGAGCAATCTTTTCCCGTTCTGCATCACTCCGTTTCTCTACAAGGACTCCCTGTACTTGTGTCAAATATTAGGTGGGTTGTGTTGTTTCTTCTTGCGCTTGTTGAAGACGAGCTTCTACTGTATCAACTAAGTGGTGGAGTTGAGCTAGCTCATATCCCAATTATGGTTCCCCTGTTGCAGTGGAGACTGTGCTGCTGGACTGTAGGGCCTGTTGCACCCCTCGGAGTTCAGTATCGATTTGATCATACATCTCCTCTTGCTTTGCTTCTTTTTTCTCTTCTATTTCCAGGGAATCATCATTCAGGTCTGCTATGAGGAAGTCAAAGTCATCATAGGTGAGGACGATATGAATCCTGGTCATGGTGGCCTTCGATTTCTTCTGAGAGGAAGGTTTCATAGGTAAACCTTTACTCTTCTTCAGAGAATCAACCTCGTCACCCTGCTTTTGTTCGACCTCTTTGTCATTCAACTCTTCATCATCACCTCCTTTCTCTAGTGATATGGAAGCACTCTTCATGTATGCACTGTCTAAATCCTGAACCTCTTCATTTTTCTTTGTTCTGCTAGGTCTGAGTGTATCCTGCGTGGTTTATGGGCTGTCAATGTCGGATATCTCCACAGGGTTTGTTGGGATGAGGAGTTCCACTGACCAGTCCTTGGTGATCTCCTCCAATTCCTCCTCTGTTATCTTATAGTGGGATTGGATTTGCTTCTTGTGTTCATCAGCATGTGTTGTGATGTAAATAAAATGTCAGTCTACGCTAAACTTCATCAAGGGCCTGAACCAGTGTAGAGTGTTCAGGGTGATGTGAGGCTCAGACTGGATGGTTGTCTTCAACTGGTTGTAATAGGTATGAAAAAAAACATTGGACTGCCATTGTTTATTCATATCTCTTGAGTACCACAGTGTACTAAACTTCACGACCAATGGTTTGAAAGGCTTGATGTCTTGGAAGGTCACACCTTTCGACATCTCCTAGGAAATAAAAGCGATCAGGATCAATAGCCAGTTGGAATGAAATTCATACCCTTGATCCTGGGCTTCTCTGCAGTCGAGTTCTAATTGGTTCACTATGTACTTCGTTCAGTTCATCTGAAGTCCTTATGCACACTTCCCTGCGAGGTCGACTACAAAACTAGTGACTTGGGTGGGTCAGTTTTTTCGTACTAACTTTCTTGCAATCAATTGACATGTGAGGCACACTGCGTTTCTCTGGATAGAATCTACCTTGTAGCCTCGTGTTCCCTTTTCGACATCACCATGAGTGTCCTTGATATGCTATGCTAGAGCGTGATCCATGTCTTTTCCAGAGTAAAACTATTGTGGATCAGGTCCTTGCATACTTAACCTCGTGATCTGATTGATCAATGTCAGATCAACTGTTATACGACATTTTAGCCACAAATAACCTCCATGGTAACAAGACAGTATTAGTTTGACACATGCATTCACCTCCTCGTGTCATCCGAAGTGAGGAATATTCATGACATTGAGTAGGGTGGACTACGCGAGCTTATGGGTCCATGACTGGGGGTTTTATCTTCAAATTCTTCCCCTTAGTCTGGGTTAGGTACTTATGTGGGGCAATCATGTTGTAAACTTTGTGATATCTGAGGTTGAAGTTGCTAAACTTCAACGCTGCAATCTTATCTTGGTCTACTCGAACTACGTGTATCCCCTTCGGGAAGTACACAATGACCAAGGCGTACTCAAAATATCTAGGTACATTGTCTCGATTTATTACATCACTCAGAGGTGGTAGATAGGTGGTTAATATGGCCAGGATCAATTTAGCATTTGCCAGATCATCCCTGTGCTTGGTTCGATTTTCATTGGATGGTCAGGATGGTCCGGCTCCACGAGCAGTGGATGGAGAGGCTGGAAGTCCTCTCGTCGATGATGCGTGTATGCCTGTATACATTGACATGACTCTTTCAATCATGAGGTCGATCAAAACTTCTTCAACAACTTTCTTTACAACGTTCAACTCATATAACATACATGCTTGGGGTTAACAATCTCGGGTTTGAGGGGTAACTTAGACACAGTAATGAGATAGAGAGAAAGAGCACGATGATCAATATATAAAATTGACTTAGTCTATGGGATCAAATTCTCAATTGGAAAAAGTGTTCTCAGTGCATGGCGTGATGGAATAAATAGATAACTCAGCAACGGGTCTCTTGCAATGGGTATGAAGCCTCCATTAACTCTATTATGTCTGTGATGGCATGGTCCCAATGGTTGGATGGTGAGATGGATGTCCATAAATGGATTTCTATCCATTCGGGGCATTGATCTAATGGTTATAATGGCCCCAACGGCTATATTTCTTTGCTATGGTGAAGTGCCATGCGTCGTTGTTCTGATATCCTGACGAAGCTCCAATTTTGAAATTTTTTCTTCTACGAGGTTTCCTCTAGAACCTTCTGCAACTTGTTGATATTAGCTCACTTCTTACTTAGATTTCTAGCCTTCTTCCCAGTGAGCTTCATCTCGGTGTTCCTTTTTCCATTATGATTCCTTAGATTATTTTGGCATAGTTACTTCACGTTGTTGAGATTCTTTCCTAAGATTCAAGGGTAACCCTTCTTCTTCATCTGGAAGAGGTACTTCAATATTCAGTGGTTCTTCTAGTGTTCTTTCAACTTCGACATCCGAGTCTCTGGTGTTAAATGGATTTGATTTGTTCTTTTGTTCTTCAATCAAGTGTGTGATCCTTCTAGTCATGAATTCTTTTAACTCTTGCTTCTTCTGTTCTAAAACTTCCTCTTCTTCTTTCCTTATGGCCTTATCTCTTTTAATTCAAGTTTTTCCTAGTAGCATGGTAAATGGGGAACTGTTCTCGATAAATTTAATAATCTAAAAATATTCCTCTGTCGAAGTTCCATTGGCATTCATAGGTATCCGGGTGAGCTTTCCACATAGGTTTATCAACTTTCCTTTGAATATTCCTATTCCTCCCAATGAAAGAATCATAGCAGGCTTCTCTATAGCTTCCAGCATTCTCTCTGTCATGATATTCACCTATGTTTCCTCATCCAGAACACAGTCAATGTCGAAGTATCCTATTCTTGCTTCAAGGCATTCTTTTTCTGTGAAGATATCTGATAAGCTGACATGTCGGTGGTCATTCAGGGTTTCTTTTATTTGCAGTAATATAGTTTATGATTCTTTCTGGGATTCTGTCATAATATTAGCTTCTAGATCTGCCTTAGGGTTTTCTTGTCTCATCTTCATTCCTTCAAGCTTAGCAATCATTCTAGGACAATCCAATACTTCATGGTTCATAGCTTTACAACAAAGACAACTGGCTCTTCTCCTAGGGCATTCCTTAGCAAGATGCCCGGGTTTTCTACAACTGTAACAAAAGGTTAATCCTCTCTTTTGTTTAAATGATCCCCAACCTTTCATGTACTACACACTAGGATCATGGTAGCTAACCTGCAAAAAATTCTTTCTAGGATCCTGCATACACTTATTAGTCCAAATATCCTTTCTATGCATAGGTATAACATATTTTTCACTATTCTTATCAGATCTACTCATATCAAATCTTGTTTCATCTATTAATACCCTAGTTTTCAAGCTAGGTCATAATCTATCAAACATACCTAGATTCATACTTTTGAAACAAAAACTTCCACTAATCTTACTTCTACAGAGCACAAAGATTTCAGATCTAGAACGTTTTCACTATTATTACCTTTATCAGAGAACATAGCTTTCAGATCTTACCTCTTTTAATCAAGAGTTCTCACTTTTAACTTTCTTAGAGGACAAATCTTCCGGATCTTACCTCTTTTCTTCAGATCAAACTTCTTTTCCTTAGCATAGAACTTGTCAAACTAGTAGAGTACTGCGCATTAGAGAAATATATCTATGCACAGAGATTTCACAATTTAAGATCATATCTTTGCACAAAGCTTCTTCTTCCTCAGTTCCCAGCAATCACAGTTTCAGGTCCTAACAACGGACCCATTTGTTGGCACAAGGGCAGACCCAGGGTTCAATGCTACAACAACGCACCAAAAAAATCCTAACTATTGGCCCTTTCGGCGACACCTGTGAGGCAGATGAAGTCTCACCCGAGGTAGAGGCAGGGGTGGTTGCAGGACTTAGGTGTCTACAACCTTAGCTGGGACACATATCTGTGATTATAACACTTAATAGAGAACTTAGCACTGTTAGTTCATCATTATCTAACCAATATCTACTTCACATAAAAAACAGAGCATCACAACATTCACCCTAATATAAGGTATATAAGCACTTAGCAAAAGAATTATATCTGATCTAGCAGATTCAAGTACTAAGAAATTTCACAGATGTCAGATCTATCATCCATATTCATCATAAGAACAAAGCATAAACATATCTATCTATCTATATCAAAGCACTTAGCACATAACACATAAACACATCATAACATCGCACAGAGTAGAATAACACAATATTTACATAGTTCACCCCCACCCTGGGGCTATGCCCACCAAATCTTCTTCTTTATTAGCTTCTCTAATGGGTTACATGTAGATAGCCTCAAAACCTTACTCCACATAGGACAGAAGATCTGCACATCTTGCTAGATCCTTCTTCCTTGCATTACAACACAAATACCTCCATAGTCTCTTACAATGACTTGCACTTGGCTCTGCAAGTCTCACACAATATGCACAAAGCCTTACACTTCTTGATCACACAGATCCCACTCTTAGAACGTAGCCAACTTGCACAATACTTGCGCATTATTCAACTAATTCTTACATTGCCTAGCCTTCTATTTATACATACAAAATAGGCCTAAACATGGGTAAACCCATGGGCCGACATCCCATTTCCATTACATATTCCCAAATCCCAAAAAGGACCCAAAAAGGGGCCAAGATCCTGTGATCTCTGCTTTGTCTTGCACTCTATCTTCAACAGGCTGTCAAAGTCCTGAAATAGGTCAAATTGACCAAGGATCTCCCAAAAATTGGTCAAGGGCCAACAACAACACAGGATATACATGGTTCACCCTCAGCATGGGGCTACGTCCACTGACTCATCTTCTCTTTATTATCTCCGTTCAATGCACAAGGCCACAATACCCACTCCGCATAGGATAGGATATCTGCGCGCACCTCGCTAGATCCTCCTTCCCTGATTTAGGTCACAACACAAATCCTTCTTGCACAGTCTACACACCAGCTTCTTACATTCACTTGCACTTATCTCTACAAATATTAACACATAGTATACACAAAGCCTATAGCTCCACACTAAGCCACAAACATTCACTAGTACTTATTTCTTACATCGCCTATATATCTACTTATACATTGCAAATGGGGCCTAAACATGGGTAAACCCATGGGCCGACATCCCATACCCGTTACATAAACCCTAAACCCAAAAATTCCCTAAAAAGGGGCAGTGATACCGTGATCTCCACTTCACCTTGTGCTCCGCCTTCGACCAACCTGTCGAAGTCCCCAAAATGGTCAAACATGACCAAGGATCTCCAAAACTTGGTCAAGGGCCAACAAAGATCTAGAAATAGTTACTGAAGAATCAAGTGATAATTATCCCTTGGAAGAAGTAGAAGAAGAACTTTCAAAGCTTAAAAATAAATTTGATTGGGGTCTATATGAATACAACTATTACCATAGTTATATAGACTATAGCTATCTTTTTGAGAATACTAATAGGTTTCTTGAAAATAATCAAAAGCATATTTTGAAACTAAAGAAAATGCTCAAGGAACAAAAAGAAAGTAAACAATCTCAATTAGAAGAAAAATAAGAAGAGATAAAAAGACTAAAGAATGAAATAGAAGAGAATAAGAAGGTAGATAATGAGATTAGCAAAAGTCTTGAAGTTAATATCCATCTCAAGGCCCAAATTGAAGAAGACAAAAAGGTAGAGGAACTACTAAAGAATCAAGTAAATGAAAAGGAAGATTCATGTCATAAGTTGGAAGCTGAAGTTGTTGATGTTAGAAAGAAAGTAGAGAAGTCAAACAAATTATTGAATAACTCAACAATATTGAATGGAATCTTGGATAGTCAAAGATCACCAAATGATAAATCAGGTCTTGGGTACAACAAAGAAGCTACACATGTTGAAGCAAGCACCTCAAAGAAGCTTCAGGTAAGTCCCTCACTCTCAAATATGGAAATAATGTTGCAATTCAACCATCTACACAAGGGAAGGAAAATTTCAAAAGAACAAAGCAAGGAAGACATCAAGAAGCCATCTTTACACCTCAAAGCAAATTCATAAGAGAGACACCTTCAATATGGACACCAAAACAAAGGTATAAAAATGTTTCTCATGGTCATTGTTACTCATGTAATGAATATTGTCACAAAGATTTGGAATGCAGATATTATGCAAGAAGAGATAATGAAATATTTCATAACACCCTAAGTGTTGGATATGTAATCAAGTAGGACACATTGTTGCTCATTATCACACCATGAGATGCTACAACTGTAGTGGATTTGGCCACAAATCCCAGGATTCCTAGAACACAAGAAGACAATCCATGAGGAGTGTTTCATATAGTATGACTAGAATAATAGTGAACACATGAGGCTAGAAGAGAAGACAATGTTGGAAAGAT